>CM031244.1:463432992-463666791 GCA_018340775.1 Taxus wallichiana var. yunnanensis | reverse complement strand
AACTTTCCACATGTCTTCTTAACTCTACAATCTACTCATCTTACCAAGAATACTGACTCGTATTTTCCACTTGACTTCTTAACTCTATGTGACATCTTGGTACTACAACCTTCTCATAAAGCTATTCTCATCTCCCCTCAATCTATACATCTTATAATTGATTCCAAATGTGATCTCATGCAAACCTTACTCACATGATTTTTAAGAAACCTTCTCAACCAACACTAGGACCTCCTTCATCTTGACTAATACAAATGTAAAAATCATACATATATAGACAAAGAAATTATCACTTAAACAACATTGCATACCTTGAACCTTTTAACCACAAAGCCACAAGCACTCTAATGAAACAATTTATGTCATGAGAGATATTGCTTCAAGAAACCAAACCATGCTAGAAAAGGAACATTTTTGCACTTTAATCTTCCTCCTACATGTTATCATCACCAAATCATGGCCACCAAACCTTAAAAATTATAAATATTTCACTATACTCTACTCATATTTGACTATTAAACTCGAGTATTATTCTATAACCTCATCAAGAAATGCATGTTGAAGTAGAAGAACACATGCCTTGAATCATAATGCACAAGAAATAATTTACCTAACACTTTGGGTTTCTTTTGGCATCATTGTACCTTTCCCAAATTAGTCATCCTTGCCATGACACCTCAACATATTTCAATGGTCATAACTTTAATCATACCATATCCTTCAATCTGCTAGGTCAACTCAAACCAGCTCCACATCTTCATAGACTTACCTTGGAACTTATAAGTATCACAAAACCATATTAGTCTATCACAAGCTTCTCAATTGCATTCAAGACCTATATTAGGTCACCAATCACTAACTTCTACCCATTCATGCATATAACACACTTCTAAATTGTGAAACCACTGCAGACTGCAAGCACCTTCTTAAAGCACATATCTTTTCAACAAAATGATATTTACATACCGCACTCATAACTATACCTGCAAATATCAATCATATTCATAGAATTTCTTATAGATTTCTATCATCTTGTAAAGCCTTCCAATCCACCTTTGATTCTTCAAATGAATGAATTTTCATATACAAACATGTATTAGTTAACTAAGCATAATCATCTACCCAATCAAGCCTTCTATCACCCTACATATTCTTTACACACATTTTTGAACCACATGGAATACTCAACTCCTCATGATAAGGATTCACAAACCTAAATTAGAACTTAAGAAACAACTTTAGGCTCAAACATACACAATGCACTACTTCAACTTATCTAACAATCATTGAGTCTACACAATCCTTCTTGAAACTCTTTACTATGCAACATATCTTCATGAGTTTGAATGGTCTGATCAATTCATCATACAAATGATTGAAACACATGCCTTCACTTGTCCTTTTCATAGCTATATGATCCATGACTCAACACCTCTCCATGGTTTCAAACTATCTATCAAGCCTTCAATGATTCTTAAAGCACAAAAACACATGGAATGAACTAAATCAAGTCACCAAACATACCTTATAGATGATTCAAGAAATAATTAACCTTCTTGAAACATGAATATACTGAATTAGATCAAGAAAGTATGCATGCCTTCAAGAATCCAACATGAGTTACATGACTCCATGATTGTACCAACAACACATATTAATTATATCCACTCAAGCTCAATCTTAAAAATACTCACCTTCTTATTACACTTTGAATTCTATCAAGCTTCCCCTTACTTCATGATTTCTTCTCGATTGATGAATGCCTCTAAGAATCTTAGTAGAGACATCCCTAGCCATAGGGATATAAAATAATAATATTAGGATATTCCAATACCTCCTTAGCACATGTTGGTTGACCTCTTTAACCTTCTTCTGATCAGCAACATGCGAGCATCCTTGACTTGCTCCAACATATGACTTATGTTTGGCTAGATTACCCTGATTCACTCTTGGTTACCATGCCTTATCTTTTTTCTCTCATGTACTCTAATAGATTAAAACTTCTTGTTTTTCCTTGAGAGACCATGAAAACATTTTTTTGCAATATGACCAACATGATGATAGTTATAACAAATAGCTTCACTCTTACCTCTTAGCTGGTGTGATCTGAAACTTCTTCCATGATTCCATTAATCCTCATTCTTGGAAGACCTTATGCCACATTCTCTTGCTTTATGACCAAATTCATTGCAAGCATAATAGTAACCATTGAAATAATTTCCATACCTCATTACATTAGGTTATCGATATGGTTTGATCATCTATTCTAGCATCCTCTTTCTCTTAACAACATTTTATTGAGTCACCATTTCACCCTTTATGTATTCCTTGAATCCTAGGCCTGCCCTATCACCTGTAATATTTTGACTATCCAAGAGATCATCTAGATCCTTGGAAATATTCTCAAACTTATGAAAGGATGTTACCTTGTTGGCTACTTCAAACACTTTTGGCTTTAGGAATTTAATTTCTCTCTCATACCTAATGCACTCTTCCTCCTTAGAATTTAGGCTTGTAGTTACATCCTTCACTTGAGTTTCTAATTTTTTGAGGGTCTCATCATACTCATGGGTATCAAAACAATGTCTCTTCAAGAAGATGAAGATTTTATTCATATGCCTTAACATGTGCCTTCGGTTTCTATTTCTTTTTCTTTACATGCTTTAAACTCTTCTAAGAATAGTCATCAACTCAGTTTCAAGGTTAGCTTCAACCTCTTCTTCATCTGAATCCACACATGAACCTCCATTTATGGAACCATCATTTTTAGATCTCCCATCTCCTTTTTCCATGAATAAGATCTTATTTCCAACAACATCATTATCAGAATCAAAATCACTAGTTTGACTACTTACCTCAGATGAGCTGCAATCCTCCTTGGAATAAAGGATTCTCTTGGACTTCTTTTTGCCCTAAGATTTTATGAATTTATTCTTTCTCTTATCATACATGTGAGACATCTTATCATCATCATGATATTATTCATGTTCTTCATTATCCTCACCCTTATGCTTGTGAGGACTCTTGACTGCAAAATGCCCTATCTCACCATAGTTAAAGCACTTGAAGGGAACATCCTTATACTTACCTGAACTTTTCTTCAACTTCCTAGTAAACATAGAAATCAATTCATCATCATCAATATCAAAAACATCATCATCCAAGATCTTCTTACCTTTTGAATTCCTTTCAAATTTGAAGGTTGCTTCCTTCTTGGGAGGTTTATCAACACATGTCCTCATCTCATAAGCTATCAAGATATAATGGAGATCATCCTATATAGATTAATTAGATCATTGGCTTCCTCTAGGGTTGAAACTTTAGTATCAAACTTGGGAGTGAGAGATCTCAACACCTTTGCACCACCAAATATTCTTTCACTTCTTCTCTTAATCCTCTAATGGTATTGACCACTTGATCTACTCTGAGAAGATATGCAACAATGGTTTCTTCTTCCTTCATCTTCAAACTTTCAAACTGACTCCTATAGGTCTAGAGATTTTCCAACTTCACCTTAGTGTCACCTTCATAAATGAATTGTATCTTATCCCACATGGCCTTAGTTGTAGCACATTGCATTACCTTGACAAATTCTGACTCTGCCAATCCACAAAAATAGCATTCATAGCTTTAGAGTTATCATTACTTTCCTTCTTACTTGTTGCATCAGTTAGAGGAGTTTGAGGAATAGTGTACCCATCTACAACTGACTACCAAATATCACATCCCAAGGAAATTATATGAGTCTTCATCCTAATGCTCCAAAAATCAAAATTTTCCCATCAAACATAGGAGCTTTTTACTAGTAGAAGAACCACTTTGTTGACTATCCATATTTGTGCTTCAAAGGATCACCTCAAGCTTATTAATATTGCTTCAAAGGACTTTCTATGATACCAATTATTGGAAGCACAACCACTGAGAGGGGGTGAATCAGTGGGAAATAAAAATTTATTCACTTAAACATTTATATCCATCAACCATTCAATTCAACTTAACCATTAAATATGTATTCTTAAGAAACATAACCAATAGATGATAAAATGAGAACACAAGAACACATGAACACCAAATATAAGTGGGAAACCCTTAAGGGGAAGAAAACCCATTGAAACAAATATTTATTACAGCAATGAATCAAATTTAGTTGAGCACCAACCCAACAAGGAGTACTAACCCCTAGGTTTAGTGAGGCACCAACTCCTATATTTAGTAGAGAACCAAATGAACATGGAGGCACCAACCCCCTAGATGACTCAACACCAACTCGGATACCTGATTTTGTTTTTACCTCTAAAATTTTTCAACAATAACTGATGATGACACTTGTTTATCTCTCCTCCCTTCAACCTTCTTCAAATTTGCCCTCTAGGGTTCTTCGCTCAAGCACTTCTTAAACAAGTTAATTAGTTAATCTGATCTATCTCTCTAATAGAAACACACCCTCTATAACATCATATCATAGCCTCTTCCCCTTCTTCATGGTCACAAATACCTTTTTGACCTCTTATACCTCGCCCTCTTGCTCGCTCTTTCTCTTACTTGCCTAACAACATCAAATAGGCCTAAGAATATGATTACATACATGACTTAAGCATCCAAAACATATAGGTAATACATCATAGGGAATATACACTAAAAATCATAATAAAATTATTAAAACACCACTCAAAAGACCACTTATGTCGGTAATGGCATCTAAGAGCTCAAATCCTTCATTAGGGCACAAGTAGGCCTCACACACTCAAATTGCCATCTCACAAAACCAAATATTATTAAGCTAACATGGCCTTTAGAAAACATTTAAAACCACTTATAAATTTTTTCTAGGTCCACTCCATGCCTTATATAAGCTCCTACAACTCTACACCATTAGATCAAACCATGAAGCCACCATAAGGACAACTCTCCTCACTAGTTTTGTGACCTACAAAATTGGTCTTCAAAGATGAAGCTCAAAATAGTACCAAAGCACATCAACCATGAAATTATGACACATATATGTAAATATCATGACCTCGGGTCATCACCAAATGTATGATACACGACAAATCAAGGCTTAGGGGCCCAAGATCACCTCTCTCTGCAACCAAGACCACCATAATTGTCCTAAACTACCCCAAAAATAGTCTTGAAAAATAGACTTCCAAAGACCTCCAAAGGGATTAAATTTAATCTTAAACCATTCGAACATGTATTATAGCTTCACAAATTCCTCAAACATAAATTTATTCATCTCGGTCCAAAGAAAAAACTTGAGAGATATACAAACTTACAATTTTTGTGGGGTCCCACTTTGTCATGATACCTAAATTCCACTTGAGAAATATGGAGGAGTCCTCTATAACCTCCAATCATCATAATTTTTGAAAAATCCATTTTTGGCCACTTAGAACAATATCTTCTTTATCGATGCTTAACTAGGGTTTAAGGAGGATTTTAGACCACCTTAGCTTCTTAATGATTGTTCATAAAGTTTTTCCCCTTAATATTTAAACTAATGCATGTAATGTCATGTTAGGTCCATTCCTCAACTACCATGAAGATTTTGGACCACCATGTAGATTTCACACGTGCCAACAAGCACAAGAAAGTCCTTCTCGAGCTCTAATTCTCACTTCTAAGAACTCGGTAGAGGAAAAAACACAATATCTTACACATTCCTTCAAACCAACACCTAAAACTTGGACCACACCTCAAGAACAACCTACTACACCTTTTCAATTCTCACATTTTCATACTTAGCTCTGAAACAAATCATCTCATCTCATTTGGACACATAATGTATAGGAATAGGTTTAGTGCAGACCTAGAAAACATGTCCAAACCCTAAAAACACACTCTAAGACACTTTTGAGTGTCTCTACACTTCATCCTCATGCTCTCCATGCTCTCACCATACATAACCAACTGCTACATACCTGACATACTACCTACTCCTTCATATATGCTAACTAGGCCACCTAACCAAACATCTTGACCATGCTTACACCATCAATGTTGACCACCTCATGACTTCATCACTCTTTCCCACCTACAAGATCCTTTAACAAGCTTCATGACATCATCACAACACTACAATATCACTACATCACTCCTAAAAGCCACCATACCTACTCAAGACACCATGTCACCTCATCAATGGAAACTAGACCAAACAACTCACATGATATGACAACAATGAAGGACACTATCAATCAACCTTCATGTTCCTTTCTCCTTTTACATCAATGAAAACACCAATTTCCAACAAGGTAATGGAGTGAATTTTAATATATTCCATGGAGAGAAAATTAATGGAATGGTTCCTTTCAATTTTTCTATTTTTTTTGTTGGGGTTCATGGAGGGAAAGTATGAATTATAAAAACAACTTAAGCCCTTGTGGATTGGTAATTTCATGTAAAACAAAAAATGCACCCAATTTTTCAATCCTCATGTTTAAAATGCACACCAATTAGGTTGAGGTGCACTTTGGGAGTGCACGACACATTTCAAAAGTGAAATTTTGCACTTGAGAGGTTCAAAATGCACTTAGGAGTTGAGAGAAGTGCATCCAAGTCAAAACACAAATCAACAAGTCTTCCTCTTTCATTCAAGTTGATGATTAACCAATCATAGTGTGGGACACTTTTAAAATGCATGACACATTCCAAAAGCGTGTCACTTTTTCATGGGAGGTGTTAAAATTGTGCCCAAGGCACTTAAGTTGTTGACATCAATAACTTGATGAAGAAACATAACATAAAATGTACTTTTGGGTTAAAGACCAAAATTTTGAGTTTCAGGGGGTTTAATACATGATTTTTATTGGAACCCACTCAAAAAATTCATCGCAACCATTTTCAAGATTCGAAACACTATATTTTATATTTTTAACCAAATCACCCTTTTATTTTGAGAAGGAGTGATATGAGTTGAAATACCATGAGAACTAGATATGAATTGGAGAAAAATAATATTTATTCCATAAAAATATTCCATGAGCTTCAATTTTACCTTTTGTTTTCCTCTTGAATCCACTTAGATCTCCCATAATGTTTAGTTGAAGATGATCCTTCTTTGGAGACCAAAACACCTTCATAAAATGCTCTAGGAGTGAATACATTCACAATACTAATATGAATCCTCCATAATCTAACCTAAACCATACCAACATGAATTAAACTTAGAGACATCTCCAATGACTAAAATCGGGGATCTTGAAACCATTCGGAGATCACGACACTTTATCTAGAATTTGACACTTACAAAAGGATAAAATGGACAATATTTACCAAGATTCTTGAGAGGTGCCAAAAATTTTGATTGGGTTATCAATTAAATTGCATATACATTTTACAGACATTTTACATGCAAATATTTAGCTCATACTCAAGGAATTGACTTGGGTTGAGCAAAGCACAAACAAGGAAAGAAGGAATACTAGAATATCACAATTTCAAGTAGACAAGGTGCCTTATCCATTGGGAAAAATGGACTCAAAGGGAGGAGAATGAAATGAGACAAAAGACACACCATGAAAAGAAACACACCACACAATATAAAAAAACCTAAATCACCTATGGTACAAGCAAGGAACACCTTCTTTCACTACAATACTTTTTTGATTTGGATGTTACCCACATACAAGTGGCACTAAATGATGTTGCTCTAAAATCCAATTACTAGCTCAATGAATTAATATCCCTTTCTCAACTATTTAGGAAATACATGTTCTACAATTAGTATCCATATATCTAAGAAAAATATTGTTGCAAGTTTCTTCTTGGGAAATTTTGCATGACTCATCTTACAAGTGAAGATCCAAATAGATAGCTCATTGTATTTGTTCTTTGTGAAATTTCATATCCATCAACCAATACATTTCCAAATTCATCCATCATTTTAATTTCCCATTTTCACTTTATCCCCTGCTCAAGGGTTTATTTTTTATCATACTAGGCTCATCATGTTCACAACTAGGCTTGTGCTCTCGATGAAAGCATTTTATTTTTTTGTATCATGCTCTCCATGATCATTGTTTCCATGAACTAGTTCTTGGTATATATTTTAAGATTTCTAATAACAACAATGCAAAATCCCTACTACTTTATGTTACCCAACTATTCTAGATGTCTTTCCTTCACACACATTGGCTCATTCTCAATTTTTACTTCTATGAAATGACTTTCATGGTTGTTAATCCTCTTGAAAATATAATGAACACAAAGTTGGAGCCAAAATAAATATATAATAACTCTCCTCTTAACCTTTTTGAGTTGTGATCAAGATGAATATGTCTTCTTCTTGAGTGAAATCATCCTCAAGAGAAACATGAATGTTCTTATCTTTCCATTCATTATTGAGAAAGTAGTTTTTGTTAAACGAAAAGAGAATGATTCGCATTCACAATAATATATGTTGGTTAAGTTCTCATGTTGTATCTCGAGAAGATGATTTGAAACCTGGGGTTCACATTTCCAAAACTCATTGGATATTAATTTTTCCTCGTGGTCTGCATTTCTTATCATCTCAGGGTTACTTTGTGGCAAATTAAGATATCCATGATTCTTATCATCAACAAGTAAATAACCTATATCCATACTTAATGGAAAGCACACACTATAAAATTTAGGGTCCATCAAATCATCCTTTTGTTTCTCAATGAAATCAATCACATCTAGGTACTCCTCTATCAATATGGGAAGCTCAACATCTTCCTTTGAAGTTATGAAATAGTTTCATATATTGAATCTTGGTACAAAATGTTTTCCCTAGGTCATCTCCTTTTGAACAATATATCTCATCTTCCTCTCAAGATGAATTTTCTTCATTTTACCCTTGATTTTTATCATGGCACATGACCATTTGTAGATTTGTATATCTTTTCCAACATATTGATAGAAACTCTAGATCGAAAACATCTCATATGAAGTTGGAATGTCTACCACAAGTATGTCAATCTTGACTTTCTTGTTAGGAAAATCTACAAATGCTACTTGAGCATATTTGACCTGACCAATGAGGGGTACTTATTTTGTTTCCATGGAGTAAAAATGACCAATATCATGGGGGAGAGTGACACCAAGGGCCTTGGAAACTTTGGTGGGCATGACATTGTTAGAGGAATCAAAGTCAATGATACAATTACTTAGTTTATATCCATTGATCAACAAAGAGAGGTAGAAGGGTTCTACTTTCTCGGAAGTGGATGATGTTGAGGAAAGAAGGTTATTAGAAAGAGAAAGAAGTGGTTCTTTGGAGTTATAATTTATGGAACATAAATTTGAACTACTTCCTTTGATAAACTGGAAAATTTTATCAAATTGTTTGGGATGAGTTCTCAAATACTCAAACTCAAAAATTTGGACTTTGGACTTCTTAACATGGTCAATGATGTCAAAGGATAAAGAGGTGAGTAATTTGGGAACAATTAAATCCTTGACATGAGTATGAGTTACATTCTTAGGAACAAAATAAGAAGAAGCAAAAATTTATTTGACCAGGGGAGAAGAAAGAGACTTACCTAGAGAAGTAGATGTGGTCTTGGATGACGTGGATTCATCTGGATGACTTCGTAGAAGTGCAAAGTGGTGATCCTATTTTTATTTTTTTAGTAGGATGGGAACCGGTATGGATTTTATTAATCAAATTATTGAATTCATCAACAAATTCTCTCATGGGATCCTGCGAGTTCCTTTTGTAGACACCCTAAAATATCGCATTACATACTTTAAACCTTGAAATCACCCCATAATTACTTCACATTACATTACAAATATTTTCAACCACTTTTCAATATATTCTCGTTATTTTATGACCTTTAAGGACATTTTACAACATTATCTCGAATAAACTTCTATCATTCCTATTCCTCACGAATGGTCTCAAATTATTAAATATTTGTACTATAAACCTTATTACACTTATATCCCATTCATAGGATTAATTAATTAATCATATCACTCTTATTATTCATCCCATATCCCATTAGATAATTTTATTAGCTAATTTCATATTAAAATAATTAAATAAATCCTACACATATCCATTTCCACCTCACCTCTTATCCACTTTCACTTCACTAATTAACATCTCAAGTTAACTAGAGAAAAACAAATCAATTAAAGATAAAATCATTAAATATATGCAAGAGGACAAGTTTAGATTAAATCAAATCATGCATTTGAGTTAACTAAACATATCCCATAAAGCATGGCATTCCAAAATTAAAGAAAATATCCCCAAAGCTAAAAATCACGTCACTTTTTTGGGTGAATAAACAAAATACATGAATTTAATATTTCAATGCAAAAGCTAAAAATATTCAAAATACATGCCACCTTTTCCAACTCAATGATAACTCACTCAATCAAGCTCAAAACAACAGTTTATCTTTCCAATCAAATTGGAAACTCAAACAAATATCTCCAATCATGATTTAATTAGCTTTAAATCAAAAAAATCAATCACATAAATCAAAGATTTGGGATTATCTTCCCTCATCTATAAATAAAAACTCATTCCTCTCCATTTTTCATCTTTGGAAGCTTGAGAATATACATTATTATTGTGTCAAATTTCCATTCAATTTTACATGTTGTTACGATGTCCATTTGATCATGAATTTGCTAATTAATTCAATCATTTGCATTGCTCATAGTTGAAATCTACTTCCATTCAGAACATTTCTTAGAGCATCCACATCCAATTGATCATAGAGATTCAACAAGCTCGGTGCTTCATTCCAAGCTTCATCCAATCTCATCTGAGGTTACAAATAGGTACAAAGTAAGGATCATGTTTGCATATTGTTTCTTTCTTTCCCTTATATCACCTTTTCTTTATATACATTTCTAGCATGCCTAGTGGGATATCCACACTTTATTCTTCATTTTATGTCATTTTAACATCATCTTCATGCTTCTTGAAGTGTTTAAAGGTCACTCACTAATTCACGGAGTCCTCTCGTGAGCTAGTTTGTGAGAATTTTAAAAAAACTAGTCATTTTGATAGTGATCTAACATTTTCTATGTAGGTACATGTGATTTTTGCTTCCCTGACATCATTTTCACTAATATAGTATGTGATTTTCCCTAGCATCACCATATTTTTGTTTTCGTCACATAACATGTGCTAACATATCTCTTCTTGGGTCTCATCTGCTTAGATCCATGTTTTCATGATATTTCTTGCTTATTTAGTGTTAAACTAGTTGCGATTGCATGATAATCTAGTGTTAAGTGTGATTTTTGTTGATAACATCACTTATATTCATTTTTGATCTGTTAACTAGTCAAAAAAATTCCTCAACCAACTGATCCTTATAGGAAAATTATTTTAATTTCATTTTTAACCTAAAAAATAAATCAAATTTAAAAAATGCAATGCAAGAGAAATAACCAACACTTCACAGGAGTTGATAACAAATTTTTAAAATTTCATATGTCTCTCGGGTTCAGCTAAATGTTGAACCAATTCATTATAACGTTCCAATCATAATTCCAAAGAAACTTATAATATTGTAACAAATTTCTGGATGACCCAAACTCTGGTGTCAATAAGTCTATGAGTAACCCAAATTGGTCTTGGAAGCTTCGCAGTGTTCCATCATAGCTCCCTAGATTTACACCTCTTGTTGACTTCCCCTACATACACATGGCCTCCTACCTCTACACATATCTAAATTGGATCTCGTGTCATATATAAACTCAACAATAAGATTCTCTTTCATGGCCTCAAGAAACTTGAACTCGGATGAATAATTCCTAGCATAAAGAATCGAGCTCCACTTGGATTCTCTAGTGTTATATCAATGTCCTTTGGCTCCACTCCCGAGCTCCGGATCTACACAAGAAGAATAAGGTGTAAATATCCTTTTATAAAAATAATTTTGAGTTAAAAATAATTAACTAAAAATATAATGCCTTAAAAAGGTCTTAAATGCCTAATAATCTTCTTAGGCTCTCTCTTAGTCCCTCCTTCGCACTTGGCTTTGAGAAGTGTTTGTGTTTCAAATTATGGGGTTTATATACACACCCCTTCCCCAAGCTATATGGCATAGGCCATATCAGCCAATTCACTACCACCACAATGAGTGAGGTGGATTGGTTAGACCACTTAATTCACATGCGGCAGGGGTGCGGGGTTCGAATCCCGCCCCATCTATGTCATTTCCATTTTTTTTTTCCATGCTTTGAAGTTGTTTGACCCCATCGCTTGAGTTACCCACCTATTTTGTTGCCGATTTGTTTGACCCTGTCTCTGAGCTACCCTCTGTGTTGTCCGATGAACCCCTATTTTGTCATGTATAAACCTATGTGAAACCCTATGTTACCTTAATTTCATTTTGCATGATGTATAATATTTGCAGTTTATAATTAATACTTTGTTATATTTTGGAAAGAAATGTTGTGCATATTCTTGTTATTGTTGAATCTTGATAATGGCTAAATGAACAATTTTAAGAGTGTTAACAATCTATTTGGAAAATAATATGTTGAGTTGTTATAGGAGTTAATTGCAAGCTAGCGTCTAGAGAACTCATTGGTGCACTTTGGCGTAGGACTCACCTTTGCATTAGCACAAGATTCACATTGTATCACACGACTCATATAGATCATCGATTCATATTTCCTTGAAAGAAGGAACTTGCTTAGAGAAAAGAAATAGCTTGGATAACTGAATTATAGGTTGATCTAATTTGGATTTAAGGGCAAAAATTACATGTGTAACTTTCAAATGAAATGAAATGACATGAGCATGAAACATGTGCCACCACCTCAACCCACTTTCATACAATTTATGAGGTCAGTCACTCCTACTTTAACTCAAAGTTCATGTGATGAAGACATACACTTATGGACTTATGATTGCCATGATTCTCTAAAATCAATCGATATCTATAGTATCTTCAAGTGCCAATTGACTCTCTCAAAGGAGCCAATTTGAACTCCTTTGCGATTCTACAAGCATTGCATATAAGACTCCTTCCATAACAAAGATCCGAATTTGTAATGCTTAAAATAGTTAGCCGAGGTCTCTCATCATTCTCCGTAGGCGAGGGACCTTGGCCATGCCCTTTCTTTTCTCAGTTAGACGATCATTGTTTAGTCAACGTCCAGTTAAGTAGATGATATTAATTACAAATAAACTAGTTCTCTCCTAAAGAACTAGGACTACTCTTGTATAAGAGAGATAATGTATTAAGATTCAAGTTTGGTTCAATTAGTTTTTCATTGTAAAGAAAAATCTTTCAATTCAATAAAATTGTAGATTGAGGGCAAAAATTATTGTCTAACTTTCAAAATTGAACATGATCAAAGGGAAGGAGAAAGGAAAGGTCACTCCTCCCTGCCCAATGAGAAGGGAGATTGTATTATTGTTTCCTTCTTATCATGCATTTAATTATTTTCATACCTTTAAATTTTGTTTATTTCAATGCATTTCATTTCATAATTATAGTTAGTTATTATTTAGTTAATTCTATTATTAATCACATGTTGAGAACATTTTGATTGTTCCCTTTATTGCAAAAAACCATAAATAGTGTGAGTATCAATGATGCTCATCACTTCATTGTTACTCGATTGCCCTGATTTAAGTACAAAATATTATGGTAAAGATTTTAGCCAGTATAGCAACATGATGACAATTAGATTAGACCATTTATCCACATTGTCACTGTACGAGGAATTTCAAGGTGTTATCAAATGTTAAGGTTTTAGCTAGAAGTACTTCCTAATGGTCGGTAAGTTTCCATTAGAAATTTTATTTCTATAACTATTTTCTTAATAATTATAGAAAACCTTGCATAAAGTGACAACAATAATCCTCTATGTTTTGGAGTATGTGGAACACAAAAAAATAGGTTAAGCGTTGATGGTTAGGGAACTATCCTCAATATGATAGGATTTTATGTTTAGACCTAGAGCGTAGAGGTAGATTCATTAGGATAGATTTTCAAAACCCCCTAAAAACAACATGTGGAACAACTTGTGACCAAGGAAAGATGGACGATGAAGTAGATAATCCAATGGTGCGAAAATGGAAACCCTCCAGTTGATAAAACATTTACCTATCCTATACTGACTAGATCCTAATGATCGGGATCCTATGAAAAATATATACCCCTCTATCTTACCAAAATTTCAAGGATTAGTCTCAAACCCCGACCAATTCCTTTTTGAATTCAAGGTCTTGTGCAAACTTATTATTATACTTCCGATTCCCGAAGCTCAAGTTATTTCCATCCACTTTAGAAGATACATCTATGAGATGGTTTATGGGGTTAAACACTAACTCCATCCATAGTTTGGAGGATATGGAAACAATTTTCTTGGACAAGTATCAAGACTACTTTGCAAGTCGGGATAAGAAGGAAGAACTTTTTAGAATTCAACAAAAGGAAGATGAAAGTATGGAAGATTATCTTGATCAGTTCCTCTTCCTTCACGAAGGTGTGGTCTGGCTTGGATATTAATCTTCTCAAAAAATTATTCCTTAAAGGGTTGGATGAAGACACACATGAAGCCTTTAATCTTATGGGAAAGGGAGACATGAACAAACAAAATTTACAAAAATCATTAACCTCTGTAGGAATTACTCCCAATCTCACCCCAACTTTCATAAACAAAAAAACAAAAATTGCGGTGGCGATCTATCCAAACTAAGGGAAGAGATTGTAAATTTGATAACAAACCTCTTGGTTCAACTCAATACAACTATGGGTAGGGAGAAATCCATAAATACAAAGCCTTTTTCATCTATTTCCCGGGATGTAAAGACAAACATGGGCTTAAGGACTTCCCCTTAGACAAGATAGACATTTTTATTGTTTGTGAACTCAATAATGCCACATGAATAATGTGGATTGCTTGCCTTGTTGAAGAACCATTTGAAGCAGAACACACAAGAAGAATGAGTTGAATTATATGGCTCGAGATGTAAGGATGATATTTTTAATCCAACCAAAATCAGTCCTACATGCCAAAAGCACAATGGGTCCCAAATCAATGAAATGCACCATGTCCATATCCCCAACGTTTGGCTCAATAAGCCACATAGGAGTGGAACCCACAAAGTGGAATACCCCACTAAATTATTATCAACAACATTGGGCTCCACATTCAAACATTCCATTGTTTCAACAGTTTAATTCTCAAAGTACAACAACATTGGAATGTACCTCAAGGATCTGGGCAACAATATTATAATCAAAGAAGATCCCAAGGTCAACAAACCTTAGTGACTAGACCTATAAATGTTTCTCCATCGATCGATTAACCTACCCAACCATAGATACCAAAGCACAAACTATAGAAAATCCTAAAGATGTGAAATAGGTAACCCAACGTACCTTATGGAATCGGATAAAAATTCGCCCTGATCAATTATGTGGATTGTAATAATATCTTGCTATACTAGGGAAGGTTACCTCAAAACCTTCATCCCCTATGATAGAAGAAATCCTGAAGATACAAAAAATCTAGAAGAAACGTAGCCTAGTCTTGTTGTTGAGGAAACTCCTCAACCAAATGTTGACATTCTTTTTCCATCTAGACTCTCGAAAAACACAACACTATAGTTCTGAATGACCAGATTTAGAATTAATTCGGGGATTGAGAAATTGAGTATTGGCATTCCCCTGTTGCAAGATCTTAAGGAAATTCTTGAATTAAACAAAACTATCAAGGAGCTATGTTTTAAGACTCCTAGAAGAAGAAATAATTAACCTAAAACCATCCATGTTAATGGGAATGTAGACATTAAAATTAGGTCACTCTCCGTTGGTCCCCGTCGAATAAATACCTTGAACACATCCACCTAGCCATGACCCCCTTCGCCCCACTATAATATTAATTTAATTAAATTAATTCATTATCCTCATAATATATAGTATTTAAATAATCTAATTGGGATAATGCCCACATATCCACCTCACCTAGACACCTCATCCAGCCACCTCACCCTAAGACCTATTCTTAGTAAGTTGCCATAACTAACTAAGACCTACCCAAACCCTAAAAATCAATGCCTACATTCTCTCTAACCACATTCCCACATGTGAGAAGGAAGCTTCTAGTCTAATCCATGGAGTAAATGAAACGAGATCCCAAAAAATCAAGGGGATTTGCCTAGTTTAGTAAACCTAGGAAATCCCACCCTAACCGATGTCGGTTACCCTTAACCACCGCCGGTTAAGCTGGGAAACGTCGTCGGTTACCTTTTAACTCCCAAAAAAACCTTATTTCGAGGTTGGCACATTGTTTTTGGAGGTTGGCACATTTTTTAGAGAGAGGGAGATCTTTTGAGAACAAGTGATGAAACCAAAGCTGCATGCAAGAAAAAGCTAGATATCCGTACAAGCATCAAAACACCATATTGCCCAATCGACAAAGCAATCACATGGCCACCTACCTTCACGGGAGCATATGGGGAAGATACAACACTACACCAAGTCCATTTGATCACCCACCATTACCAACCAAGCATCAAGCTCATGCAAACAGTAAGTCTGTTAGCCTGCATTGGTTCCTTGTCCTTTGAGTAGATCCTTTTACATTTGTTATTATTTTTTTCTTTCATTTCCATTTCCCACCATTTTATCTCCATGCAAAATCAACCACCTCTTTACCACACCATTGAACTATCCATACCTAGATTTTCATCATTCCTATGCATCTCCGGATCCATACAAATCTCGCCATTGCCCTTCCACCTTCATCTAATCCCAGATCTATCACCCATCCAAGTTTTATTGAGTTGCTGTACCCAAACCATACCACAACTTCGGTCACCCATAACCATCACGGTTAACCTCAACCAGACGTCGAGTCTCTGTGTCTTTTATCAAAAACCCAGATCAGAGCTTAAAACCACCACCAAATACCCTAAATTGACCAAAATATGACCCTAACCAATAATAGTATCCTGACAGTGACCTTGACCTTCATATTCAATCATAGCTTAGCCTGTTGTGAACAAATTTGCTTATTGTAGATGAATGAGATACCTAAATCATTTTAATTACAAGTAGGATTTACTTTATTACCAACATTAAGTTGTTTTAAACAGTGGATTGACAACCGTCTAGGAAGTATCACACTTCCCGGATCTAGCACACCTTGCTAGCAATCCACATGCATATATTGTTTAACTTTTATTCGATGGTCTTGTGTTCCATTTCAGGTAGTTCCTCCAAGTAAAAAGGAAGTTCTCATGATCATTGTGGATTCAAAGTCATACGCGCATAATAACCTATCAACCAACATCTTCAACAGGTATTCCTCCTATGCCCATTACCCTATCTGTTTTGTCATTTTCAAAGAAACGTCTAAGAATCAGTGAAACATTTTGGCACGCCCAGTGGGACCCATTCGGGGTTCCTTGCATTCATTCATTTCTAGGTGAAAAGTTGCATGTTTGTTTCCTTTCTAAAAGGTTCTCACATTAAAATTTCTCCCTTGGAATCTTCTCTTCTTTCTATTGTCTCAAAGCAATCGTGTTTTGGTGCTTAAAAAGAACTCTTCTTCTATTTCATTTACATTGCATTAGTGAAGGATCATACTTCTCCTATTCCTCTTATTGTGTCATCAAATTCCATATTTTGATTTGGGTTTAAAATTAACTTCATTTCATTCTACTTTTCTACATTAGCTCACATTAAATGAGGGCAACCTATATGCTGGAAGTCTTACCAAGCCTGATGGTTGACAAACAAATTGTAGAAAAGCACTTCTTTCTCTTTCTCTTTCTTCGAGTCTTACCAAACCTCAAAAAAATTGAAAATATACACATTCTTAAACAACATCTTTCTGGAAGAAGTTGTAGGTGATCACATGATCACGGAGGCGGTGGGCACCCACTCTGCGCTACTCTATCGAGTCATACTTCAAAGTGAGGCCCACCCCACCATAACATACCTGAAACCTCTCCTTATATATCTCCTTCTTCGTAGGAAGCCATCCTCACCAAAAAACTCTATTCTACAGTTCATGAGTCAGTCCTTAAATAACATAAGCTAAACAAACATAATAGAAAAAGCACTCTTAGGATCGTATTTTTCTTAGTGTTTCTGCTTGGTTTGCATTTTGAGGTGAGAGGTCATGCTCTTCATTTTTCTTTTCATCCTTGCACACTCCTCATCACAGGTTGGTGTATTCTAGCTTTATCTGAGTGTGTCCTGGACCATATTCTCATCATTCTCAGAATTCTAGGTTTGATTCCACATCAAATTTTAATTCACAACCACATTTTCTTTATCAATGTTTCAATTTCATAGTGACGAGTGTCGATCTGGCGACCTCGTCGATTACCCTCGACCATCATCGTTATACCC
Source organism: Taxus wallichiana var. yunnanensis (assembly GCA_018340775.1). NCBI lineage: Eukaryota > Viridiplantae > Streptophyta > Pinopsida > Cupressales > Taxaceae > Taxus > Taxus wallichiana. The sequence continues at coordinate 463,648,471 of CM031244.1, read as the reverse complement.
AACCAAGCGTCGGTTCACTGTTCTTTTGGTTAACCTACCCAAAAGGACACATATTCACCTTCTTGACTATTTAGAGTCCTATAACTCTCATCATATTTAGTTTACTTGGTATGTCTCATCAACATTTTGCATACAGTAAGTTTGGCCTTATACCTTGTTTTTGACCAAGCTGTCCACTTTCCATGGTAATGACGACCAGTGGTTACTGTGTGACGCATCGGTTTACCTAAGCGGCATCGAGTTAGCCTATGTCATTTTCCAACTAACATTTTAGCCCCAATTCACCCATAACCACCTATTTATCCTACTGTCTTTGTATTTATGTGTCACTTTAGAATATAGTCTTACCACGTTAACACTGTTCACATGATACTAACGTGTCGACAAGCGAACACCTCATATTCCATGGAAGTTGTCAACCACTCGCACCTAGCCCTTTACCACCTTTCATTTTATCACCCGCCATGGATCCTATCCAACCTATCACTATCACTACCGGAGATGAGGAGTTCACATGACTCCTTGACCAAAATCCTACCACCTTGCAGTTTTACCTTTCCCACTCATCCACTCGAGATGCCTCGGGTCAGTTGATATATGGCATGCCCATATCTATCCCGCCGACTCTCTCGTCCCACTCCTGCGTCGCCCCTCTCGGCTCTGTGCTACCCCGTATCTACCTTACCCCTAGTCATTTCGTAGCTAGGCCCTATACCCACTATGAATACCACATCTGCTACATCATTGTACCCGCCACATCCACTATACCTTCACCAACCACCCAGAACACAACCTCATCACCCCTATTGTCTCTCATATACCCGTAGCTACACTACCACCCCCGGTGTCAATGACCCCTACCCCTTTTCAAAACGTCATCCTTTATATTCCACAATCTTTAGCCCCCATTACCACTAGGGTCACCATGACCCTTCCACCTCCATATACGTACTATCAGTAGCCTCCTGTTTCATCTATTATTCACTCTGGGTATGTACCCCTATTTCACTTCCTTCTTCTCAATCTACCTACATGAAAACACCATATATTGGAATGCCACCCTTGTTACATGCCCAACACAAACCCTCTTATGCTACAGAGGCACCCATCCATCACAACCTACCAATGACCTAATCAAGTTAATGATGGATAAGATGCGGACATTGGAAGCATCGGTTTCTGACTCACGCAACTCACTCACCTATGATGAGATTTGTAATAAGCCTATCCACCCATCCATTCCTATTCATCCATACCCATGCATTGGAAATGCCTAAATTCAACCATTTAAATAGCGAAGAAGACCACAACATCATTTGTGGTCTTTCAAACATGAGTGCTACCTAATCACCCATGATGATGCTTTGCTCTTAAGGACCTTTCCCATGTCTCTGACTGGGCCTACATTAGATTGGTATAGTGGGTTACCTAGACACTCTATATTTTCATTTAATCAGGTAGCCCAAGCCTTCTTGGATCACTTCTCCATTAACATTGTTAAGAAGGTTACCATGACTGACCTATACTCCACGTCAGTATGATGATGAATCTATCACATATTTTGTTGCTCGTTGGCGTAGCTTGATCAATCAACTCACATTCCAACTACCACAAACCAAACTCATCAAACTCTTCATGCGGGCTTGTGCTAGACATATCTCATCGACCCTTAGCAAGTCCAAACTTTCCGAACCTTTCGATGAAGCATTCACCATGGCACGAAAGCTAGAGATTCGAGGCCATCGAAGAGAAGAAAATCCAATTATGTAATAAGAACTCAACATTCAAGTTGAATGATGCCTCTTCTTCTTCAAAACCACAAAATAATTATTCAAAGGCCAAGGGGACCATAACGTAGTGGTACTCAAAGTTAGCCCAACTCATCCATCAAATCAGGCTAGCCCCTCATCTAATCTCTCACCCATCTCAAACTTTTCAATTCAGATGAGAACAATGGAAATACACCCCAATTGGGGAGCCTTATTCTTTGTCTTAGAAAAGCTCATTAAAGTTGGGGCCATCACCCTTCCACCTATAAAACCACACATTGGTTTTGACCCTTCTCACCCCACACCCGCATGGTATAAAGAACATGATTTCTGTAACTATCATCGAGTAAAGGGTCACAGTGATGGAAATTGCATCACTTTCAAAAATATTATCCAAGAAATGCTTGAGAAAGGTGAGTTAACCATGGATAATCCTAATGCACCTACCAATCAAAACCTACACATCTTTAAGAAACCTTTTCCTAATCATGCCCCTTCATCTGATCAAACGGTGAAACCTCAACTCATGATAGCCATACCCGTGAGGTCCACGCTATTTTAGAGATGCACCCGTTGCTTCTGAATTACCTCATATCCCTTCCATAGAGGAAATTCTAGCCCGAAGTCCCCCACCTACACTTGAACCCACTTCACCTATTCCTCCACCCATAGAGGAACACCTTTCACCTCCTTCCTCACCCATGGAGGAGCCTTACGCTAATATAGAGGCTATTTCACCTTTGGCTTCTCCACTTAGAGAGTCGTCACCCACAAGTACTTCTTCAATCCATGGAGGATACTTGTTTATCTCCTCCACCCATAAAGGAGTGCCCATCATCTCCTCCACCTATAGAGGAGCACCCATTTTCTCCTCCACCTATCAAAGATCTAGTAGAGATACCTTTTGCCTCTAGGTGAGCATTCTCCATCGGCTACCCAAGATCTTGCAAACCTACTTTCGGCTCTCTTACCCACGGAAGCCGAAGCTAGAAAATTCCCCATCTCTAAGACACATTTTACGGGAATTGCCATTAGGTCCTCATCAACCTCACCTATAGACATGTCATTCTCATGTTTAGCCAATCACTTAGATTATGTGGACAGAGCCTTACTGTGGGGGCATCTTCTACTTCCTGTCTCAACACAAATGCAGATGTCACTTGCTGACACTTCCACTATCTACCCAAAGATATTTCAACCAATCAAACTAAACACAACCACCTCTATCACAACTTCTTCCATGACACCCATCACATCTCAACACACACCCTTACCCATAACCCAACATACATCTAAGTCCAAACCCACACCTACATCATCCTCCTCACCTAAACCTATTACTACCTTAGGGGTCACCCCAACCACCAGCCTTACTCATCCACCTATCAAACTAGATTTAGCTACATCCTCCACAAAGTCAACACCCAACCTACTCGACACCCAAACAGAAGAACCAAGCCCATAGAACTCACACCCCAGCTGCGCCAATCATACCTGCATCACCTTCACCCTTTCATTTGTCTTAGGACCTCAACCTCCCAACACGGTTAAGAAACCTCCACCCGTCAATAAACCAAAAACACAACAGCCCATTCCTTCCTCGTAAACCTCTAACATACCCAAGTGCCGACATGACTTACACCCACACCTACAACATCTTTACCACCCATACCTCCAATACCCTCAGCAACTTCTTCACTACCCCTACACTTTAGTCTTTGTCCTCACACCCCCTGCATGACCCACATCATCTACCTTCATCAGCACCTCCGTTATCCCCGTGGGTAACTCACCCTCTTCCCCCATCCACTTTTCCTCTAGATCTCATACACCCATATCACCTTTACCCAATAAGGTGCAACCCAAAGAGAAAAAAATCGCTACCCTCCAATAAGGTAGTCAAAACAACCATACACCCTCTTGTTAGTTCATCTACCATACCAACTACCCAAGCAAACACGACCAACACCCAAGACCACGACAGCACCCAAAACCATAGCTCGACACACTCCCTCTCCTACAAATACCAGTTCCTCAACAATCAGCCGCACCTACACCTAAACCCACTTTCACTTCCCATTGCGACCCACTAGCGGGTCTTATGCCAAAATCTTAACCAACCTCCTTGAGACTTATGTCATCACATTACCACCGCTCAAACCTTATGACCCCCTCAAACCCAAGCCAAAAGGGTTTGATGACACTAAAATTTACACCTACCATCATGTGTCAGGGCACGATGTGGAGAACTGTAAGGCTTTGAAAACCATCCTTATCTAGTTATGTCCTCCTAAAGCAAACTTTGACAATGATGACCTTCTTGATGAGGACCCGTTTCACCAACACCCATTCCACATTCCTCCCTCACTTCCTACCTACTCGACAACCATGACCTCCACCCCCTCAACTCTTAGAACCACCCCAAGATTCAAAATTAACATGGTTCACATCAAGGAACTTGCCACACCATTACCTAAATGTCATTGCTTGACTCACTTCACAAGGATTTTCTCCCCAGGTAGGTTTTTCCCATCATGTCATTATACCACTCATCCTACACCTTCTCCATTTTCCAACTCCCTCATATCAACATGATCGCGTCACTACCCATGCTCGAGAGACAAAGGCAAGGAAAAGGCAACCGATCACCAACCAATCCTATACCCAACATACCATCTGCACCACACCTAAAATTACTATCTCTGGCCCCACATACCCTATTTCATCCCATGCATTTTCTCAAACACATACACGATAATGCTCAAACAACTACACCAATGCGTTCATTCAACAAATGTCACATCTACATGAGGCATCGTCATCCTCCAATTCCATGGAATCCCACATGTTCTAGAGTTCTTTTATGTCTTGGAGGGGAATTTCAATATAAGGTTTTACGGACCCGGATTTGTGTCATGCCTCCATTGTTCCACCCTATCATGTAGCCTCTGTCACAAATTTTCACATTTATCCACACCTCACCCTATTCACCAATAGCCTCCATCACCTTTTAAAACATGCAACATGCTTTACCAACCCAATGACATGCTTATACCCATTAAGGCATCTACCTCCATCCTACATCAATTCACCACTACACATCCACTCTAATGAATGATAGTATCATTACATCATGTTGCACATATCAAATCCATTCTACCACCTGAAACCTCCATGCCATCCCATCACCTCCCAATCCATTAACTCCACCTCCACATTGACCTCGACACATTATTTCTACATTCGAGTTATCCCACATACCAACCATCGATCTCTTCCAAGAGGGCATTTTTTAATGCCTCACTGTAAAGGGAGTATAAGGACATATATAACACATTCCTTACTCCACAAGAGTATGGAAGTCTTAACCAACATCCTCGCTATGATCACCACATAGGATAACACCTCCTTTATGGTCATCCTCACCTTCGTACTAGTCTCACCTATGGGGGACTTGATTACCACTTACACCCCGAACCACCATCATAAACCCACCCATTTTCCATGACTTCTAGTCTCTCACCAATCCGTGTTTCATCCACACCTTCTGCATCAATGTGTGGAAGGGTTTTGGTTTTGGATTTTCTGAGCAAGCCGCCATCATCTGTTATTCCATGTACTACCCGCAAACATAACACCTAGTGGTATCGGCTTTATTAGCCACCTACCAGTTCTTACCGAAATCATGAGGATATTAGCCCTTCGACCACCCTCTTCACCCCTCTCCCTTCTTCATCTCCATTCACTAACGGAGCATCAATGGATCAGAATCCCTCCTCACTACAAAAATTCATAAACACCATTTCCTTGGGGCCTCTCAACTTATCACGCGAGGCGAGGCTCCTTCCTCTCATCCCCCTCCTGTATCTTGAAATGATCGATGATGATACACCTTATTAACATCATTGATGTCGGGATGATGAATCTATACTCACTTACATTAGTGCATAAGACTCATATATTATGGTCATTACTCTCACAAACCATGTTGAATGAATCGACTATCGAGATCAACATCCATACTCAAGAAGACTGCACATCCAAAAAGGTTGGTCGATCTTTGACCATTATCAAACAGAAGCCATCACTTATTTTCTCAAAGATCATAACCACGCTTTCACTTGGTCTTATGCGGACATGCCCGGTATTGACCCCACCATAGTGGTCCACAATATCATAGCCATTCGATGCTAAATCCTTAAACAAAACCAGGAAAATGCACCCTCATTGCCCTTCACATCGAGAAGAACTTGAGCCTTCTTTGCCTCTTCCACTTCATCTTACCCATTGATTATAGAGTCGATGGATTTCTACCATTATCCCTATCACTAAGGCGATAGGGAGACTCATATTTGCACCATTTTTGTGACCTCAACCTAGCTTATAAAAGATGACTTTTCTACCCGGTATTAAATATTAGTTGACCTTACAGTTAGTCACGAGATCTATCACTCATGGATGTCTTCTTGGGTTATAACCAAATCTTTCTTTCCCCATAGGATCAACATAAAACCGCACTCATCACCCCTTGGGGGACATTCTATTTTATCGAGTCATGCCATTTGGCCTTAAAAATGTTGGTGCCACATATCGGTGGGCTATGACTTATATCTTCCATGACACCGTGCATCGTATATTTGAAGATTATGTGGACGATCTCTAATTAAATCTAAATGCCACTCAAGAGAGCAATACATCTTATGAATCAAGTGCTTATAATCACTCCTTGGGGGCCATGCTTGCTCATCGCGATGAACAACACGAGGAGCGGGTGGTTTATTACATAACCATACACTTTTGGACTATGAAACCTGATACACCCATCCAAAAAACTTTACTTAGCCTTAGTTTTCATTGCCAAAACTCTCCGCCATTACCTACTCAACCCAAAACCTATGTTGTGACCAAAACTAACCCCTTACACTTCATGTATGCCAAACCTTATCAAAATCAGCATGCCGCACAATGGCTTATGCTTTTAGCTAACCTCAACCTTGAATTCATTCATCTTGGTCTTGTCGTCAAGGGCCAAATTTCCGACCAATTGGTTGATGCACTCTATTTTCGGGATAAACCCTCTAATTTTGACTTTCCGGATGAGTCAAGGACATCTACCCTTTCCTAGGATTATAATCCGCTTACCAAATGACACTCTTCTTCGATGGTTCCAAGTGTCAGCGTGGGGGTGGGGCTGGTGTTATCCTCATTCCACTTGATGGTGAACCCATGCCTTTGTATTTCAAACTTGATTTTGATTATACAAACAATATTGCCAGAATACGAAGCGCTCGTATTAGGTCTCCAAGCTACCTATGCCCTAGATGTCAAATCAATCAACATATTTGGTGATTCTCAATTGGTTATAAACCAAGTCAATGGTATATACCAATGTTGTAATGAGATACTTCAAAAGTATAAACATCATGTAGACATACTTTTGACCACCTTCGACCGTTACACCCTTCAAACCATCCCTCATTCAACCAACAAATTTACAGATACCATGGCTTGCTTGGCTTCTCAAATACCCGCTTCACCTACCGATTCTAAAATCTTTGTCACCATACAATGACTCCAATCACCCTCGTATTTACCTCATGACATTTAATCCATCGGAACTGCTACCCCCACCTCGAGTGACCTTTGGTATAAACAATACTCTGATTATCTTTCTCTCTCCATCTTACCCCTAATCTCACCCATAATGGACAATGCGCCTTCCTTAAAAAGGTCTCTCGTTACGTCATCATGGGGGGCCTCCTCTATAAGCATGGCTTTGATGGTATTCTCTTACGATGCCTCACGAGTTCGAAATTCCTTATACCATTAAGGAAGTTCATGATGGCATATGTGGAGGTCACTTCAGTGGCCTTGTTGTTGCTAAGCGTATTCTTTGCCTAGGCTATTACTAGCCGACCCTTAACCATGATTATTGACTACGTCAAATGTTGTGTAAAATTCCAACAACATGCCAACCTTCATCATACACCCAGTCATGCCTTATAGGTCACCCATGACCTTTGGCCCTTTTCTCTCAATGGGGTTTGGATCTTGTCGAGAGATCAACCCCATTCTTCCCAATGACATCAATGGATCATCACCGCTACCAAATACTACACAAAATGGGTTGAAGCCATACCACTTATCTCCACGAAAGCTAAGAAAATATGTGAGTTCATCAATCATCACATCATTTTTCGCTTTGGTGTTCCTCATCGCCTCATCACTGATAATGGAAAACAATTTAAAAACAAAACATTGTGAAAACTTTGTGACGCCTTCAGCATTCAGCTAAGTTTCTCATCACCTTATTACCCACAGACTAATGGCCAAGCCAAATCCACTAACAAAACCTTAAACAAAATTCTCATGAAAGTAGTTAATAATACTGGGAAGGATTGGCATACGCACATTCCTTTTTCCCTGTGGGCATACCACACTAGTATTCATACTTCCACTGCTGCCACACCCTTTTCTTTGGTCTATGGTACAGAGGTTGTTCTACCTCTCAAAGTCTATATTCCCTCACTCCACATTTCTCTCCATGACATGCTCAATGATGATGACTTTCATTAGGACCATTTAGCACAACTTGAGTTATTAGATGAATGCCATCTTAACGCTCTTGACCACCTTCAAGTTTACCAAAAATGTATCAAACGTGCCTATGATAAACATGTCCATGAACGAACCTTCCAAGTCGGTGACCTTGTCTTGAAAGAAAATCAACATGTAAAAAAGAGAAAAAAAAGTAAACGGGGAAAATTTCTCCTAATTGGCTTAGACCATACATTATGACCCATACTTACGAATCAGGTGCTTATCGTTTATCTTCACTCGATGGTAAACCTAAACCTGAGCCCCTTAATGCCTTGCATCTTCGACTATTCTACTATTGACTTTTAGTCCTACATCACTTTTCCCCCTTTCCATGCCTCATCCCTTGAGCGCTATCCACTTCACACTCACTAATGATTAAATAAGAATCATGTGCATATCCGTCACTTGTTATCTTCTCTTGAATATGTGTACCATGGTGCTGCACATAGCATGATTCTCATGGATACTTTTCATCTACCTTTAGATGAGATCCCATGGTCATTTCACCCTACTTTCTGAACAAGAATCTTGTTCTTCACCTTGGTCTTGTCCATGACTTCAAAGCCTCACATGGGACCCAACTCCTTGAGTCAAACTTCTAATAAAAAGATGACTCCCTCAAAAGGACATCTTCCTCTCGACAATCGCTGCTATAAATAGACTGCTCCCTCGAAGGACAACTATGTAAAGCTCTTTAAAAAAAAAAAAAAGATAAATTGAAGCTTCCCGCATCGATCAGCTTCACGAAGACCTCAAGGAGTTAATTTCCTCATCCCATATAGACTTCTCACATCGATCAGTCTATCTCAAATATCAAGTCAAAACAAAACTTTTTTGTCATGGACTTGCCCATTGTGACCTTGGATCTCTTGCCCAAAGAGCATGCTACCTCATACCATATCAAAATTCACCACCTTTCACCCCTCTCACCATTCACACTCCCATTTCCTACCACCTCAAGGGACCTCTTGGAAACCATGACACTTGGTGATCATGTGACTACTTTTCACCCTTAGAACAATCAATCATGCAATGTATTTAGGGTCTCACGTTCATCACCTCCTCCATGGTATGACCTACTCGGTATGACCCTAACCAATCAGGTGGCTTTATTTCCTCCTCTTATCTTTTAACTTTCTTTATTACGTATTGATTACCTTATACAGGACTTTGTCCTCAATACTTCCTTTTGGGGTAATCTTCTTCTTCCACCACAATCAAAATCACCTATACCAAGTTACCCACAACTCACCCACACCTAATATAACTAAACCCAAATCATGCCTATGACCTACCATCTCATTTTCATACCTCCTCATATTCTTCCCTAGCTTATGGGAGAACTACATCGCTTGAGGTCCCTTTTCACTAGAACTATGTAGGAAGAAACTCGAGGGCATGGAGCCCTTGGAGGTTAGCTTGGCCACTCTCTACCCTAACCAATTCATCTTTCATCTTCCTAAATTACATTCTACCCTAGTTAGTTTCCTTTTTTATATCAATAATTGGAAATTAAACCAAATAAATAACAAGTTGCTTAACATTTTTCTCATCATCACAACATACGTTTATTATGAATACCATTTCTCTACCATCAACATACATGTATTATAAAGCATCTTAAACATGATCCATCCCATCATTCATTACAAAAATTAATGAATCATAACTTCAACCAACTTTAAACTCAACCAAGCCTATTACCGAATTCAATCCATGCCTAAGACGACTCGATCCATGCCTAAGACCTAATTCAACCATGCCTAAGACCTAATTCAACCACCTAGACCAACTTGACTCAATCTATGCACGAGACCTAATTCAACCATGCTTAGACCACCAACCCGACTCGATCCATGCCTAAGGCAAGACTTGATCCGTGCCTAAACCGACTCGACTCAATCCATGCCTAAACCGACTGACTTGATCCATGCCTAAACAAAACCACGACTCCATCACGCCTCACACCTAATTTTCCGTCCATATCTTGATAGAAAAATTAAAATTACCATAAAACAAAAAATATGCGTGTCTCAATAAAATATAAAGGGATATCCAATCATGTGCATCTCTCAAAATCATCATTCGGCATGCGAGGCCAATACTCAAATACAAAATGTCATCGACACGTACGCAGATATCATTTATGATAAAACAATAAAACAATACAAAATCTCTTCAAACATGCGGCACGAAGGCGGTATGTGATAAAAAATATACATCCAATATCTTGGCACGCAAGCGGATATATATCAAAAATCAAACATATGTCCAAATCGGGAGCCATATATCAAGGCATTCTCTCGGTGGAAATCCTCCACATCGATCACATGTCCCTCTGCGTCCTCGGCCCCTATCCGCTATCCTAGTAACATCTCCCCACCCATCATAGGTGGTGACTAGGTCTCTCTTGATACATCACTTGGAGCTAGTCTCCATGGCATAAGCCGGTGGCCTCTCTCCTGATCATGTCTTGGATCTCAGATGGCCCCCCGTGCTCTCTACACTATGAGTTCGGGATCTATTCCTCTCACTTGAGGGCTGTTGCTCCCTGTACACTCCATAGGATAGAAAATCTATCTCGGCCACCATACTGATCTTGGTAGTATCATTTCACCTAAGGCATCCCATAACCTAGATAGGGGTATGGTATGTGGTGGTCCCATAGGCCTCGACTGTGCCTATCTCCCTACGGGACTGGTCACCCCCTACCCATGAATTAGGACCTTTGTCCTAAAGTGCTATGGAGGTGTCATTTGCCTCGCACTTTGTGCCATGCGTATCTAGGCCTGTAAAGCCCCAATCTGTGCTTGTGTTGTGGCCAACTAGCCCTGTAACCCTGTCACATGTGCCTGTAAGGTAGCCACCTAACCATCATCCCCATCTCCATCTCCATCCCCACCCTAGGCCATCTGGGCCTAAAGACTAGCCACCTGTACATGTAACTCGACCACCTCAGCCTCACGAGCAAGCTAGTGTATCCCTTGCACCATACTCAATGGGTAATCGTGGTTTGCCACCTTCCCTATAGGGCGTCCCATGCACCGTGATGGTGGCTAAATCTGGATGCCCCAACCTGGGAGGTACTTCTCATAAATGAGCCACCCACCACTATCTGTATCTATTTGTAACCCCGACATCATCAATCCGTTGGTCTACCACCTACTCCTCTTTCCCTATGGGCATTGTCGGCGATTTGTGGTAGAGGTAATGGCCTCTCCACGTCATCTCTCTGTACTGCGGGAAGGGTGGAGGTATGTCTTGTGGCATCCAATCATTGCCTAACCATGTCCACTAGGATCATCTCGTGCTCCCAAACACGGTGCCCCACTATCCATTTCAACAATTTTATAGACCATCTAACTCATCATGCATTGGCCGGTATGAGGGATAACCCACATATGGTCTCCATATGATGTCCACTCTGGACAACCCCTCTAATAAATGCCTGTAATAGGAGCTACATCATTTGTAGCCATGTCCACTCGTTGCTCTCCAATCACAAGTACCCATCGCCTATACCCCACCCGCACTAATCTCGGTGGAAATGCATCAGCTTAGGGCATACCTACTAGCCGCACACAAACTATGTACTCATAATCCCAAAGGTGTAGTAGTAAAAAATGCGGCATAATTTGAACTGTATGACACCCATATGCCCATAGCTCTCGTGTATAGGTACACCGAGAATGCTAGTGCCTGGAAAAGTGGGTCTGATCCATCATCATGTCATGTAGTACCCACATCAATAAGCAGGGAAATCTCCCTCCCTCTACATCAGGAAGTACAAAACAACACACTGCCTCCATCAATAAAACAATGAGCCTCGTCTCTTCGGAAGGGTTGATACATCCCTCCGTAGCTCAAGACGGCATACTATGGAATGTCAAGTCTTCGGTCCCTCTTCAAACACTTGTCAAGATCAACTCCTTTGAGGCCTTGGAGGATATCGAATACACCTACGTACCTAGTATCGGTAGCTGAAGGATCCTAAACACGTCCTCAGGGTGATTGTCATCTCACCCATTAGTAGGTGGAATGTGTTAGTTGTTGAATCCCATCTATCGATGAGAGCGACCATCAAACTGGCTTGGACCACATACCAATAGCAGGACCCTCAAGCCCACCTCCTTCGTGTGCTTGCCACTCCTCCATGGTCGTCGCGCCTCGCACTCTCAAGAGTAGAGGTGGCACCGTCTCTCATTAATGTAGCTCGATCTCTCCCCTGCATCCAATACAAACAAAAAATTAATCCACATTCATCATACCCATACTCACCCACTATCATTTCCCCAAACCCATTTTCCCCCGCCTACTCTAGGTTTTTCAACAACACACCCTATTCTACCCTTCCCTATCTCACCCACTCGACCTAGGGCCCCTTTTTGGCCCCTTGTTCTCCAAAACTTTGGTCAGTGCCGATTATCTCTAACCGACCCCAGTCACCCCTAAACCGGCATCGGTCACCTGTTTCATGACCGATCTTGGTTTGACCCCTACCGATGCCCGTCACTATCGTGGCCCAACACCGTGACCCCAAAATCCTCCCCTCTCAAAAACTTCCCTCTCCTACCTCTTCTACCCACCCATCCTCCCCTATACCTCTCCTTACCCACCTCCCACCCCTATTCTCCTATTTTACTCTCTCCACACTCCTATTCTACCCCATTCACCCTCCTCCATTTCAAATTTCTTCCCCCCCCCCAAAAACAAAAAAACCCAATGTGTCAAACCCCTCTTTACCAACTAATTTACCTCACAAACACACAACAAGACATAACAAGAATTAACAGGAAGATTGCAACTAGTGATGTGATAAGTAAATTTAATAAGGTATGTGATATTCCCTCTTAAATATTCAAAGGTTTTAATTTATGAAATGCTAATTATTACATTCGTGTACATTGATTACTTTCTCCATTTCCAATTTATTACCATTCTTCACATATCCCCATAAAATATGTCATCCCTCTCCACATTAACCACCACACATACCCAATAAGTATCATTATCACCTTGGGACTTGATTAAACCTTTCCCAATTCGGTTGTTTTATTTGTAACCATTTCTCCTCCCCTATCGGTTTCCAAATTTTGATATAACACTCCTGCGTTGCTACCGTTCCGCTTTGTTCTGCTTCCATATTTGTAAACATTTTTTTCCAAGTCTTGTGCCTCTCCATTTGTCACTTATCGGTCATGTGACCTAAACTAAGGAATGAACCAACCAATTTAGTAGAGGCGTTAGCCAATTCGAGTTAGTAGAAATATTTGAAAAAGTAGGATGGCTGGAATTGTTGCTTTCTTATGAGGAATTCAACACTAAAATGACATACAAGTTCACTAAGAACATAGAAGAAGGATTCTCCATTGTGCGAGGTAAGAAAATACCATTTAGCCCCACTGTAATTATTCATCATCTTGGTATACTTGAAGAAGGTCAAACATTCGGTGATAGGACATTATATGATGAGCTTATTAAAAGGTTTTTAGTTGGTAAAAGGAAAAAAATTGGAATTGGTGGTAGACAACAAGGGAAAGAAAAAGGTATAAAAATAAATACTCTTCATGAGCCACGGGTGGGAGTTTCTTAATGGTTAATTAAATATTTCACCTATGAAGTACATAATGAGATCATTTTGGGCCTCATGTCTAGAATCCTAATACACCTTTACCATGGCCAAACAAAACCCAAGTATAAAATAAATTTTCCGTAGTTTTTGTTTGATTTTATTGATTCGACCACTAAAAATTTCGTTGGGGACCTCTTACCTAAAATTTCAAGACCTAATTTATTTGATTTGCAAACACCAGTTTGTTAGGAAGAGGCATGACCCTAAGAAATGGTTGAAATTCCAAAATAAGTGTGCCCTAGAGTCTAGTTTGGTCCTAGAGAAAAATCCCTCTACTTTAGAAATACCTAAGAAATGTCCTAGGACCTCTAGGCATGCTCAAGCCCTCAATGAAACACCAACTGAAATTATTCCTTCTCGGGGGAAGAATAGAAGAAGCAAGTGGCCATTATGAAAACCCTACTCAAGACACCACTTGTGTCTCCTCAAAATATTTGTCACCCTCATCTCTATTGTTGAGAAAGAAGTTGAGCACACTCCAACCATTGTTGCAGATAAAGGTAAGGAACCTATGGTGATATGAGAACCTAGTTCTCCCCTTAATTTTGACACAGTTTTACCACAAGTATTGTCCCTACCTAAAATTTAGTTTGAGCTACAAATAGCTCAGGAAATAATTACACATCTCCAAATTCTTCTTGAAGCCAAGGAGACAAGTTTCTCATAGCTGGAAGCTTATAAAAATCATAAGATTCAACATTTACAACATGCATCAGAGTAGTAAGAGGAGGAATATATTCAACTCCTCCAAGCATGCCTTGGAAGAAAGAGAATAAAAAATTAACTCCCTTCAGGCGAAAATAGATGAGTTGAATGCATCCCTTGCAGTTTTGCAAGAAAATAGGCAAGAAACAAAACCTATGGTCATTGAAGAGAAAATAACGTAGACAAACTTTTTTCCACCAAACTATTATCTTGAAGGGAATGATTAAAATGATGGAAGAATGTTATAGGCTCAGAGCAGTTGTTCTATGAGAATAAGGCTTTGAAGGAAGAAAATAAACTACTCAAAGAGAATGTTCTTATTGTTTCTTGGTTATATGATCAAGTTCTTTCATGTAGGCCCCCTTCCAATTTTTATGCATTATTTTTGAAAGAACAATTTCTAAAATGGTAGATCTCAGAGATCGGACTATGTAAGACATTGAGTTTGATGATGATAGGAAATTTGTTGGTTCTTATGCATCAAGAAGTGATGTTGAAAAGAACCTCCTCTGTGAATTTTATGTTCACAAATTTCTTCTTCCTAAGCAAATTGAAATCCCCATAAATTTCTATGTGGGTGAAGTACAACTAAGGGCATTTATCTCTACTATAAAGCACTAGTCATAATGGAGGGAACAAAGGGAAACATTTGTTCAATCAGAATATAATATAGGCCTCTTAATGAGGCATGATCTTCCAACCCCCATTTGGTTCTTCAATCAGATTTCGAGTCTCAAGTATATTGTTTACGATTAGTGGACTAATATAGAGATATCCTGAGAACTTGTGTCAGAAATTTTAGGGAGCAAGTACTCCCAATGTTCAATGTAAATTTCCTTTCCTATCAAGTAAGGTATCGACTTCTTGTGGAACATTACAAGAAAAATGAGGTGATTTCACCCACCAACCTCCACTAGTCACTAATAAGGGATAAAGACTGTGTAAAATCATTTTAGAGCTACGGGAGAAGAAGATTGGGATGCGGTATAGGCCTTTATTGGTCATTGCATCAAGTCACAACGTTGGAATTCTACAAATGATCAATCGGAGGGAAATTACAAAACTTGGAGGAAGACAATTATTGATTTATTTGGGTTCTTTAATACTAGATTAGATGAAACTCGATAAACATTTGCCAATGAATATAACTTTTTAAGGATTGTGAATCAAATTTGAATAGGTAGCAAGAGGACTTTGATAAATATTAAGTCTTGGAGGATGATGAATCCCTATTTTTTCATGTATAAACCTATGTGAAACCATGTGTTACAATAGTATCATTTTGCACGATGTATACTATTGGCGTTTATAATTAATACTTTGTTATATTTTCAAAGGAAATGTTGTGCATATTATTGTTATCTTTATCTTTTATTGTTTATTCAAATATGGATAAATGAACTCTTTTATGAGTATTAACAATCTATTTGGAAAAGCATATGGTTCAAGTCATTATAAGATTTAATTGTAAGCTAGAAAAATACACATTGGTGTCTTGCGTGCGGGATTCATCTTATAGAACAAGACTCACCTTTTCATCGGCGTAGGACTCGTCGTGGAGGGCAAGACTCGTCCCCATCCTTAATTCATATTTCCTTGAAAGAAGGAAATTACACAGAGGAAATAAATAGCTCAGATAGTTGAACTATAGGTTGATACAAGTAACATCATAACGACATGATCACGAAACATGTACCACCGCCTCAACCCACTTTCACATAGACTATGAGGTCTAGTCACTCCTAGTTTAACTCCAATTCCTTGGAAACATGATAAAGACATAGACTTATGGACTTATGATTGCCATGATTCTCAAAAATCAACCCAAGATCTAGAGTATCTTCCGCCGATTGAATGCACGAAAGGAGCCAATTTCAAACCTCATATGTAGTTAAGAGCATTGCATATAAGACTCCTTCCATAATTGTAATTCTTAAAATAGTTAGTCATTTTTTAGTCGGTAATTGGCTAGTTAAGTAGATGATATTAATTGCAAATAAACCAGTTCTCTCCTTGAGGAACTAGGGATTTGCTCTTGTATAAGAGAGCTAATTTATTATGATTCAAGTTGATTCAATTAGTTTATCATTGTAAAAGAAAACTCTTTCAATTCAATAAAATTGTAGATTCAGGGGAAAAACTTTGTTGTGTGACTTTCAACATTGAACCTGATCGAAGGGAAGGAGCAAGGGCCAATCCTCCCCAATGAGAAGGGAGATTTTACTATTGTTTCCTTTCTATCACACATTTATTTAAGATTCCAACATTGAATTGTTTTTCGTACCTTTAAATTTTGTCTTTAATATTCTGTTGCTTTCAATGCATTTCATTTCATAATTGCATAGTTAGTTATTATTTAGTTAATTCCATTATCAAGCACATGTTGAGAATAATTCCAAATATTCCCTTTGTTGCAAACAACCATGGACACCGTCCTAGTACCGACAAATATAATATAATTAAAGTGCGAGTATCTACTGACACACATCACTCTTGCCGAGGTGTTTGAACCGATCACTGAAATACCGACTTTGTTGTTTCCAATTTGTTTTATCCACGTCGCCTAACCTTTGCATGTCATCAAGTTATGTTTGGTGCCCTATGTCCACCCATCCTCATCATCTATCCCAAGCTATTTGACGAGTCACCACGCTAATTTTCTTGGCATGGGGTTAATCCCACATTGATCGGGCAAGGATTTGAATAATCCTTTTTAAGGATTTATGCACCCTTTAGACTCGGTCTTGGACCACTTGCCTTGTTTTTTCCCACCACTTGGTTTGATAGGTAGTTGTGTGGCATGTTTATTGATAGCCACATGGATATTATGTAGTTCAATTTAAACTCTCCTTTAATTCACCTCTAGATTGATACCAACTTGATCTCAACTCACCCGTATAGCTCACCAATGATCTCAAATCACCATGTCACTTGGTTATAGCTCATCGACTAGCTCGATGGGCTTGCTATCTCAACCTCAATGCGATCTTGGGTTGGTGTCTTTACTTAAAATTCTACGGTGGTCGAGATCCCCCTCAGAAATAAGAGTGGACCCCACTATTGCAAACCCTTTTTCCATTTTTCAAAGACTAGAGGTTTGCAAACTTCCTTTTTATCCGCATCACTTGACTTCATGACGACACATGTCAATTTTCTATAAAATTCCCAGTATCTACATCCATTTTCCCTACTTTGTCCTATAACTCCCCGATCTTACACGAACTCATCTAGAGCTTATGGTATCCGTTTTTCTGTTCCAATAGGTGCCAGAAATATCTCGACATATACTTCCATAAGTTACAAGTTTAGGGAAATCTTGGGAACTTATGATTCTAATGTTGACCTCGAACACACCTCCCCACTAAGGAGGATTTTGGTCCACCAAAAGCTTCTTTTCCTTTTCTCTCGGATCTAGAACTATGTGTTGCCTTGAAGAGATATTTGTAGTTGACTCAATGGTATCCAAAATTTCTAGTCCTTTAATAGGAAAACCAACCTATGGTTTAATCTTGGGACCCATGGCATATGGGATCACTACCTTTGTTACGCCACTCGATGTTGACATTTCCAAATCGGGATAGAGAATCTCCGTTTGGTCTTTATGAGGACTTCATAATAGAGCTTTAATTACCAATTTTTGCAAGAAAAAACTAGGCATGATAAACCTATTGTGAATTATTTCCTTACTTGGTATCTCTAGTGGTGTGCTTTTTCCTTGAGATGAGGTAAATTTACCTTGTCTTCATCGGTCATAACCCTCTTGGCGTGTTTCTTTTATTTTCCACACCAAATCACACAATGGCTATTGGATCCATAGTAAGCACATGGATATGTCCACAATAGCTCTAGGGTTATTATAGGCTCTTTCTTGTAATCAAAGAAGACATGATCATACCTCTTAGGGTTGTCAACTTTGTAAGACTTCTTTGGAAGAAACTAAGTTTTCTTTTCTTGAGTCAACTTCGGGGATATTTTCCACGTTTATTGGTAGTATTCTTCTCGGACTAAATGATCTCTCTCTTGGAACTTTCTTCTTTCGTTTTCACTCACCATTATTTAGAGAGTTTGGTCTATTTCAGGTGCACATGATTACTTCAGGAGGACAAGTGGCTTGGGATCTATGCTCGATGTTTTAACTCGCTTCGGCCATCTCGAGATCATTCTCTTGCCTCATTTTTACCACTATTGTATCTTAGACCCACATATCAAGGTCTTTCCTCCACATGGATAGGGTTATTTATACCTTAGATATTCACACCAAGGCCTTTTCCTTCATATCCCATTTTAAAAAGAAATTTTGATCCTATACCTCTAGTGTACTTTTCAAAATCACCAAAAGTAGGATTTACAACTTCACAGGAAGGAAAATTCAATGAATCACTTACAGTGTTTTTAGTGGGTGTATCTTTCTTCACCACCTCTTCACCATCTTGCAATGTTGTTAGGATTTTTCCTTAGCTTGCATTTCACGTTGTAATTATGTGATCACTCCTGTAAGGAATTTTTCCTAAGACTCAAATCTATCTTGTAGCTCTTTCTTCTTTGATTCCACGAGCTGTAGATGTTTCCTCAATTGAGAATCCTTTTCGGGCTACGGGGTGTGTTACGAGATGTAGCTATAGTAGGTTGATTTCTACTAGTATTTTTCTATGTCTTTTACGTTCTACCATTCTACGTTTGAACCACCTTAGTGCTCGATATGGGAAAAAATACCAACATTTTTCCATATCATGCCCAGTCATAGAGAAATGTGCACATACCTGAGGACCATCCCATTCTTCTTAGGTCCCTTAGTGATGACGTTCTTCTTTGCAACACATACTATAGGAGCTCCACACTCTATCTCAATTAAACAATTTGACATGCGATCTAGTTGATGTAGTATCACAATGTGAGTATAATACCTAGTATGGTGAGTACAACAGGCCATTGATTTAACTAGTAAAATTCCATTTCACTTTGTAATCATGCGGGTGAAAACCATATCGATACCAACCTTGCTTTAGAGATAACAATTTTACATGAAATATAACCTACTCGATACCAACTTGATCTCATTAAATGGTCAAAATGTTTTCTCAACTAACGGACCCTTATAGGAAAATTATTTTAATTCCATTTTAAACCTTGAAAATAAATAAACTTTAAAAATGCAATGCATGAGAAATAACCAACACTACACATGAGTTGATAACAAATTTTAGCAATTGTCTACGTCTCTAGGTTCACTAAATGTTGACCCGATTCATTATAATGTTCCGATCATAAATACAAAGAAATTTACAATACTATAACGAATGTTAGGATCACCCGAACTCTAGTTCCAATCTGGTCCGACAAAACCCAAATTAGTCTTGGAAGCTTTCTCAATGTTCTAGCACAGCTCCTCGTATTTACACGATGTTCAAATTTCGACACTAGTGACCCAAAGCGTTGGCTACCACCTGGGGAATGACAAAGACCGACCTCAAAGAAACAAATTAGGAAAAGAGTTACGGAAACCAGGGTGCCTAAAATCACAGACTAGGGCACCTTGGGGTGCCCCTTGCAATGTGTAGGACTAAAGATGAAAATCAAGAAAATTACGACACCTAAGACTCCCTGAAAGATGACCAAAAACTGTATAGACAACTGATGACTGTACCAGACACATAACAATGATGACCAACTAACTAACAACATGACTAGGGGATGGGTAACTACTAAATAATTTTAGTACACAAGAACCATATATAAAATAACGTACCATGTTGTATAAATTTAATAGTAAGTGCGTGATTTTGTGACTACAATTTCCCCACTTTATGTTGGTGAGTGGAAAGCTCGGTAACATAAAGTAGATAGAGATGCACATACTGAGAAAAAAGTTGGAGAAGCCCATGTTGTAGAAGAATGCACATATGTGTAGTAGAAGTGTGCCGATAGAACTATAAAATTGTGCCAAACCATGGATCAACGGGTTGATCCATGTAACATAATGAAAAATCATAAATGTCGTGATGAAATGTACTAAATGAATGTGATGATTAGGATGTATGATGATTTCAAATGCGGTATAATGATGAATAGGTGGGTAGGGAGTGATCAGTTCCCAACCCAAATGCTTGTATACGAATGAATAACCAAAGGATTTGGGTGTCCTAGCACCAGAGGAAGAGTGTAGGGAGAAAATTGTGTTATTATCTAATCTTTAACTACATCCTCAAGATCTAGTTGCTGCAGACGAACTCAGATCAAATTTTGTGGTTTTTGGATCCAAATGATTTTGATCAAACAATTGACCCATATAGGAGTGATATAGGGAAGGAACTCTTGCCCCCACTCCATGGGTGTCACCACAATATGATGGCTTCCAAGTTAGGTCATCTGGAAGAAAACATGAAATGAATGATGGCTTCCAAGTTAGGTCATCTAGAAGTAAACACAAAATGAATGATGGCTTCCAAGTTAGGTCATCTAGAAGTAAACGTGAATTTGTGAGAGGGATTCCAAGTTAGGTCATCTAGAAGCAAGCGTGAATTTGTGAGAGGGCTTCCAAGTTAGGTCATCTGGAAGCAAGTGCAAAATGTAGAATAACTTCCCAAGTTAGGTCATCTGGGAAAAGTGATGAATGTAATATCTCAAGTTAGGTCATCTGAGAGGCCAATTGTGTTGAACTTGTATTGATTGAATGATGTTGATTTGTTAGAAATTTTGAACGTGTTAATTGATTGATTGATTTATCGATTGTTTGATTGGTTACTCATGGAGAGATTTTACATAGGTTTCCCCAGGTTAGGTCATTAGGGGGAAGTCGATAGAAATTGATGAAATGTCGTGTGAAAATATTTTTAATCTCTTGTTACCCCAAGTTAGGTCATTAGGGGGGATGATGAAATATCACATTAGAGAAATTTGTATGTTTGTTGCCCCCAGATTAGGTCATTAGGGGGGTTTAATGGTGAATTGTTACACAGTGAATTAGTAAATGTTTGAAAAATGGTGAGTTGGTAGGTTTAACTAATCATGTGTAATGTAAGGGGAATTATAGGATGACCCCAATGATATCCCCCTTTTTTTGAAAGGGGAAGTGATGAAAAGAATGAACGCTAAGCCGAAAGTAAGCACAAAATAGATAGAAAATGGTAAAAATCACTAAAACGTGTATAAAGTGAATGGAAGACAATGTAGAAAGATGTAACATGTGTGAAACATGTTCAATACAAGGCAAGAAGAATTCTAAAATGAATTCCACAAATAGGGTGTAAATTGGAGTAGAAACACTCAAGATATAGAAAAAACAATGTAGTGTGTATTAGCTATGGAAATAGACGTGAAATAATGACTATAGTAAAGTAAGTGATGAAAAGGTAGCTATAAGTAGTGAAGTGAAAAAGTGTTGAGTCACTTCATTTCTTTGTATGCGATTGTGAGAGTGAGCACGAAGTGGGTGAAAATTCCACAAGCGAGAGCAGCGCGTCCTATTCGGTTTGAGAGGGTGGCGACCGTCGTAGCATCGCGTACGACCATGGAGTTGGTAAGTGCATCATTTTTCACAAAATGTATGGTGTAGTAGTCATTTTGGTTGAATTTTTGCAAATTTTATATTTTTGATTTTCTCGGCATTTGAGACCTGGAAAAAGAAGTGAGGCCGCTAGTGACCCTGGGACATGAAGTGTCGAGAACCGAAAGCTAGTGTCCTGCTCCGTGGGTGCCCAGTCCTACATCTAGGCGCCCTAGTCTAGGATGTATGTAGTGGATGTAGAATATTGCTAAACATGGTGCTAGTATGATAATTGAGTGTATTTGGTCTTGTAATGTATTCTAACGTTGTGTTTTTTGTCATTTTGTGATGTGCTAGAGAGATATTCACTCGAGGGAGTTCCGTGGTGGTCGGCATATGAGTACATTTCTTGGATTGGGTTTTCCAGATGAGGATTGGGATGTGATGGACCATGTTGTCTATGGAACATAGCACAGATGGGGGATGTGCCCCATAATATGCCCATGTTGACTACCTTATGCGAGAGATGGTGTGCGGATACATGCACATTACAGTTTACCTATGGTGGAGATGGCTTGTGACATTGTAGGATGTTTATCACATACTGTGATTACCGGTTGTGGGGAGATAGTACCATTCGTGCCAATTATGGATATGGAATGGAAGATACAAGTTGTGAGACAGTATTTTATGGGGACTCGAGTACCTACCAAGGCCCATATTAGCCTAGATGTTATTCTGATCTGGTTTTCCGTGCTTACGAATTTCATAGCGGTTGTGATTGCATCGTGTATAGCTATAGAAAGAGGAGGTGTAGGAATATTTTATAAGATGTATGGCATATTCTAGCGGATCGAGGAGGATGGATGTGTGGGCATGGTGTATGTTGGCCCACCTATATAGAGATCTATATTGATTTACGCAGGATGAGCATGGTGGAGGGATAGGAGCCACCACATTGTTGCATGTGTGGGCATACAAGCATATAGTTATGTTGAGACCATTTTTAGGTCTGCGAGGGAGTGGGTTATGCGGATATATTTATGAGGAGGTGGGTTGACATTCATGGTAGGAAGATGGATACAGATACCTTCAGGGAACTTATAGATAGGATGGGGCCCAAGGCAGTTATATGGAGGCCATATCATGGACCGTAGGGGATAGTCGGATGATGTGAGTTACGATGTATTTGGAGGACTATGTGGCTAGAGGACCACTTCCCAGGTGTGGTAGAGATTTTTCAGGTAGAGAGGGTGTCATGGTAGTTTTTATGGCTCAGGATGTACCCCCAGAGCCATACATATGGTTGAGAGATATCAGAGCACCTAGGTGGGTCAGTGCTAGGCTAGGGCCCACAACATAGCAGCTAGTTCCACTAAGGCCGGATGAGGTGGATCTAGCGATAGCAACACTATTGATGGAGATGACACGGGTTGTATTGAGGAGTACCATGCATGGTGGGTAGCTCATCGGTGGGTATTATTGTACCCATTATTTTTAGGCCCAATAGAGTTACCACCTAGAGGAGGGGAGAGGGGGAAGCACATGCCCATAATCCTATAACAATGGTTGTGGCTGATTGTAAGTATTTGTGTATATGTGCATTGTGTGTGTTATGGTTTTCTAATGTTGTGTTGTATAGTGATCTAACGTGTTGTTGTGTGTGTTTGTAGGTGATGCCTATTGGTCATTGATTGTGGACACATCCATCCACACATTGACACGAAATGTGTCGACGGATGCCCTATGTGGAGGTATACTAGAGTGCATGTATGATATAGTGATCTAACGTGTTGTTGTGTGTGTTTGTAGGTGATGCCTATTGGTCATTGATTGTGGACACATCCATCCGACACATTGACACGAAATGTGTCGACGGATGCCCTATGTGGAGGTATACTAGAGTGCATGGATGATATAGTGGGTGAGCATGCCCATCTATTTGAGCCAGCAATCATAGTAGCTATGAGGTGTACAATACGATAGGTGAGAGGGATGAGGCACATAAGGATAATCGATGAGATAGAGAAGCAGTAGGTGGTGATCCCTTATCCCAAGACGTGTTTGTATGGTACGTAGATTTGCAGCATCAATTTATAGATCGGTGTATGGAGATGACGTATTTCGAGAGGCCGGTTGAGTGGTATTGGGGCTGCGCAACAGCGACATCACATTGGTGGAGAGGCATCCAGTTCTAGGGCTCTCGTAGTACATGAGAGTGATAGTAATGATGAGTTCTGATTGGGACTATTGGATATGACATGTGGGCCTTGTCCCGATTGTGAGAAATTTTTTGTGATGATGATTGTACTAGCGATATATGTATGGACACCTATTTTTGATATATGATAAATCTATGTTGGAATGTTTTGTCATTGTGATGTAATGGATGTTGTATGATTCTATGGTTATTGTCCTAGTATGTGTATTGTTCATGTTTTATGAATATAAATTTGCATTATAATGTTAGTAATGGTAGATAATGTGTGTATGGTAAATGAGAATAAATATCAAATGGAATGTGAGTGATGAAATGTTTATTGAATGGAATGTGTAGCACATAGTTGATATAATGATGCTAGTAGAATAGGTGAGAATGTATGATAGTAAAATGAAGATATCATAATATGTTATTATGATGAAAGGGGGAGGATTAGTGATGCCCCCCAGTGTGTGAATGAAGAGGCTCATGTAATTAAGACCCCTTAGCAGTCGAGTATGAGCCATGGAAGCAAGAGTGTGTCATCAAGAAATGATTGAATGTGCTAGATGAGATGATGGAGCGTGTGATGAAAGGTTATTAGAAAAAATCCCTCAATAGTTGTGTAATAACCATAAGAACACAAGTGCGTCATTGGGGGTAAGGTGATATAAATCACCTACCAAAGACCTAGATGACGTGAAGTGGTGGAAGCATGTGGAATGGGAGCAATGTGTGAATATGTGCCAAACTGAATATCATATGGAGCTATGGTGGGATGTGTGAAAGTAGAGTGTTGTAGTCTCCAATGCGATGTAAAGAACATGACGTAGTGGATAGCGTGAATGTGATGGGTGAGGTGGATGTAATGAATGTGATGGATGTGGTGGAGAATGCATATGAATAGCAGATTATGGTGGATACATCATAGTTGAAGCATCATATGTAGGAGAAGAATCAATCATAGGAGAAACTCTCTATCAAGGTAGTGGATATATGGATTGCTCACGTGGGTGAGAACCAAAGGATATGATGCCCTTATCCTCTAATTGTTGTAACTTATCTTTAAGGGAAAGACAATCATTGTCCTTATGGCCATTTATGCGGTGATAGTTGTAATAAGGTTGGTCATGCTAATGTTATAACCGATGTTGTGGATGATGTTGATTGGAAGGTAGGAAAATCAACCACTCAGTAATAAAAATACGTAGCACATCATGTGGTCGAGCGTGATGAGAAAAATGAAAAGGCTGGCCCGATTGAGGTGGAGTTGTAGGAGTAGCTTATCGCAGAGCTAGGAGAGGAGGAGTATACTTTTTTGGTGAAGAGGGTTGAGTTTTTTTCTTTTCTTGGGAGGAAAAGATGGAGACTGTGTAGGATTCTTAACCATAGGCTCTGGGCAGAGAACTAGATGAGGCACTATTCGTAGAGGTGTGCGGGGGATCTATGATGTGTGTGGAGAGAAGATCTTGTTCTAAGTCAATAACCTTATAGCATAGGAGAATGAATGACTCACATGTATCATATTGTAATCATTGTTTGAGTGGAGGAATGAGGCCACAATAGAAAATAAATTACTTCTCAAGATCTATGGGTTGGAAAAAAAAGCTGATGGATACAAGCATTGAATCTAAGAATATAATCCTTAATAGGTTTTATGGAGCCCTAATGTAAAGTAGGTAACCGATCATAAGTAACCTTAGGGCCATTGTTGATTATAAACCGATGGAGGAAGGTGTCCTCCATGTCATAAAAGTACTAATGGATCCAAAGGGGAGATGAGTGTACCATTGTAACACCTCATCGGTAAGACTATAATGAAAATCCTTAAGTAGTAATCTATCATTAGAATAGGAATTCATAGCCCTATGATAATAGCAGCCAATTCATTACCACTATAGCAAGTTGGGTGGGTTGGTTGGGCGAACTTAATTCATATGCGGTAAGTGCGGGTTCAAATCCCACCCCATCTATGTCTCCAACATTTATTTTGGTCATTGCGCATTTAGGATTGTTTGACCCCTTTTCCTACTATACCCACCTGTGTTGTCACTAAGTTGTTTGACCCCATCACTCGAGTGTTAAGAAATAAGGGATAAAAGATACAAAATAATCCCTCATAGAATCACAACTGTGAGAAACTAATATGATGAAAATATTACGGATCTGAAATAAAAGTGTTGAATAAAAAAGCACAACACAAAGAGACATTATTTAACGTGGTTCACCCAATTTGGGCTCTGACCACCAAGAATCACTTACTCATATTTTATTCTGCAAGCCACCTCTTCTCTCAATACAATACTCAAACTGTTTGGAGCTATGCTCAACAAACTCTATAGGATTCACACCGAATTCACACACATCTATAATGTTACATCAACCCTACCATATGCACAAAACCACATAAGTAGACAAATGCTTAGCAGTTTACAATACCATGGGTATCGGAACCATGGGCCAAAACCATCCCATAAACCTATGAGTAAAAAATATCACCCATATGAGAAGAGCACATTTCCGAAATATTAGGAACATTTTTAAGGCCAAAACCACACATTGTACAATACTCTTAGTGTATAGTATTCAACACTTCCACACACATGAAAATAGGCTTGACAACATAACATGAGCTACGTGCCTATGTTGTCGCCGAAATTTGTTTCGGCCACATCATTTGTGCTCTACATGTCATTGAGTTGTGTTCATTGCCTTGCATCCTCCCATCCTCTTCATCTATCTCGGTGACCCGAGTCGCGGGGATAATTTTTGGCATGGGGTTGATCTGTATTTCTTAGGTGAGGATTTAAGTGAGCCTTTTTAAGGCTTTATTTACACCTTTAGACTCGGTCTTGTTTATTTTCTTGATTTTGCCCACCACTTGATTTTATTGGTGGTTATGTGGCATGTTTATGGATTGCCACATGGAGCTTATGTAACTTAGTTTGAACTCACCCTTAGCTTGCCTCGAGCTCAATACCAACTCAATCTCGACTCCCCATATAGCTCACAATGAGATTGACTCTCCATGTAGCTCGATTCTAGCTCATCCACTAGCTTGATTGCCAACTTGACCTCAACTCATTCTTAGCTCGATGAGCTACTTCAAATTCTATGACAGTGGTCCCCCTCTAAAACATGATTGGACCCATGTTGTAAATCGTTTTCCATTTTTTGAAGACCAAAGGTTCAAAACTTCCTTTTGCTCCACATCACTTCTAGCGTCATGACTGACAAGTGTCGATTTTCCGCAACATGCCGGTCCTGCATCCATGTACCCTACAATTTCCTACAAACTCCCTATTCTTACACACACTACATTTGGAGTGTGTGGTATTCATTTTGATTTTTCCAATAGGTTCTAGAAATATCTTGACATGTACTTGGTAAGGAACATGTTTAGGAGATCTTAGGAACTTTTGATGCCCAATCTTGACCTCAGGATCAATTTTCATCACTAAACTTGTACTTATGTGTTAATGGATACGCTACCATGTCATTAGTGTGTTTTCATTCTATTTCATCTATGTTTGCTTATATTATGTGTTTTATCATTAATTATATCCATGTTGCTACTAATTCTACATGTGTTAGCGTTACGTGTCGAGTAATATTTTCCTATAGTTTTTAGCATTCATATATCTCTTTGTTTGATGTTTTTGTATTGTTTTCCTCACCATTTTCTACGCTTTATACAAAATAATGAGACTCAAACACTTTTTTTTATCATTCTAACTAATTTCAATCATTTATCTTGTTTTTCTCTTTTATTCCTAACCATTTGAGCATTTATCAATTAAAATCAAAGCCATATAGCCTCTTCTCTTACGTCTGTAAGTGATCTTGAAAATCAAAATTGGTTGTGATTCCTTTGTTAATTATTTTACTAATTGTATTTTTCACTTCCATGATCAAAAGCCACATATGCTCTTCTTTTGTGTTGATAGACGATCTTGAGAATTAGAAACGACCAAGATATTTTATTGCAAACTTTTACGTTAACTTTGTGTTTACGGAAAAACTATTAATCACTTTTTGCAAAACTATTCCACTTGGAATATCTTTCTAAAATCAAGAAAAAACTTCCAACTCATTCACATGCATGTTTCTTTAGTCAAATAAAACTAAAAATTTGCTAAAAAATAACTTGATTATAAACTTTGCTTTTTCTTGTCATTTTCACATTTCTTTTCGTCAAAGTTGGAAAGAACTTGCTTGTAACCATTCATACATTTCATTTGCATATAATGGCGTGGATTTCATCACCACTTAGCTACACTAGTGACATGGAATTCACTACCATGCACCAATCATATTGCATTGCATTGCACTTGAGACCTAGTCTCAAAACAACGATTAGGCTTTCCTTGCCTCTTGTCCTAACTCACTATGAGATAAAGTTTTTGTGATGCGTTACTACGAGTATATGCCTAAAATATTTGTAAAAAAAATGTTGTGGCATCATCCCTGTAAATTTTTTGGGGAGAAATAAGGACACCATACACAAATCATTCCTCATTACCCTACCACCTAGTCACAAAACCCATCATTGGAGTGGTGATTCACTCCTCTAAGAGGGATAGTAATGATTAGGTGAGTCTCTTTCAATATTCTAAGGGTTCCCTGTACCACTTCTATCCCCATACAAATTTGGTATATCAGGACTATGATATATTGAAAGACACATATTTTTGGAGTGATAAGATCCTTGCATCCACCCATTTCACAACATTCTTCTTGTTGCATTTTCATAAAACTTTGTGTGGAATCCTCTATGGTTTTCGAGTATTTTAAGCCAAAACAATCTAAAAATCATATCATACTTGTTGTTTGTTGTTTATAAACAAGAAAAGTTATATCAAAGTTACTATCTCAAAAAAATTCTTATACAAACACCATTTTACATTCTAGTTGAAATTAGAAGTTGTGTTCCACAAACACAAATCAAGATCAAAACTAGTCTTTAAATCCAAATCCACTTGAAATTAGAACTTTTGTTCCACAAACACAATCTTAATCCAATCAAACCCAATCCAATTGAAAATTTTAATCTAATCCTTTAGATACATAATATCCAATATCTAATCAAATTAAAATCATAATCTTTGGATACCCAAATCCAAATTTAAGCAATCCACCCCAATCTATCCAAATCAAATCAAAGTCTTATACTTTGGATACACACATCCAAATCTAAGAAAAATCAATCAAAACAAAGTCTTATCCTTTGGATAGATGATCAAAGCAACATCCACCTTACCAAATTATAATTTATCTAATGTCTGAATCAACCTATCACTATCCAATCAGATTTTTTTCTATCCAATCAACTCGAACTTGTGTTCTATCAAATCTAAATCTAAATATTATCCTTTGGATATCCAATCCAATTCAAAATCAAACCACGTCTAAGCCTTATTCTTTGGAACACAAAATCCAAGTTTAGTAAAATCAGTCAATTGGACTCTAAAATCAAACCAATTCAAATCAAACCAGTCTTAAACATTGGATACATACATCCAAATTTAAGCAAACCAATCACTAAAGCCTTATATTTTTGATACACAAAACCAATTTAAGTAAATCACGTCCAACCGAACTCTAAATTCAAACACATCTAATAAAATCTAAATCATAATCTAATTAGTCTAATCGGACTCTCAAATAAATCACATCAATCCCAACCAAATTGAATCAAAATCATAATATCAATCTATTCGATTTGAAACATTTTCTTAACATTTTATAAAAATAAAACAATGGTTTCACTAAACACATTTTCAAGTCAAATACAAGCAAACCACTTCCATATCATCCTTTGAGCTTAAATCACAAACCACCTTTTACATTTGGTTTGTTAACCTTTAAGGACAATGATGATCACATACTGCAACACATCGAATGAAGCTTTATTAGAAAAAATTCATAAGATGTCAAAAGAATTCTATCATATGGATTCCAAATTCAATGATAAATCCAAAATTTTCAATAGAAACAGAACATTGTAAATGATGGGATCAATGATTCTCGTCATGTCCAAAAATTTGAAAACCATCAATCAAAATAAATCTCTAATATTGCTTCTCAATTCAATTAAAAATCAAACAATCGACCAATCATAATCTCTAAGTAAATAAACTAAAGTGAAGTCAAACAAAGATAAATCACACCTCTCGGATAAAGTATTTCTAACGTATCCATCAATATTATAAGTGATAATATGGTAATCTATCCATTCAAAAAGACCCTTCACAATAGGGGAAACCAATACCTATGTGGTATTAAGAACAGAATATTGTGAATTTTTCTACTTGCAAATTGGCCACCCTATGGGTCATTGTTGAACTCGCCATTATATCCAAGATTTAATTAATGGTGGAGTTATTGAAATTAAAAACACATCCAATACAAAAATTCCAAACGAGAAATTTAAGGTATTCCAAGACCTCTTTCAAACTCGCGGTACTAATTAAAAATTTAAATACAAGGGTCATTCATCAAAAAATGTTGAGTTTGATTATGCCATTTCATTGCGGATCATATGCCTAAAAACCCTATTTGTGTTATAACAACATGACAAAAATATGTTTAGACACCTACATAAAAGTAGTCTTCCATGTCCACAACACCAAAACATCAATTCTAAGCCTAATGTTTGTTCACAATATTTGTCCAACGTGAAGTCTTTATCTCGATATCATCAAATAATTAGAGAAGATGCACAAATCTCTCTCATGGAGTTTCTCCAAAATTCACTGTACTTCAATACATCCTTACTCACACACTCTGCGATCATGTGTTCATAAGGATATGGGTACACAAAATTTCAAGTTTTAATAGTAAATATTTTGTCAAACCTGTCAATTCTATCATTTGGTCCTCATGACCTTTTGAATCTTAACATCATAAAAACTAATTTCTTATACTTTTGAAGCTTCATCACTAATCATAAAATCAAAAGAGTGCTTATATGAAAATGGAGCAACATTTAATATGTTCTCTATGAAACAGAGTTAAGATGCCTTAGATGTCCATCTATAGCTCAATCCTTCACTCCCACATCATTCCTTTCACATATGAAAATTGCATTGACATTAATATAATTTTAAAACTAAAACCATCCATCATCATCTACTACTCCAATTGAATGAAATCATTGACAAATATATTGGAGAATATGAACTCCAAAATTTCCTCCACATCGGAAAATTACCTTTATCCACACATAACTTCTTCGATGATCTAGCCATGATACAAACCTATTCATCGAAAACATTTCCATCGACACCATTGATTTGAACCTCATCCACCCAATTCCCGTAAATCAAGAATGGTCAAATTAGATAACCATGGACCTCTTCAGAAATGAGGAATCCATTGTGAACCCCAATCCACAAAAAAAATAAAAAAATAAAATAAAAATAAAATTAAAAAAATGTAAAAAGAAACAAAATATCTCGATATCAACACCTTATCAAAGCGTTATATGAAAATAAAAAACGAGGAAACAAAAACCACCTATCCTTGGGTACTCTCCATACTAGGGAGGCCACTTGTCATGATCAACTCGTCTAAAAATTGTTTTAATTGTTTCATCCATTGGCATTTATCTCAATCATTACATCATTACTTTTTCAAACTTTACATTTATTTATTCCATGTCATTACCAAACAAGAGTTAATATTGTTCCTATTAGGTATTGTGTACCTCATCCCTATGATGGTTTCTACCATTTCAAATATTTTTACCTATGGTCTTGTCTAGAATCTTATTGATGGAAAATCCTCCTTCCAAAAAAAAGTTTCTCCTTAACAAGGAGAAAACACTAAAATTATTTACACGACATTGTTCATCTTCCATCTCGGTCTAAGGTTTTAAGCCCTTGCATCCTACTAGTCATGTGGGATTGAGATTTGGGGGAAAGTGTTCTACCCCAACAAGCACAATCTAAAAACAAGGCAAAATAAAATCAAAAATACAAAAATGTAAATCATTATCCTTTTTGTCATTTATAGTCTTTGGTGTTGATCCCACACTCTTCTTACTAATAGTGTGAGATTGGGAAAGGAGGAAAGTATCCTTACTTTCCTCTATTTTTTTCTTTGGTGTTGAGCCCTTGCCTCTGTTAGAATTTGAGGATTCTAATAAATACGATTTAATTAACTTCCATATTACATAATGTTACAATAAATATTTAAATAAACATTACATCATAACATAATTAGATAAAGAAATACTTACAGAAATAAATAACATGGTGACATAATATTTATAGTGGAAAACCCCAAGAGGGTAAAAACCACTTTCAAAATAACATTTTACTTGAGAGAACTTATTTTACATCCATTAAGATCACCTCCTCCTTTAAAACCCTATTTACCGAGGGAGAAAACTAAATCACTTGATTAGTACACCTTTGATATATTTCCGAATTTATCAAATGAAGACCTAAAGTCCTTTTTATATAAGGTGATCGGATAATGTCTCCGACCCACCTTTTCAACCTAAAATAGTTGACACATACATCTAGGTTTATAATATTTAATATTAGAAATATAATCATTTCATGATATTAAATATTTAACCTAAAGTATATACCTAGGTTAGCATATTTAATAATAGAAATATACATATTTCATATAATTAAATATTAACCTATATATTAGTGATAGACCCATATACATTAAGGGTTGGCGGACCACTTAATCATTATGTTCCAACACTCCCCCTTAATGTTAAGTGGGATATCATAACATATGCCAATAGATTACCTACCCGTGGTACACCACATGATTTCAATCCTTAAACCATAAAGGTTTTAGGCTAGCATATGAGTTTGAAAGAATTATAACACCTTCATCATACTCAATTTACCTTTTGAGTACAAAAGGATTTGGAATCCCAAGATTATCCAATGATCGGTGGCTAAGTATGATTTGTGAGTTTTACATGTTCTCACGGGTTCTCATAAAAGGTTATTGAACCCAAGCATATAGGAGTCTTTTACATCCAAGGACTCCTTCACAATATGCTTGTATTGGATGTTTACAAGTAAATTCAATAACACTAAAGAGTTTACTTGAAAACCACCTTTAAGATCTTTCTACACTTCTTTCTAAAAAGAAACCGAGGAGGTATACATGCACGAAGGTATTTTTACACTTACCCGAAGGTCTTTTTACACTCACCAGAAGGTCTTTTACAAATGCCTAAAAGTATTTTTACAAAAACCAAGTTCCATTAGGAGGTGACATTGTCATGCACACTCCCCTCAATGGAAACTCGACAACCTAAGATTTTCACAAAAGTGACAAAACTTTGCAACACTCGGGGACTTTGTGAAGATTTCAAGCAAACCTGTTTTTGATCAACATGAACTTGAGATTTATCTCATCACTTTGCACTTTCTCACTTGTGAAGCATATATATATCTCAATGTTATCCATCCTCGATGTTGAACCGTATTCTTAATCAAGAGTAATATAACTCTAACCACCACATAGAAGAGAAATACTTCATTTAACTTCCATGTGTATATCTATCAACACCTGTCATTGCAAACCACATGGCTTATTTACTTCTTCCATTGTACTTCTCTACCTCGGTGGAGGAAATAGAGACTATTTATTATATTTGTTGTTCAAGTAATGGTTCCTACACCAAAAACTTGAACACATATCTAATATATATTATAACATAACATCAGTATGGTTAGAATCACAAAATCTATATAAGATAGTATTTTCATTCTTAGTATAATGTAACACATAATTGATTGTTCCTTTCAAATATCTAAACATTCTTTTTAAAAGATTCCAATGGTCTCTAAAAAGGCTCTGCATAAACCTTGAAGTAATTTCTACTATATAGGAAATATTCGATCTAGTTATAGTTAGATAAATCAAACTATCAATTAACATCGCATATAAAATAGGATCAACATTTTTTTATATGTAGATTTAGGATCAATATTTATTCAACTTCCATTGAAGTAGAAAATGGTTTACAATCATTCATAAGAAACTTTTTCAATACAATGGTTGCATATTGTGTTTTGAAAAATAACAATAGAATGAAATACAATCATACAAATAACATGATGCGAGAGACATAACTCATTTATTTCAAAGTACTACTTTAATTTCTCTTTAATCCTATGAATTAAATTAGAATTGTCACCAGGACATAAGCAAATCATCAACATATATATACATATAATGATGATATGCGAGTTTATTACTTAATGAATATATCATTATTAGAAGAATAATTAACAAAAAACTTGTGATTTAAAGAAGGAAACAATTTTTCCATACCAAGCTTTAAGAGCTTATTTTAAACCATACAAGGATTTTTCAACTTACAAACATAGTTTTCTTTATCAGTTTCTTCAAATCCTTTAGGTTGAAACATGTAAAGTTTTCTTTTAAATCACAATTCAAAAAAAAATTATTATCCATTTAGTGGATTTTCCACCTAAATTGAGTGTAATTGAAAATAAGGCCCTAACAATAGTCATTTTAGCTACATGGAAATGTCTCAAGATAATCAATACCGGAGTTTCTTAGTGAAACCTCTAAAGCAACAAGTATAGCTTTATGTTTGTTAATACTATCATCATTAGCATTATATTTTACTTTGTATATCCACCTAGACCCTATAATACTTCACACTCGAGTTCATATAAGGTAATTAATGCATGGTACATATGATAGCTTCTAGTCATTTTCCTAAGGTTAATAGGATTTGAATTTTCTAACATAGATTGAGCCCAATTTAATTTTTATCTAGAAGATAAGATTTTTAGAAACATCTATAAGATCAAACATCATCATGACCATTTACTAAATCGAATCAAAACCATCATTTAGAAGCATTTAATGAAGTAACTTCAAGAGAAGAATCAAATCTAAATTTTATAGATCTAAAGAAACTATTTGATCATAACTAATTATGTCATTACAATGCATACTAATTAACCTCTCATGATCAAAATAATAACCCAATATAAAAGGCTTTGCATTATACCCCATATTTATATAAAAATATTTCGACCATATAGAAGTGAAGAAGAGACCCCTAAGAATGCATAACAACATCAAATTTTTGAAAAAAATATAGACAAAGATCTGACCAAGTTAAATTTGATGTCTAAATGACCGTCAATACTACCTTATGTTTGGTCTTGTGTACGGTCATTTGACCGATCAAATTTAATGAATTCAAAACTTGTTGTGTATTAATAGAATGTGAAATTCCATAATTGTTTCTTCTATATAATATTAGGAGGTTATATTTTAATACATTATAATAAGCTATTATAATTTATAATGTAAAAATATATACAATTTTTTTTTAAAAAGATGTATATAGTTTATAGAATGTAAATAAAAAACAACATATAGTTCATAAAAATTATAAACTATAGTATATTGTTTTTATATAAAAAAATACATAACCCTTATTAAAGGGGTTTAAAGGACATAGACCAAGTTAAAAGAATTTTACCATGCAAGTAGATTTATGAGAGTATAGATTAACCTACATATTTTACAGAGGGGACAAGTAATTTCACCCAACCAATAAAATAAATTGAAATCCTTATTTTCATGAACCTTGTCTCATCCCTTCATTTACTCTTAATTTTACCCCTCACACATTTAAAACTATGGAAATATTGCAAAATATTTTATATAATTCCTGCAAGCTAAAAACTTTAAAACTTTTATGTGGCTATAACTACCAATATTTTAATAAATATTTACCACACTTCACGTGGGCCACCAATAAACTAGCCTTTTTTTATTTTTACATTTATACTTGAGAGTTCAACATTTATACATAAGATTTTATATCATTTTATTCTTCATTCATACTCTTATATAAAAGAAAACCTTCAAATAGGTTTATTTATATAGTTTTTATAAACTATAAGATATAAATGAATGGGGCCGCCCCCTTACATGGATAATATAAATGGTTAGGGACACATGTTAGGTTTTATTTAATAAGTATTAAGATTTAAAAAGTAATCCCTTCATGGCCAAGAAATAAACACGGACCCCTTACTTAAAAAAAAAACACTTTGATTTTTTTAAACATATATAAACCAAATCTAATAAAATTTATATTTTAAGCGGTTTAAAATAACCATATATATAAAATATGATTCAAACTTAGGTTTGTTTTTTTTTTTTTTAACTATATATGCCTAGATTTATAAGTTAAGTTTAAATATGATTTAAACTTAGGCTTAGAATATGGTCTGTTGACTCTTCCCTCAATCCCATGTAATTTTAATATGGTTTAAGGATTTTAATATATAGTTTTTTTCAAAACTATATAAATTTTAATATGATGTTTATATAAATTATTATATAAACCTTATTCTATATATATAGTTATCAAATTCTATAGGATATAGTTATAAATTAACTATAAACTATAGTTTTTCAAATCAAATCATTTTAGGGATTAAAGAACACGGGTATGAATTTACTTTCCAAATATTTACCCTGCAAACATTTGAAATTATAGAAAACGTGAAAATTATTTCATATAGTAATAAATTCTTTTCTTTTCTATATATAATTTTCACGCGAGGTAAATATTTGAAACCCATTTTACTTGTGTGCACATCGATCTCCAAACAAACATTAATTCCATATAATTTACAAAATGTAAATGAAAGTAAGAATCATATCAT
Source organism: Taxus wallichiana var. yunnanensis (assembly GCA_018340775.1). Lineage (NCBI taxonomy): Eukaryota > Viridiplantae > Streptophyta > Pinopsida > Cupressales > Taxaceae > Taxus > Taxus wallichiana. Next base: position 463,611,375 of record CM031244.1, on the reverse strand, counting down.
ATTATATCATTATCCAATTTTACGCACATGGAAAAATTGGAAAACAAGGCCTTATTACTATCAAATCACGACATTGGTCCCAGGGACCCACTTCTGGTCATCAGGTGAGATCGCTCATTTTTTCCAAGAATGCGAGCCATCGAGGAGTTTGATAAGCTTATCTCGCTCGGTCGAGCTAAAACAGTGTCAAATCGGGAATAAAGAGACGAGTCATCAAAGGAGTTCGTGCCTTGTCCTAACTCGGTCATAACTCAGATCACAAGCCTTAGACGAGTTCATGAGTAGGAAATGTAAGTTCGGTTGTCCAACTTTGGCTTGTCATAAAAGAGTCTCGATAGGAGCGGAGGATGTTCCGATGGTTGGCTCATTGAGGCAGAGAAATGACGAGCTCGACTCGGTTTAATTCAACATGGAAAGATCGATGCTTCCTCGTTGGAATATGAACTCAATTTTAATGACTCGACGGAGACAATAGCATAAATGACCGAGCCCGGTCTTGATAAGATAACCCACAAAGAGAAACCATGTCGAGTTCGCGGTGAGTCATAGTTAAAGGAATGAGTCGACCACCATACATAGAGGTCGATATGATGTTGCTCGCAATGAGACCGATGGAGCTCAAGCTTGGACTAATAAAACACAATGCATAGAGTTGGATAAAATGTGAGAAACGAGATGAAAGTGGAGGTAACACGCCTACTTCACTAGCTTGCAGCTTCATCTATAACCACCATATCGAACCCATGGGCTAGGCACTGGAATAACTTCCAGCCATTACTAGAAACAGTAGTGAACACAATCTCAGCCTCATTCGCAAAACTTGCCTCAAGATTTGATCGAGCTTCTTCCATGGAAGTGACTTTCCAAAGTGAAAAGGCGTGAGACAACTCAACTAAAACTTTATCTCGTTCTTCTACTACAGCGGCAAGATTTTACAACAACTGATCACGGCTGTGGTCGCATGCAACATCAGGATCAACACCAACGGTTCCTTGGGATCGCCTGTGGCAGCTGTCGCAATTAACTCTCTCTGGAGGCGATTGTTTTTCTGAGATAAAGTTTACTTCTCTACCATGTAGCTGCTGCGTATAGCCAATTCAAATTGCCAAGTGAAGGCACGATCATGGCAAGAGAACGATATTTCCACGCATGGGAAATATTTCACTTGATTTCCAAGTGGATTTTTATGAATGGCGGGCCAAGCTGAAAATCCCGCGCGCTGGTGGAAATTGCGGAGATAAGGAACGAACTTGCCAAGGTTGCACGGCAAAGCTGAGGCCGGGGCCCGTGGATTAACTTTGCCAAGCCGTTATGGGGAGATTTGGAGCTGTTATGCCAGGCGTGGAGATATTGGTTTGGCAAACCATGACCAAACTTCCGTGAAGGGGAGATTCGGGCAAACACTGCCAAGCGGAAATCTTAAGATGGAAAACCATGATGTTCACTCCGCGTAGGGGAGAAATCTGATCAAACTGCCAAGCGTGGAGATTTGACAATGGCAATCCAACATCAAACTTCCACACCGGCCGTTTAAACAGGATCCGAGTCTTTGTGCGAGTCACTCGGAAGGTAAGTCGGGGAACGTGGGAATGAGACAGTTGAAGTTTCAGGCTCCACACATTCTGCTTACCACGCATAGCATATCCCTGTAAACCCATCTACATATCTTCAACTATTGTGGACCTGCATTTCCAGGAATACGCTTTCACATGAAAGAGACACCTTCTCATGGAATACCATAATTGTAGCTTACAGAAGACACGCGTTTCCTCACGAAGCGTTGATACTGTTTCACCGAATGCAACAAACAGATGTCTGACCTGATCAGTTCACCTATGCCAGCATACTTCTCCCAGCTGCCACGACCTTCTCCTCGTCCTATCTGATTCCCGAGCATTTGGTGGTCGCGGCAAAATCACCATTGCAGCACGGACATGTTGCGAGATAGTAGAAGCCGTTTTGAACTCAGTATCAAATAGCAGCTACAGGAAACAAATATTCACTGCCGTATACAATGGATTGGAGTCACGCCATTCAAGGCTTCATAAAATTTGCCCGAACCAGGAGATGAAGGTTTGAAACGGTGCAGAATGAAACGATTCATATTGCTCAGCATGTTTTCTCCTAGAAACGAATTGAATGTGAAGGTCAACTCTGAAATACCTCGGCCGTTTTGTATGCCACATCTTTGTCAGTGTAAATGGTCTCTTTGAAAAACTCTTTGGACAGTACGCAATATTTATACCCTTCCATTATGTACGTCCAATCAGACAATAACAGTATTCTTTTACCAGGTTCAGAGAAGCCTGTTTTTAACAATGGACGATTATACTGTAGTTTCAAGCTGTATTTTATCTAGCTTATTTCTATTAGCTTTGATCCACGACTAAGGAAGAATTCATATGGTTGTTACTGTACATTTTTTCCAAGGTCCTCTTGGCTGCCTTGATTGTTCAATGTATTTTTTAAAGGGCTTATTTTACGTGTTGATTGTAACATAAAGGATCTTTTTAGTTTCTGAAAAAATGAGTATATTGTGTAGCTCGCAGCTACCCATTCCATACTAAGATCCCAATAGTGGCATAATTGTTGGTTGGAGCTTAGATTGCGAGTGCATTGCTAAAATACCGAAGGGCTCTTTGGCCAAAAATCGATCTCAAGGGTGTCTATCGACATGTTACGGGCATAAGCACAGGTCATCATCATGGCAAGCATTAGGTCTTTGTTGATAATGGCATTTTCTCATCGTTTGGAAGGTACAATTGTGCTTATTATGGCCAAGCTAAAACATTCTTACTGCAAGTGTTATATGATAAGGAAGAACCGTGAACATTGTGGTAAAACCATTCTTTTTAGAAATGTTGGGTTAAGCACGACATTCAAGTGAGTTTGAGCCAACCGGGTGCTCGGGTTGATATGCAAAACAAAGCCAGGTCGAATCAGTTGAAGAGCTCGTGGTGTTGTTTCATGGAGTTTGAACGTGGAATGCATGTGAATATGTGGTCCAAAACAAGAAGAAATAACTCTATCTGTCAAGACTAGAGCTATCACAGAGAAATCAATCGATTCAGTGTTGACAGGGCCACGTAACGTGATCCCTAACAATTTTCATAGCTCGAAAATCATTTCTAAATGGCGCAACATGCAGGAGTGAAATAATTTAAATTCATTGAATTGTTTAACCTCTGTGGGTACAACCAATGTATTATGGATCAAATCCACTAAGTATGATTTAGAGTCAAACTTTTCATATTGTGGAAACATTGGTACCAAGTCGAGATAAAGAATAAGCTCGCGGGTGTTGAAGTTTAATGTATTTGTAGAGGCTTTCAATTTCGGGCTTAAAGCTTCATGTTCACAATGCATATAGGTGGCTTGGTAATTCAGAATGGCTCGATTTGGAGTTTGAAGCAAGACCGTAGCAGTGGCATTCGTGAGGCGAGTCTTAATTTGCGTCAAGCCAGGTTCACAGGATCTACATACATTTTAGCAAAACGATAAGAATCAAGTTTGATAGCTCACCATTCGAAGGACTCAATGCAAAAGAGCCCGATTGCCAAGATGAGGAAAGAGTTAGTGCGGGGTCAAAAATCGAGTGCAACACCGAGTTAGAGGATTCGAAGCTCACCGAGTTGAGATTGTGCAGACTCTATCCACATGGACCCCCCTCCTCTTCAAGTCAAACGGGTCAACGGGGGGGTCTCAACATTATGTTAATTAAATTAATATTTTTCACAGGTAATTTTGATAACATGCATCAGAATATTCAAGTCCGGGGAAAATTGATTGATTTGGGGCCAAAAATCATGTTCTTTAGAGTCCCCTCAAATATTTTCTAAGTTCCTGTGCGAGAGGAAAAGAGCAAGCTACGAGAAAATGCGAAAAAGGTTGCGAGAAGGCAAGTAGGTTGATCAGGAAAAAATCATAAAAATGACTAAGTCCTAGTCTAGGGCGATCGGGACATTTGGGACAAAAAGGCCCGAAGCCCGGCCGGCTCGGCCAAAGTAAGCACAAACAGCTTGCCAGCAGCGGGGACATGCGGGACAAAAGTACGCGGCGGGCGCGAAATGCGGTTCGGCCAGAAAAAAATTGGCTAGCTTCTTTGAGAGGGACGCAAATGGGACAATCGGGCCAAAAAAAGGCGCGAACCGGCCGGCAACCAGGCGAAAAAGGGCCGAGCAGTCAAAATCAAATGGGACAATCGGGCCAAAAAGGCGCGAACGAAGCGAACCGGCGAAAAGAGTCAAGTCGGTCGAAGCAAAGTGGGACAACAAGCGGGCCAAAAATGCCCGGCGGCGAATCGGCGAAATGAGTCGAGAGGGTCCAAAATCAAATGGGACATCTGGGACAAATGGGCCTGCGAAATGCGAGAACCGGCGAAATGAGCACAAAGGGCCCAAAATCAAATGGGACATCGGGACAAATGGAGGCGAAATCGCGAAGGGCCGAAGGAGCCGAGGACCAATCGAAAGCGCCACGTGTCCTCACGGGAGAAAAGTCAAAAGGTCAAAGGGCGAGTTATCGAGGCTGAGGCGAACCAATGAAATGGCGCCACGTGTCCAAGTTTAAGGGCCTGAGAAATTTCAAAGGAAAGCCCGCGAAAGATGGAGGAGAGAGAATTGCTCGTCAATCAGCACGTGCCACGTGTCGTCCAGATGGCGAAGAGCGGGAAAACATTTTAAAATTCGTTTTGATACATTAGTGCCCTAAATCTTGAGATCGCCATATCTTTTGATCGAGCTCGGATTTCCACGTTCTTTATATCAGCGGAAAGCTGTTGAGATGCTCTACATGATTCTAGGATCAATCTCGAGTTTTGGTGTAGTCTGAAAGAGAAAATCGAGAAACGGCTCGGCGTGTGGTAATGGCGAAGCGACCTTTCAATGACCCGTTTTAATGCTAATGGGTCGCATTCTTCTTACGCTTGCGGCGAAGTGACATTTTAGCGGCCCAGTTAATGCAAATGGGTCGCATTCTCCTCAAAATCACTCAAAGTGACTAGGGTATGGGTTGGTAAGATCCTCCATCTTTGATTTAATGCATCTGCGATCGATGAGGAATGGGCTTGCACGTTTTCCCACGTTTTCTGTCCCCTGGGCTCGACCCATGCAATGTAAAAGCCAGATTTGGCTCATTTTAAAAAAAAAAAAAAAGAAGTTGTTCATTCTTTCGGCTCGGCCCTCCCTTCTTTTCTTCTCTAGGGTTGAAAATGGAGTTGGAACCTCCTCCCTTGCTCTGTAATGGCGTTTTTGCCTTTTACTAATGGAATGATGTTCTGTGCAAACTTCTGGAGCAACAAAACGTGTTCTGTGATGCATCTGTCCATCCTCTCTCATTTTTGCTTGTTCTCTCCTTGCCTCTCTTCATTTGCGGTATTTGTGCATGTTTGAATGTTCATTGCGAGGTTTGGAGCTGTGTTCATGGAGTTTTGGGACATTTTACGTGTGAAATCTATCCTTGGGCTGTGATGCATCTGTCCATCCTTCCCATTGCTCACCTCTCTTTGTCCCATGGCGAGTTTTGATAGATGTTCAACATCCTCCTTCTACAGTGTATCACCGTTTTAGTGTAGGCTTTTTTTTTTTCCCTTCTCTCTCTCTCTCTCTGTCTCCTTGGCATGGTTAGATTAGGATTAGATTAGCTTGCACCTGCTTTGGAATAGCTTGTGGCGGGTAGTTTAGGAGCGAGGAACCAGCCTTCTCTGGAGATTCCTCTCTCGGTTTCACAAGTCCCACGCTTGGAGAGAGGTTTCCATGTTGTGCAATCACTGCTTTGGATGCTGAACATCAACCTAGAAGCTGATGTGCGTCGGGGAGTTTGTGATTTTGCATCAACAGTTTTTGGCACGCCGGTGGGACCTTAGAGGTCTTTCACTTCATCTTTTGCAAGGTTGATGTGTTCTGTGAAGATTTCAGCCTTTGGAGGCACTTGCAAACACATCGGCGACTCCATCGGTCAACAACCATCTCTGAAGTTGCAGACCTTCCTTTCCATTCATTTTCATTCATTTTCCATTCATCCTTCTTTCCATCTCTTTCATTCTTCCTCATTCTTTGAAGTTGTGCAATCATGACTTCATTTCCATCATGGATTTCATATCAACAACAGCAGTATATTCCACCTCCAACAGGTTTTACAAATCCTCGAGATCAGCATGCATATTCATATGAACAGCAGTGCCAAAGTCAGTTTGGCTATGGAGCTTTCCAAGAGCAAGAGTATGCATATAATGAAGACAATCAGATGCGAGATGCTGAGTACATTGGAGAAAATCCAAAAGATGGAGGTAAACATAGTGCGATCAGGGCTCGAGCACGGATGAAAGCTTTTGGAATCGGTTATGGAGCACCCTGTCCATGGGTGGGACCTTTCCGAGGCATTACTGACCCTCGGGAGAAGCTTGACTTCATGATTGCAATGCTTTGCCTTTGCTTGCAAAGTGGATTGAAGAAATAGAGGTGTATGAGAGAAGTATTCAGCAACCTTGTCAACGGGTAAGCACACCATCTCATGCCTTTCCTTTTCCTCTTTCCCAATCTGTTTCATTTCAGCAGTGTCAAGTTTCAAACCCTCCATCTGCTGTCCCAAGTGTTGAATCCATTTCTCCACCCCCCAGTCTTCCACCTCATCTCGATTCTTCTTTCCTTTTCCCTTCCAAACAGTCATCCCCTCCACAAGAGCTAACAGAAATACCCCCTCCTCCAAAGAAACAAGAGGTTTCACTGCCTCCACCACCACAAAAAAGTGTAAAATCGGTTGAGTTTCAACCCATTCCTCCTCTTGCATTCCCAATTTCATATGGGGAAGAAGGAATTGAAAAAATCAGTCATCAAGGACAGCAAGAAGAGGAGCCCAACAGAAAAGAAATGACAGATGACTTGAAGGTTTGGGCTACCAAATTTGGGATGACAAAGATCCCCTTGATGGTTAAGCCTACAGAAGAGGCTAAGGTTGAACAAATGGTGGTTAGGACTGATTTGGTTGCAGCAGAAGAAGAAGATCTTGCAGTCCCAACTTGTCCTCTAGAGCAGCAAATTGAAGAGTTTGACTTGACAAACTTCATGCTGGAGAAGGAGTTCAATCAAGAGCAAGATTGCCTTCAAACATTAGAGGAAGGAGAAGCTGCTCCAAATCTAAAAGAAGAGGAGCACATCTAGGTGTGTGGAGGAGAAAGTGCAGATCGAGGGCTTTGAGCACAAAGCGAGGCTACGGGAGAACCTTGGTTCTTCTTTCCACTTCATCTCTCTCAAGTTCTATTACTGAAAAGGAGTTTGATCTCTCAAACTCAATATTGGAAAGTGAAGGAAACCATGGTGGTCAAGTTGCAGATCAAGAGGACACCATGGAGGAAGTTGAAACGAGCGAGCGGGGACAGTATGATGGCGGTTTACAGTCGATTTGGAGAATTTGTTTTGATGGAGAAAGAGCGGTTGAGCTTTCACCTTTCTCTCTTTCATCATCCACATTCCAAACACAGAGCTGCTGCCATGAAGGAGAGCTTTCATTTGCAGCAGCTTTGCATCTTGAGCAGCTCTTTGGGATCAAGATTGGAAGATTTTATCTTCCATGTTCTTCATTGGAGGAAGAAGAGAAAGGACGGAAGAATTTCACCATTTCTTCCACACCATCCATTCAAGAGGGTCTCAAGAAGACTCCATTCTTGGAGTTGAAAATCGAAAGCTATGGGCATATCAAAGCGGATCGAGACCTTGCCCGATCAGGTATTTGGCTTCATTGGAGCCAAAGGAGAAGCCTGACCAGTCATGCTTGCTTGAGCATGAGGATGAGCTACAAAGTACCGAGGATCAGCTGCCATACCTCTCGATCAAATGCGAGCAACTAAAAAGAGGTATTGGATTTTGATTGATACCTTGATGATTTGGATAGAAGACCGACTTCTTGTTGATTTTCCATCCATCCAAACAGCCATGATCGGTGCGAATCAATTGCATGGCTGCCAATTTTGAAGAAAGGAAGCTATTTCTCACAACGATTTGCGGGGTTTGTTTAGCTTGCCTTTGCTTCGATTAAGTAAGTAGCTAGGTTTGCTTTCGGTAGAAGAAGTGCTTGTGCACACTCTGCATGTTCCATTTGGGGCATGTATGATTTTGATTTTGTACATAGTTTTGGTGTTGCTTGGTTTTGCTCTCTTTGCAGTTCATTTCGGTGGCATCTTGGTGAAGACACTCCGGGTTGATGGGTTTCCAAGTGGCTCGGAGGAGGTTTTCAAAGTTCGAGATCGGTTGCGGGTTGCGACTCATGACTCCATGCCCAATGGATGCTTGAGCTCTTGATCATTCATCTAGCGAGGCGAGATGACCCCATTGAGTCATGCCAAGCTGTTGTCAAAATTTCACCCCCCCGGGTAATTTTGATAACATGCATCGAGAATATTCAAGTCCCGGGAAAATTGATTGATTCGGGGCCAAAAATCATGTTCTTTAGAGTCCCCTCAAATATTTTCTAAGTTCCTGTCATGCGAGAGGAAAAGAGCAAGCTACGAGAAAATGTGAAAAAGGTTGCGAGAAGGCAAGTAGGTTGATCCAGGAAAAAATCATAAAAATGACTAAGTCCTAGTCTAGAGGCGGTCGGGACATTTGGGACAAAAAGGCCCGAACCGGCCGGCTCGGCGAAAAAGCACAAGCAGCCCCGCAAAAGCGGGGACATCGCAGGACAAAAGTACGCGGCGGGCGCGAAATGCCGGTTCGGCCAGAAAAAATTGGCTAGCTCTTTGAGAGGGCTTGAAATGGGACAATCGGGCCAAAAGGCGCGAAGCCGGCGAACCGGCGAAAAGGCGAAAAAGGGCGGGCAGTCCAAAATCAAATGGGACAATCGGGCCAAAAGGCGCGAACCGGCCGAACCGGCGAAAAGAGTCAAAGTCGAGTCCGAAGCAAAGTGGGACAAGCGGGCGGGCCAAAAATGCCCGAACCGGCCGAATCGGCAAAGTAGAAATGAGTCGAGAGGGTCCAAAATCAAATGGGACATCTGGGACAAATGGGCGAAATGCCGAACCGGCGAAATGAGCACAAAGGGCCCAAAATCAAATGGGACATCCGGGACAAATGGAGGTGAAATCGTGCGAAGGAGCCGAAGGAGCCGAGGACCAATCGAAGCGCCACGTGTCCTCACGGGAGAAAAGTCAAAAGGTCGAAGGGGCGAGTTATCGGCGTTGAAGCGAACCAATGAAATGGCGCCACGTGTCCAAGTTTAAGGGGCCTGAAGAAATTTCAAAAGAAAGCCCGCGAAAGGTGGAGGAGAGAGAATTGCTCGTCAATCAGCACGTGCCACGTGTCGTCCAGGATGGCGAAGAGCGGGAAAACATTTTAAAATTCGTTTTGATACATTAGTGCCTAAATCTTGGATCGCCATATCTTTTGATCGAGCTCGGATTTCCCGTTCTTTATATCAGCGGAAAGCTGTTGAGATGCTCTACATGATTCTAGGATCAATCTCGAGTTTTGGTGTAGTCTGAAGAGAGAAAATCGAGAAACGGCTCTGGCGTGTGGTAATGGCGAAGCGACCTTTCAATGACCCGTTTTAATGCTAATGGGTCGCATTCTTCTTACTGCGGCGAGAAGTGACATTTAGCGGCCAAATTAATACAAATGGGTCGCATTCTCCTCCAAAATCACTCAAAGTGACGGGGTATGGGTTGGTAAGATCCTCCATCTTTGATTTAATGCATCTGGATCGATGAGGAATGGGCTTGCACGTTTTCCCGTTTTTGTCCCAGGCTCGACCCATGCAATGTAAAAGCCAGATTTGGCTCATTTTTAAAAAAAAAAAAGAGGTTGTTCATTCTTTCGGCTCGGCCCTCCCTTCTTTTCTTCTCTAGGGTTGAAAATGGAGTTCGAACCTCCTCCCTTGCTCTGTAATGGCGTTTTTGCCTTTTACTAATGGAATGATGTTCTGTGCAAACTTCTGGAGCAACAAAACGTGTTTTGTGATGCATCTGTCCATCCTCTCTCGTTTTTGCTTGTTCTCTCCTTGCCTCTCTTCATTTGCAGGTATTTGTGCATGTTTGAATGTTCATTGCAGGTTTGGAGCTGTGTTCATGGAGTTTTGGGACATTTTCTGTGTGAAATCTATCCTTGGGCTGTGATGCATCTGTCCATCCTTCCCATTGCTCACCTCTCTTTGTCCATGGCGGTTTTGATAGATGTTCAACATCCTCCTTCTACGGTGTATTTAGGATTAGATTAGCTTGCTACTGCTTTGGAATAGCTTGTGGCGGAGTAGTTTAGGAGCGAGGAACTCTAGAGATTCCTCCTTGTGGTATCATGTACCCTCTCTAAGTTGCGGTAGGTGAAGTTGACTGACTGTGGTGCACACACCCTCTTCAAATTAACCCTTCCCGAGTCCGAAGACACCCTTCATTTGGTGCATCACCATCCCTAGTGTAGTTTCATTTACGTAAATCTCTTTCCCTAAAACCCCATGAAAATGTTAGCGTAGGATTAGATAATCACTTTTGTTACACTAGGAGTAGTACTGACACTTATTTTGGAAGAGGAAGCCGGCCTTCTCAGGAGGTTCACCTCGAGCCCAAGTCCACGGCTTGAGAGGTGATCCCATGTGTCCCAATCACACCGAACGTCCTATTCACATCCCGGACATTCGGAGGGTGTAGTGATTTGGCGACAACAATATCTCCCACCAAAAAATTAGGGATTTAAAATTGAAAAACCTAAAAATTTACCGAGAGTTTAATTGCGCAATTGTAATGCCAAAATAAATTGGGAAAAAAATTAAGGGGACTAAATACTTTTAAATTCTCTTTTGGATTAGTTGAAAAAACCCATACAAATTAAATAAATAAAATACAAAACATTTTATCTTAATTTATTTAATTTATCTCGCTCGATACCATGTTAGAATTTGAGGATTCTAATAAATACGGATTTAATCAACTTACATATTACATAATGTTACAATAAATATTTAAATAAAAAAATACTTACAGGAAATAAATAACACATGTGACACAGTATTTATAGTAGAAAACCCCGATAGGGTAAAAACTACTTTCAAAATAACCTTTTACTTCAAAGAACTTATTTTACATTTAGTAAGATCACCTCCTCCTTTAAAACCCTATTTACCAAGGGTAAAACTAAATCATTTGATTTGCACACCTTTGATATATTTCGAATATATCAAATGAGAACCTAAAGTCCTTTTTATATAAGGTGATATGGTATGTCTCCCGACCCACATTTTCAACCTAAAATAGTTGACACATACACCTAGGTTTATAATATTTAAAATTAGAAATATAATCATTTCATGATATTAAATATTTAACTTAAAGTATATACCTAGGTTAGCATATTTAATAATAGAAATATAAATATTTTATATTATTAAATATTAACCTATATATTAGTGATGGACCCATATACATTAAGGGTTGGCTAGACCACTTAATCATTATGTTCAACTTGAGTCTCTTACTAGTGGCATGACACTGAAACAAAGGGGTAATTCCAAAATAAAAAAGAAAAGAAAGTCTTCAAACAATCTAAATCGACATGCTTAATGATATAAAATCTCATAAACACAATTTAGTTGTTCATGTTAAGAGAGGCAATCACTCCTTACACTAGATTTTGTCAATCGGTAGGCCACCTGTGACGTCGGAAAAGCGTGCAAGCGAGCGTGAGAATCTACAAGTGACTCTTCCGCGTACCCGACCTCGAGGAGTCGTCAGAGGCAATGCCGGTGGGGATGGAATACAGGTAGTATACGGATAGACTAGTTAGGCAATCTAATATCTTCGACACGCACTAATGGAATCTGCGAATCTAAGGCAAAGAAGGCCCTTCTAACCTGGACCGGTGTGATAGATCGATCAGCAAGGATGACTGCTCGAAGGCTCCAATCAATATCGAGCTCTGGCGTGATTCGATCTATGGGTTGTGGAATACGTGGGAAATGACCCGGGATGGTTTCGTGTATTTCTCCTGATAGGGTCATATGGTGAATATAGTCAACTCTATGGACGATTCTCTGGCCTAGTCCAGAATTCTCTAGCTTCGTTAGCTGTTATGTCCAGTAGGGATAACTGTTGGATGATGATAGGTGGAATTGGGGTAGACCTGAATACCAAAGTACGTAGGCTAGCGTCTATATCGGATTGACCTGTGGACTCGTTGGGCTGTGGGGTTTGTGGATCACAACCGTATACTCTCTGTTGTTGTGGTCCTGTTATGGTCATACGCGAGATCAAGTTCTAATCCCTAGTATCCAGTAATCGTATGCTTTCTCAGCTTCTATGTTTAGAATCAGCAGTTGTGTGATTTTCTCAGAATACCTCACAGGTGTTCTAGCAACTTGGATTCTTAAGCTGGTATCTATGTCTACGAGGGTGTCTCCAGCGTCTGGCTGTGGAACTAAAGGATCACACCCGAATATTTGTCCTCTTTCGAGCCCTTCTACAGTCATGTGGATATTTTCTAGGGTAATCTGTAGTTTGGCTGATTTGACCAAAACGTGTGTGCTTGGTCGTCCTCTATGTTTAATCCTCTTAACTGTGAACTGATCAGTTGTAAATCTGTGGTTGTTCGGAATACTTGTATCCTGAGATTTTGGTCTATGTCAACTATCGCTGTGACGATGTTTGGTTGAGGCACGATTGGCTCAAATATATATTCCCTGGGCTCTTGAGGTCCCGTGATTGTCATACGAAACAAAATGTAATCTAACTGTAATGAAATAAATTCTAACTACGTGAAATAAATCTAACATATATAACCTTTATCTTTCTAAGAAATATTCTAACAATTCTAAGAAAAACAAACTATTTTAAACGTATCTAGAAATAATAACTAAACAGTATTTAAAAACAGACAAGATAACCGAGTGTGGTTATTTGCCTATGCGATTTGTAGAATTATTCTAAATAAATAAAATAGCCTATCTAATCTACCTGCAAGATTCTCGATCCTACCTCAGAAGTGAGGAGTGAATCATAGCCTCTCAGAAACTATCAATCCCCACAGCTTCCCTGGCAATATCGAGAATATAATGAAATGAAATAAAGCAATTTAACTACTCTATTTAATATGAATCTGACTAGAACTTTGAAATTTAAAACTGGACTCCATGAAAGCGAGTGGCGAATCCGATGGTGTGCATGTGATCTCGTCCCCTCAGTATGGTCTCTTCGTTCTTTCGTGTTCACGTGGATCCAGAAAAGCGTGTGATGCCAGCACCGATAGGAGTAGATTTTGGGATAAGGACGGCTCGGGATGCGGGCCAGAGAATGCGAGTAGGAGAGGGATAGCGCAAAGTACTGAGCTTGGCTTATGCGATTCCTAGCGGGATTTTACTGCAAGTCATGCAACATGAAGCGACCAGAACCTGTAACTATCCTATACGAAGAGCAAAACCTACAACTTTAATGGCTTCCTAAGCTATTTCGTTCCAAAATAAAAACAACAACTTTGTTTGCCTGAAGTTGGATATGTGGCTTACCAACAGCTGAATAAAGCTAACCAGGCAAATAATGAATTGAACTAAGAACTCTAAGACACGGTGAAAGTAAATCTACAGCAAAAGAAATTCAGAGGCAAGTTTCTAACCGGATTGGATGGAGCAACAACACTGCCTGCACAAGATGGGTCTGTGGCTTACCAACAGCTGAGCAATGCTAAACCAAGTATGAAGTAAACTATGCTATCAATCCTAAGCAAGCTAACCAAAATACTAAAAACCAGAAGACTCTAACAAGGAAAAATGGTGATCAAAACTCCAGCTCAAATTCTTCACACAAACTCAGCCAAAATTCAGACCAAAATCAGACCATTTGCATGTACACAAACCATGCATTTATAGGAATTCAAACACCCAAGAACCAAAACCAAATTGAACTCCTAAACAATAAACAAAGGAAAAACACTATTCCAGGGGACCAAAAACATTAATGCATGCTCAAGTCGGCAAAGAAAAGCTGGTGAAACATGATATTTCACGTCGCCAAAAGTCATTAAAAGGGCACCACTTCTTACGGAAAAGCGACCGCCGCGCCTGCGGGGTGGCGGTTTAAATCCTTGAAGATCAAAAGGGGCAAGAAAAGAGGGAAAAAGGGGAAAACAAAGGACACGGGGGCTAAGTGGGGTATGCGGGATGTTAACGCATATCCGAAGAGCTCTTTCTGGATCCCGAACACCTTGCGAGGAGACCTGTATCATCATTGGGGCATTTATTACACCGTTCCGCAGTACAGTACCTTACAATTTTGGGTACGTACATATTGCCCCCTCGGAGAAGCGTTTTAGCCATGAAAGGGCATAAAACGGTGGGTCCGAGTATGGCAGTCCCGAAATGGGGGTTTAGAAGTTATACCTTACACGTCCGTGTGTCGAAATGGCGCCATCCGAAATTCCCGCTACCTGCAAAATGAAAAGAGATCTCAAGTGCAGATAGATACAATAATTTGAAAAATAAATGCTAAAATAACAGGGAAAGAGGACGTACCATTTGTGCGGGGATAGGAACTTACCTCCGTCAGCGCTCAGAACTGCGAAAAAGTCATTTTAAGACGAAATAGAACAAACAATATATATATATGAAAGTGGGCCCATTTTCCTATTCATTTGCGCGAGTTGATTTGATCGATTTTGAGCTCTGGGACCCACGGTGACGGTTTCTCGCGTGAGTATAGTCGAAACGTCCGCAGTGAGATCGTGATCATGCCTCCACGTGCGGAACGCCACCCCGCGAGATCACAGGTTGGTTTTCTTCAATTTTGCATTTTTCCCCCTTCAAATTTGAAATGGCAAATTATTTGTAATGGGGGGGTTATTTTTGAAAATGTTTGGTTCAAAAGGTCCATCTAGGGGCGCCTACTGGGTAGGCTCTTTTTTTAGCTAAAATGGTCTATTTTTGCGTTTTTTGGACTTTTAGGGTTAAAACCCGCGCGGGTTTTCGGACCGCGACCGCCGCCCTGGCCAGGGTGGCGGTTACCTGACTGCCCGCCACGATCGGGCGGCGGTTCTGAGACTTCTTTGCCTTAAAGGCGGCGATTCTGAGTTTCGCCCCCTTGCTCATGGCGGCGGTTTTGAGAATGCTGAAAAGAACCTCTTTTGAAAACTTACACTTGTATTTTTAGCATTTCTATATGTTTTTATGATTCTCTTGATATCGTTTAGATACTAACTTGCTCTGTTTTGTGTGTTTTTGGGTGTATGTAGGCAAAAGAGGAGTATATCAGATGGAGCCGGGAGAGAGAGTGTGACTGGCTGCCCGGGGTACTGGATGCCCTTTCGCCAGACGAGGAGGACACGTTGCAGAGGGCCGGCATATTGCGTATATCGCGTGTGCCCCATGTTACGCCATCGAGTCACATCCTTTGTGACTTGTTTTCTTATTGGGATGCAGATCGGAACACTTTCCGACTGCCAGGGGTCCGCGGTGAGTGGACTATTACTCTGGAGGACGTTTACCGTATTTTGGGGGTCCCGATCATCGGGCGGAGACTCACACTGGAGACAGCAGGGTCCAGGGCACAGATTGCACAGTGGGCAGGGTATATGGGGGATGCAGCTATTTCCATGGGGCCGAAGAAGGGAGTGAGAGTTAGATCCATTCCTTCTTTGCCCATCCCCGTATTTCGACAGGCCATCATGGGGATCCTTGCCTCGAGACTGATCGGGGACAAGGGAGGGGATACATTGTTATACTGCTGGGCTCCCATCATTGCACAGATAGAGGGGCATGGCCGGATATACGCCTGGGGTGCAGACATTTTGGGGACCACCTATCATGACTTATATAGGGTGGTCCGTTTACGAGAGACGATCATTGAGCCACCCAACTCTAGTCATGAGTTGGGTGTATGAGCATTTTATTCCTTATGGCAGAGGCGTGGAGGTGGCAGATCCTGGGGCTGTGAGGGCAGCCAGGTGGTCAGATATGTCGGTGCTTAGAGCACCTCACCAGCCAGTAGCTTCCCTCACCACAGCAGATATGGAGGCCACACCGTACCAGCTCATGGCCGGCATTTGGGGAGAGGAGACTCTCACATTGATTTCTTGCTCCACCACAGGGCAGCTTATTGACCGTGTGGGACGGGTGGAGGTACATCCTTTCAGCAGGGTTCCTCAGCAGTTCGGCCTCCCATATGTGGGCATGCTTCCTCCAGTAGCACCAGTTTATAGATCAGTTCGGGAGGCTAGAGGGGGGCCTAGAGGCCGTGGTTGGACAGTGGTCACCCCTGGTATTCCTATTGCAGCCAGGGGGATAGTTCGGGCCAGAGGGAGAGCTGGTGCGCCTCGGGCACCTTTACTTCGGATTACTACGGGTCCTGCTCATAGTAGCGATGACCCTATAGATATTGACTCCGATTCTGAGGAGTCCACAGAGGAGGGTCGGAGGAGTAGACGGATGAGAGTGATCTGAGTGGCGCATGACACTCGGGATATCATGCGAGCGGAGAGGCGGGCGAGGCGCGAGAGAGAGACTCACGGTTTCGAGGAGCCACTCTCCGGGGCCATGGTGGGGAGATGATGAGTCCATTGCGGGCGTCATGTTGCCCCTACTACGGGAGCAGCTCCTTAGTCGCGGCGGCATCTGCGGCGGAGTCTTTGGCCCTAGTGACCCATCTTGGAGGCACAGTGATCCAAGTAAGTTACCCTCCTCCCCTTTCGGCATTAGTTTGATTTAGGACTTTTTTAAGCTGCTATCTCTCCTTATATTTGTATATTTTAGCCTCTTGCCTAGTTTAATTCGTTTTCTTCTTTGTTTGCGAGAGGCTGATGAGTGGCGAGATCTCATCCGTAGGGTATTTATGCACGATTCTCGATGATCCCTATGGATAAGACCCATGCGGAGCTATCCGTAGATGTCGGGAGCCCTCGGTAGCGGCGGGCGAGCTGACAGCGTCTTCGCTCCTGTTTGGCATGTGGCCAAGATGGTGTCGACTCTTCATACAGAGTTGGCAGGCTATAGGACAGCCGAGCGTCTTATGAGGAGCCACTCTCATGGCGAGACCACGGCTGCTCCTCGGGACCCTGAGCCCTCCGTCCATTGAGGCGCCGGCATAGCCGGAGTCTAGGCGGCGCGCACCTTCGGCGGGATCGCGCAGGGGTTGAGAGGCCACTTGGCTCCTATGTATTTTTGTATTATAGATTCTTTTGTGTATCACGGGCTCTTTGAGCGTTTTGACCATGCCTAGTGCATGATGGCATTGTATACAAATATTGATTATTTATATATATGCGTCGATTTTTGGATCAAAACTTGTCACTCGTGTGTGTCCTTTCTATTTCCAACTGCTTTGTGTATACTACGATGTATGTTTATATGCTTTCTAGAATGTATGCAATGGAAAACAGATGATGCAAATGTTTGCTTTCTTTTTGTGTTTCATGATGCTGATACATGATATTGTAGATATACTGTGATCTTGAATCTTAACTTTTGTTAGCAATTTGGATAACTTGTATTTGTTTTGGCAAAATGATGAAAATAACCAGTATGATGAACAGATTAACTTGCCCCGCTCCTAACTCCACGCAACCAGTAAGATGCGAGGGCTCATCACCAAGAGCCAAGAAGGGCGCAAGTTTATGAAGAATGGTGAAATGATAGTGATGAAAGACAGACGAAGCTTTGGTGGAACCAAATTGAAAGCTACAAGCTTACTCTACGAATGACTTCATAGTTTTGGGTGCTGACTTGCTTTGCGGTTTATCCGAGACTTAGACCCGTAGATGGCCACATAGTAGACAAAATCTAGGTTTTAGGATTTTTAACTCTCTTGGAATTTTGAGCATCCGATTCGTTCGTTTTTGACTCAAAGTTTGAATAGTTTGTTTATGACCTTTTAACGTTTTGCATTGTCACAGAGGACCCCTACACTTTGCCACATCTTCTTTAGTAAGAAGCGTGGGTTTACCACCGTGGGCAAAGCATGGCGAGTAAGGGCATTTCCATCCTTTCCCAACCCTACGTCACTAGTAAGAGACGCAAGCTCATCACCGAAGGTTGGTGGGGCAAGGAAATGTGTAAAATAAAATTTTTGTTTAATCGAAGTGAGGAGTGAATCATAGCCTCTCAGAAACTATCAATCCCCACAGCTTCCCTGGCAATATCGAGAATATAATGAAATGAAATAAAGCAATTTAACTACTCTATTTAATATGAATCTGACTAGAACTTTGAAATTTAAAACCTGGACTCCGCAGAACAGTGGCGAATCCGATGGTGTGCATGTGATCTCGTCCCCTCAGTATGGTCTCTTCGTTCTTTCGTGTTCACGTGGATCCAGAAAAGCGTGTGATGCCAGCACCGATAGGAGTAGATTTTGGGATAAGGACAGCTCAGAATGCAGACCGAGAATGCGAGTAGGAGAGGGATAGCGCAAGAGTACAGAGCTTGGCTTATGCGATTCCTAGCGGGATTTTACTGCAAGTCATGCAACATGAAGCGGACCGAACACTGTAATTATCCTATACGAAGAGCAAAACCTGCAACTTTAATGGCTTCCCGAGGGCTATCTGTTCGATGGTTTGGATAAAACAACAACTTGTTTGCACTGAAGTTGGATATGTGGCTTACCAATGACTAAATAAAGCTAACCGGGCAAATAATGAATTGAACTAAGAACTCTAAGACACGGTGAAAGTAAATCTACTGACAAAAAGAAATTCGGAGGAAAGTTTCTAAGCGGATTGGATGGAGCAAGCAACCCTTGCTTGCACAAGATGGAGTACGTGGCTTACCAGCGGTGAGCAATGCTAAACCAAGTATGAAGTAAACTATGCTATCAATCCTAAGCAAGCTAACCAAAATACTAAAAACCAGAAGACTCTAACAAGGAAAAATGGTGATCAAAACTCCAGCTCAAATTCTTCACACAAACTCAGCCAAAATTCAGACCAAAATCAGACCATTTGCATGTACACAAACCATGCATTTATAGGAATTCAAACACCCAAGAACCAAAACCAAATTGAACTCCTAAACAATAAACAAAGGAAAAACACTGTTCCAGGGGACCAAAAACATTAATGCATGCTCAAGTCGGCAAAGAAAAGCTGGTGAAACGTGATATTTCACGCGGGTCGCGCCAAAAGGGCGTTCTGGAAAATGCGCCCAGGACCGCCGCCTGCTCAGGGCGGCGGTTTCGTCACTGAAGATCAAAAGGGGCAAGAAAAGAGGGAAAAAGGGGAAAACAAAGGACACGGGGGCTAAGTGGGGTATGCGGGATGTTAACGCATATCCGAAGAGCTCTTTCTGGATCCCGAACACCTTGCGAGGAGACCTGTATCATCATTGGGCGTTTATTACAGATTCAGCGATCTGATACCTTACTGATTTTGGAGTACGTACATGACCACCTAGGGTCTAAGTCTAGTAACGACCTATAAAGTGAAAATCATCTTGGAATTTGTCGGATAATCTTAATAAGAGATGAGTCACTTTTTATAAATGGATCATTTTTAAACATCATTTATTTGCATCCATCATCTTCATTTTCATATCATTATCTCATATATCTCACGTCCTTCTTGGCTCTTAGTGTTGAGCCCTTACATCTTACTAGTTGCATGGATTTAAGAGTGGAGTAATACATATTATCACTATATCTTCTACAATCCATTATGCCAATGGAATGAAATATTTAAAATTGTTTGAACACGAGCTCAGAGAAAGTTTACCCTTTCTTACGTGTCAAAAATTTAAATAAAAAACAACATGTAATCCAAACAAATAATCAACAAACTCTCTCAAAAAACATCTAAAATCATTCAAAAACTTACAAAAGAATATAAAATATAAAAAAATATTGGATAAAATATCAAAAATCTCTAAACTAATCCTCTATAAAGTTCTCGAGTGAAACATTAAGGTCATCATCGGTGGAATGCCCTCACCCAAATGAGAAGTCTCTAATTGTTGAAGGTCGTTTTTATGCGAGTTTTGTTATATGTGGTGCATGATATCCTTAAAGGATTATTTGTTTGGACACACAAGATGTTCGAATGTACGGATGGAAGTGGACTATCATTTTGAGTTTCCAGTTGAGCATTTTTTCTATTTTGTTTAAGATGGAACTTTCTTTGATATTTTTGGCATTTTTAAGTCTTGAATCAATGTGTTAGAACTTGATTTGCTATGCATTTCTACAAATTTACAATAAAATCAAGAAAAGGAAGACATTTATGAATATGTAAGAAAAGAAAAATTTATGCATAATTTCTTATGGGAATTGAAATTATTCAAGTAAAATTTTCATTGAAAATTAAATCGCAATGTTTCACATGTATATACTTAGTACGAACTCTTACCTTCTTCGTTTCCTTATTATCATTTAGAAAATATTCGGTATTCGAGTGATATATAATATACACACTTACCATATTATAGAAAAAATAATTTGGATATCTTAAATTTTAGTTCGAAAATAAAATAAAAAACAAAAATAATATATCCTATGTTAAATTCAAACTTGCCCTAATATTAAAAAATCTATTATGGTAATGTTAATCATATATAGCATGGAATGAAAAGACTTTCTTTTTTATTTTAATGTTTCATTTGATTTATGATACAAAAATCTACATTACAAATAATTTTATAGAATAACTTGTTTGTACTTTTGAATTGGAAATGTGTTTTCATGCTAAATGTCTAGCATGAAAAGTTCAAAAGAAATCCATAAGCGATTAACTAAAATATATGATTTAGTACTATTCTAAGTTAATTTAAACTAGTAACCAACTCGATACCAAACTTGCTTGAGAGATTAGCAAGTTTGCAAGCCAATAACTTGCTCGATGCAAACTTGATCCAGAAAAATAACAGATTATTACTACGATCTCGGACCCTTATAGGCTTTAATTATTTTCCGATAATTTACTCCTTTTAAGTAATCAATTTAAAATAATGCAAGACAATAATGACAATTGCACACAGATTGATTACGAAGTTCGGCAATTGCCTACGTCTCCGAGTTCATGGTCGAACTATTCCACTAGTCAAAACTTGTGAGATTCTGATAGTACTTTCACAAGAAAACCTAATGGAAACTATTTAAACTTGCTTAGAAGAATA
Organism: Taxus wallichiana var. yunnanensis; assembly: GCA_018340775.1. NCBI lineage: Eukaryota > Viridiplantae > Streptophyta > Pinopsida > Cupressales > Taxaceae > Taxus > Taxus wallichiana. Next base: position 463,590,315 of record CM031244.1, on the reverse strand, counting down.
ACCGGACCTTGAGCGACAAGGGTGAAAAATAGCACCCGACTTCCACCTTCCGGCGTATAATCTCCCTCGGCTTGATTGGCCTTCGATCTTATCAATGCGACGCTAGCACTCGGTCGACAATCCAGGATTCTGAAGTAATTGGTGTGGCACTATGGGCCAACTAGGTAGTTTGAATAACTCCTAGCCACAAATATTTAATTTATTATTGCCTAACAAATAATAGGTCAATAATAATCAAAATAATAATGCCTAAAATAATTTAGGTCTTCACCATGACAACAATTTCTCATTCGCCTTCCAAGCTCGAGCTTGTCTTTACACCTTTTGTGCGTCCACAATAATCTTAACAAATAATAAGCTTTAGGTTGTGTGTGTTCGTTGCACCGGTGTGTTTTTTACAATGAACTAGGTACCCTATTTATACATTTTTAGGGCCCAAAAATAATGCATTGCCATATTATCCTAGGCTAATATTAGCCTAAACCCGTACATGAAATTTGGGATTAAATCCCTATGTGGGCGGATTTCATGTTTTAATGGGATTAATACCCATTTTAGCCGATTGCATTTGATAAGGGATAATATCCCAAATGAGCGGCATTTGTTGAAATGGGATTAAATCCCAAAAGAGGCGCATTTGGATAAGGTCCCACATGTTGGGTGGTGGGGGATAATGTCTAAGGCTTTAAAGCCTTTCCACGCATATGAAGTGGTCAAAAGACCACGTTGGAGCATAACCGCCCCCTACCACCGCTTACCACCTTCTTCCTTCCATGTGTTTAGCAATAACATGGTTAAGTTGGCGGCTATGTAGGATTTAATACTAATGTATCAACATTAGATTTAATACTAATGTATACACATTAATATATATAGTGGTTTGGCATATATGCGTGCCATTTGGAAAGTGGACTTACCAAGATAATATAATTTCGACCCATACAATGTGGCATAGAAATAATTAACTTGGTAATCCTGTAGTCCACTTGTCGTCTCCCGATAGGAAAATCGAGTGAATTCGACGAGTGTTGGCAAGCCACGTGTCACAGTGCAATTGGTCCAATATTGACCAGTTGACCATAGTTTGACTTTCCGATGTCTGAACTTTGGCCCGAACATATCTAGAGCTCCCGATGTCCGTTTGTCGCGTTCTCATAGTCGTTGGAAAGCTCTCGAGATGATCTTCTGCACTGACACAATAGAAGAAGTTGTTCTATATTGACAGAGGTAATGAGGATGATGAGGAAGCTGAAATTATAGGAGAGGCTAAGGAACCAATAGAAGATGAAGTAGAGGATCACCAACCTACAATTTCTTGCCATGCATTGTCAAGTATTAGTACTCCTCAAACACTCAAGGTTATTGGCTATCTCAAAAAATAGAAGGTGACGGTGTTGATTGACTCGGGGAGTACTCATAACTTCATAAATAGTAAGTTAGCTGCCCGCCTCAATTGTTTTATTTACCGACTCGTAAATGCAAGTTATGATTGCGGATGGTGGGATAGTCAAGTGCACAGGAAAGTGCCATAGTATCAAGCTTTCCATGGGAGACTACATGTTAGACTCACCTATGTTTGTTATTTCTATGGGAGGGGCAGATATTGTTTTGGGGGTCCAATGGCTCACAACCTTAGGTACTATAGAGATGAATTTCCAAGAATTGTTCATGCGATTTCATTCAGATGGAAGGACAATACAATTGAATGGGATGGTAGCTAAGTCTCCATAGATTATTAGCTCTCATCAGATGCAGAAGGTTCTCAGAAAAGGAGTGGATGGCTTTATAGCAAAGCTATTTTCCATAGAAGTACAAAATATAGAATCTTCAATGCCACCCGATCTTCAGAAGATTGTGGATGCTCACTCATCTATTTTTGATGCAATTCCAAAGGGACTACCACCAGTTAGGGATCATGATCATGCCATTCAGTTGATTCTAGGGAGCCAAACACCTAACATCAGACCATACAAATACCCATATTCCCAAAAAAGTGAGATCGAGAAAATGGTAGAGGAAATGTTGAAGGCAGGTATCATCAGGCATAGCCAGAGTGCATATTCTTCACCAGTGGTCATGGTACGTAAGAAGGATGAAACATGGAGGATGTGTCTAGATTACCTGAGAACTCAACAAGTACACCATCAAAGATAAGTTTCCTATTCCAGTAATTGATGATTTACTTGATGAATTGCATGGTGCTATTTATTTCACAAAATTAGATCTTCGTTCGGGTACCATCAAATTAGGATAAAAGAGGAAGATGTTCATAAAATGGCTTTCAGGACTCATGAGGGCCATTATGAGTTTTTGGTAATGCCTTTTGGTCTTACAAATGCGCCCTCAACCTTTCAAAGCTTGATGAACACTATTTTTAGGTCATTTTTAAGGAAATTTGTATTAGTTTTCTTTGATGACATATTGATTTATAGTAAGACATGGGAAGAACACTTACAACATGTAAATAAAGTGTTGGAAGTTTTGGAGAAACATACTCTGTATGCAAAGCCATCCAAATGTTATTTTGGTGTACAAGAGGTAGAGTATTTGGGTCATATTGTATCCCATGAAGGTGTCAAAGTTGATCCTTAGAAGATCAAAGCTATGGTGGAATGGCCAAGGCCCAAAATCTCAAAAAACTTTGTGGGTTCCTAGGACTAACAGGGTACTACAGAATATTTGTGCGGGGATATGGTAGAATAGAAACCCCACTCACTACATTGCTAAAGAAGGATGCCTTCCATTGGATAGACATAGCCACTAAATCCTTTGAGTAGCTGAAGGAAGCCATGTGTAGCACCCTAGTTTTGGCTACTCCCAACTTCTCAAAAACCTTCATTGTTGAATGTGACGCTTCAGGATCAGGATTGGGAGTAGTTCTAATGCAGGAAGGAAGACCAATTGCATTTGAGAGTCACCAATTCAAAGGAAAATATCTACTCAAACCTGTCTATGAGAAAGAAATGATGGTTATTCTTCATGCGGTCAAGAAATGGAGGCCCTATCTCATGGGTAGACACTTCAAGGTAAAAATTGATCATGATAGTCTCAAATAATTTTTGGAGCAAAGGTTATCATATGAGGAACAACAAAAGTGGGTAACAAAAATGTTGGGTTATGATTTTGAAATCATATACAAAAATGGTAAAGAAAATGTAGTATTTGATGCGTTGTCCAAAAGGGATACATCCACAGATGCCTTACTATGTGGAATGTCCATGTTGATGGCCGATTGGGTGGATGAAGCAAGATTGGAATGGAATCAAGATAAGGATACACAATATCTAATATAGAATATCAAGCAAGGATCTATGACATCTAACAAATTTGAGTGGAAAGGTAATGCCCTATGGTACAAGGATAGGTTATACTTGAGTAAAGATTTGAGTTGAAGCATACATAAGATTCTTGCGAGAGCTACATGCCTCACCTATTGGAGGACACTCTAGGTTTTTGAAGACATATAATAGAATAAAAAGAGAATTATTTTGGGAAGGACTCAAGGGGATGTACAAAATTTTGTATTAGAGTGTTTAGTGTGCCAACGAGAAAAAGGGAAATAATTAAGACACCATCTGAACTCATTGCAACCCTTACCAATTCTAGCGAGAGATGGGAGGAGGTTCCTTGGATTTCATCATTGGATTGCCTTGTTCGGAGGGTAAGAATGTTATTTTGTGATTGTGGATAGGCTCACAAAATATGCCCATTTTTGTGCCCTATCACATCCATTTGCAGCTCTGCAGATCACATCTATTTTTTTGGAGACAATTTCAAAGGCTACATGGAACCCAAAGATAATTGTAAGTGATCGTGATCCTATTTTCACAAGTAATTTTTGGACGGAATTATTTTCATGTTTGGGTACTCAGCTAGCTCACAGTTCATCTTATCATCCTCAAATTGATGGGAAAATAGAAGTGGTCAACAAATGCTTAGAGGGGTATTTACGTTGTTTTGTATCAGATAAGCAGGAAAGATGGATTAAATGGCTACCACTGGCGAGAATGGTGGTATAACACATCTTTTCATACTTGTTCTCAAAGACCCCATTTTTAGCATTATATGGTTACCATCCACCTTCTATCACTTCCTCCTTGAGGGTGCAAACTAAGGTTAGAGATGTTGAGGAACACATTCAACATCAACAATAAGTTTTGGCTAGTTTGAAGGAGAATTTAGCATTAGCACAAAACAGGATGAAACAACAAGCAGATCAACACCGTAGTGAAAGACATTTTGAAATTGGTGATTGGGTTTTTTGTACGTCTCCAACCTTACAAAAAAATGTCCCTAAAGCAACAAAAAAGGAAAACAAACTTGCTCCTAAATATTATGGCCCTTATCAGGTTCTACAGAAAATTGGTAGTGTTACTTATAAACTAGAGTTGCCTCCATCTTCACACATACACCCAGTATTCCATGTTTCATGCCTAAAGAAGGTTATTGGACAGAAATTTGAAGCCCAGACAGAGTTACTAGAACTTGATGAGGAAGGAAGAATCATTTTGGAGCCAGAGAAGATTCTGCAAACACGTACTTAAGAGGTGAGAACTAGAGAGACATTAAGGAATATCGATCAAGTGGAAGAATCTGAGCATAGAAGACGCCACTTGGAAGGATGAAGGTTTTCTACAACAACATCCAAGATTATTCAACATTGAGGACAACGTTGGTTTAAAGGGGAAGGGCATGCTACGCCTTAACCTATTGTTTGTATTAGGATATGAGTAGCTAACTTGTGGCTTACCATATCATTTTATTATATCATTTATACTTTCTCATGCTTAATAGGTCGGCCTTGGTGATGGCCATAGCATATGAATAGTATATATAGGGGATTATAGGTAGTATTTCATTATCATTTGAGCATTTGAGTATTATTATATGGTTTGGAGGTTGCCCCTCAAAGTGGTGAAGCTATTCTAATTGCATATTGAGATCATTATTTTGAAATATTGTGTTATTTGGTGTTCTATTGTTGCTCATAATCTGAATTATACAAGTAATTTCATTACATTGTTCCATGTACAACATTTTTTTATAGGATTACATGTTTCCATGACTACTTGTTTATTTCTACTTTAAATTGTTTTCCATTATATGCGGGGATTTTCCCTTTACGTGTGTGCACACTTGTTCACATTGTTTGCAGCCATGATGGCTATTTTTTGTGTGTCTTGTGACATTATGAGTGATTTCACATGTATAAAACCCACTTTTGTGGTCTACTTGTTTTCTTGCATGTTTACACTACTTTGTTTGGTAGTTTACGCATTGTCTTCATATTTTATACTTGTCTTATTATGAATGTGTTTTCAAGAATAACACTTGTATTGGCTAGCCATCCTTTTTGCACCTTGGTATGAGTGCCTTTAATATGGCATGAGTTCCACAAGTGTTTCCCTTCCCCTACATGTTTGGTCCTCTTTGGGGCCGCATTCTCCTTTCAAGGTCATCACATGTGCCCCCAAAAAGGTGGGCATCATTTAGGGTTTTCTACTAACATGGATCCCACGATTTACACGGGTTCACACACATATGAGAGTGAGTTCATAAAGTCTATAAACTCCATACACAACGGCCTTAACAGGACATGGTGTCCTTCAAAAATTATGTGGAGCGGTTATAGGCTTGGGGGTTACAATGGGTATGCCTCTCTACACTTCTTCGTCTAGTGGCATCGGATCTCCCAAAAAACCAAGACAATATAGAGAGATCTCTTCACAAATTTCAGCAGAAGCGATTAGAGTTGGAGGACACAGAGCATTTCCTCCCTACACTTCTTCATGGTGGCATGAGATCACCCAAAAAACTCGTGATAGTACAGGATATCCTTCTACACCCTTTTTCTTGACATGGATCAGGTGCACATGTTCCATTTACACTTTTTCTAGCATATTTTACATTTGTGTACTTTACACATGCGTATTTTACACAATGTTTTAATATACATACATATTTGAATACTTGATTGTTTTCTCCTTGCAAGTCCTTTGTATGAGAAACAAGCGGTCAACTGGGGGAAATAATAATAAGCAACGATGAAAACACACCGAGACGATACTTTCCATACTAACCATGTAAGTACACTACACACAGCAGTAGCTACACACGCATTCCACCCTAGGTTCACTCTCACCACTTTTATGTGCATTTTTCATCTTTAGAATCCACGCTCCACATTTTTCTTTTTTTCATTCAACGTTTAATTCTAGTCCATCGACACGTCTTCTTCTACACTCTACATGGATATCAAGTACGCATCTCTATCTACTTTATGTTACCAAGAACACTCTTATTTATACTTCTATACTGGTTTCCACTCCAAACATAAAGTGGGGGCAAAATGTAAACACAAAATTATGCACTTTACACATAATTTGGCCAAGGCCTTATACTACTATTAGAAGGTTCTCAAGTGTACAAAGTACTAATTAATCCCACCTTTTGGCCATCTTTATTTTATATTTTATTTCATAGTTCCCATGTATTTTCCAGCACTTATCCACCCATTTCACAACTTCCCCAACATTCTATCCCTAAATGGGGTGCCCTGACCTATCAGATTGGGGCACCCCGATCCCTTTCTATGAAAGGTGCCCCGATCTATGCAAATCCCCTTTCGCTCCTTTTTGGGTCATTTCTAGTTGTTGGTCATCTTTATATTTTCATCGGTCTTCTTATCGGGATTAATTATGAAATTAATCTTGAGATCCCTATAAATATAAAGTTATAAGACCATAATGAGGGTCTAGGTCATAGCATTACACACTATTATCACTCCATCTAGAGTTTTGCATTGATTACATCACTTACATCGGGAACTCCTTTCGTGTTTCGCGCACTTCTATGATTATTCTGGACACACGACAGAATGCCATCTACTACATAGGGCCATGCATCAAGGCTAGGAGATGCATCACACACACTTCATAACATGGGGGGATTCTTCTTATTTATAGTTGCACACATGCTATTTACATTTTCTATAGTTATTATTGCTCATTACTTCACAAAGTGTGATTGGCACAAGAGCACCTAGGGCATGACATGCGCGTGCACACACACATGCACGTAAGCACACATGCATGTAACACACACACACACACACACACACACACACACACACACAACACACACACACACACACACACACACACACACACACACACACACACACACACACACACACCTTGGAACTCATTATAATTAGGGTTGAAATGTTCACAAATGCTCATTAATTAATAAGTCTCAAATTTGCTAGTTTGGCTTTTATTTTGTAATGAGGTCATCGACCCATTCATTTGCATCTTTTATTTTTCTAGGGTTTGATACTTCTCTTTGCATTGCAGTACTCATTTTCCAACTCATACAGGTCTATTTTCCTGGAAGATCCAACATGACAAATAGGGAAGTTTCAAGACTAACTTACTTACGACCATACTAATTAGTTATCCCTTGGTTTTAAGCATTTACATGTTTTTGAGTGCTCGGATTACATTTCTTATAATGGTGCCCCAAAGCAACTCCTAGTACCCCCAATCACTTCATATCCTTCATATCTACCCTTTTAGACTTCATATCTGAGTATTCATCTACACAATTTTAGTTCTTATTTTATTCTCGTCCTACCTTTATGTGACTAATCTAGATAAACAATCAATTTAAGCCATTTCTCCCTACTTCTTTACAATGCACATCTAGGGTTTAATTTTACTTAGCATATTTATGATACATCTATTTTATGTTATTTACTACATTTATACACCATTTTAGTCCTCCTAATTAGATTAAATAGGATTATTGTTCTATGTAATGCGCTTAGTCAAAGTTTAATTAATCACTTTATCATTTATATCATCACTATTAATTTTTCTCCCGGATCACCTAGGGCAATAAACAACCATGTTTATTCTATGAATTTCTAAAGCTACAACGATGATATCTCTTCTTAATTTATTATAGAAGACGAATCCCATTTATGGGTTTTGTGCCCATTATATCGTATTTATTCTATCCATTTCAATCATAATTTCAATCATCGATTGAATTCTTCTATCACCCCATCGACATTGAGGGATTTTTTGAATCCTTCATTCCACTAATTTTTCTTCAAATATTTACTTGTTTATGTTTGTCTACTATATTTACATAAGTGAAGTCACTTACTTGTTAAACCTCAAATAGTGTTAAAATGTAGACACCTAAATTCCACTTTTGCAGTCTTATTTCCAAACGCACACAAATCACTCTCATTCTTTCCAATTCCATTATAATTAATGATTTTCGCTAATTAACTAATGTTTCTTACCACTTTAGCCAATTAAAATGCTTTTTTATTGATAGTAACCCATTTGTGCATTTAGGATGCCACTTTATGGTAAAAATATGTAAGTTAAAATCCTCTTAAAAACAAGAAATTAGCAATTATAAGCTAATTAAGCCTACTTTTGGTACTTTTACCCTTGATTTGGTCAATATACCCTAGTATTGACTCAAACCCATCTTCCAACCACTCAAAATCATCCCATTCACCTCCACAAATTCTTAAGTTACCATCTTTATCTGAAACTTATCTTAGCCTCTAGTTGACCACTAAGCGGATGATTAAGGCTCTCATCATCTTAATCACTTGGTAATTCACTAATTGTTATTAGCAAGGTCTAATCATGATTAGAAATTCTAATCTAATTTGGGGCTTTTAGTCCCACATGCACTAAAAATACAAGTTTATCCCAAAAGGAAAACTATAAAAAGAGTTCACTCCTCTTACCTTATTACTTTACACCATGCTTTGATTTGCAAATCTCATATAATAAATATGATATATAGCCAAGTTCAATCCTTATTTATAAAGTCTTCAACAAGGTTAGTAGATGGATATCTAAAGTGATTTAATAAGTCATTTGGAGTATGACCATACCCATTTGATTTCCCTCTTAGGTCTATTTAGGCCCATGTTAGGTAATTAAGCATATTAGTAGGCATGTTTAGTTAGATTTTCAATTGTATTCATGTTATTTAAGCATTCCTTTAAGCTTCTATCTTAATGTTACATTCCTAGACTTAGAGCCTTGACTAGAGGTGGAAATGGTGTTAGCCTTCCTTAGTTATTCAAAATTTGCTTTGTAAAGTTTAGGTTGCTTATGCAAAGTAAATGATTCATAAGTGCATTCTTTTACCTTAGTAGATAGCTAGCTCTTAATGGTAGATAGTTTGTCCATAAGATAGTGAGTATGCTATGTTTATGTAGGGATCTCTTATTCAAATTTCGACACTAATGACCCAATATGTTGACTAGTGCCTAGGGGAATGAGAGGGAAAATGACAAAGACTGACCTCGAATAAGTAAATTAGGGCATTATGAGGACTAGGTTTCTGACTAAAATTATGCACCGAGGCACCCATGGGCACCCTAGTACTACCCTAGGTACCCTAGTCAAAGACTAGAGATGAAAAATGACTAAATAATGACACGTAATACTCCTTGAGAGATGACCAGAACTTTGTAAACAATTGATGACTGTGTAGTGAGACAATTGATGATGATGACTTACTAAATGACGATCACATGACTAGGGGATGAGCCATTAGTGAATACTTTTCTTATGTGATATCCATATATAAAAACAACATACTTGGTGGTATAAATGTAATAGTAAGTGTGTGATTTTGTGACTACATTTTCCCCCACTTTATGTTGGTGAAAAAGCTTAGTAACATAAAGTAGATAGAGATGCGTACCTAAGAGAAATTTGGAGAAGCCCATGTTGTAGTAGAACACGCAGATGTGGTAGTAAAAATGCCGAAAGAACCATATAGTGTGTCGAACCATGGATCAACATGTTGATCCATACAACTTAAAAATTTTAATGTCATGATGAAGTGTACTAAAAAAAAGAGTGATGATAGATTATGTTAGATAACTTTCAAACGTTGTATGATGATAACGAAGATGGGGTAGGGAGTGATCAGTTCCTAACCCGATTGTGTGTATACGAATAATCGACCAGGTAGAGGATTTGGGCATCCTACCACCAAAGGAAGAGTGTAGGGAGAAAATGTTTTATTCTCTAATCTCTAACTAACATCCTTAAGATCTAGCCCTTTGCAGAGACGGACTTAGATCAAAATACTTTGTGGTTTTTGGATCACGGAATTTTGATCAAAAAATTGACCCATATAGAGTGGTATAGGAAAGGTAACTCTTCCCCACTCCATGGGTGTTGTAATGTAATGGCTTCTAAGTTAGGTCATTAGAAGATGTAAAAGATGACTTTCAAGTTGAAGTCATCACGAAGAAAACGTGTGTATGATGGCTTCCAAGTTAGGTCATATGGAAGCAATGAATGTAATCTCCTGAAAGTTATGAAATGTAATGAATAACTTCCTAAGTTAGGTCATATAAGAGAAAGTAATGAATGTAATCTCTAAGTTAGGTCATCTAAGTAGGTCATCTAGGAGACTACGTAACTCCAAAGTTAGGTAATTTGGGAGGGTAACTATGTTGAATTTGTATTGATTTATATGATTTTGATTATTAGAGGTTTGAACGCATTGATTGATTGATTGATTTATTTTGATTGGTTACTCGTGAAGAGATTTTACGCTAGTTACCCCCATATTAGGTCATTAGGGGAATCAATGGAAATTGGTGAATGATCACATGTAAATATTTTTAATCACTTGTTTCCCTAGGTTAGGTCATTAGGGGGAAGTGATGTAATACATCATAGAAATATTCATTTAATTGTTCCCCCAATTAGGTCATTAGGGGAATTAATGGTGAAGTGTCACGCAGTGAACTAGTAAATGTTTTGGAATTTGTCGCATCGATAGTGTTTTAAATTCATGGTAGTATAAGGGGAATTATAGGATGACCCTAATGATATGCCTCCCTTTCGGTGAAAGGGGGAGTGATGAGAAGAATGAACCTAAGCCAAAAGTAAGTATGAAATAGATAGAAAGTGATAGAAATTTCCAAAAATGTGTATGAAGTGGATGGAAGAAAAATTCAAGGAGAGATAATGCATGTGTAATGTGTATGGTGGTAGGTAGAATTCTAAAAATAATTCTATAAACGGGGTGTAAATCGGAGTAGAAACGCTCAAGATATGACAAAAATGGTGTGGTGTGTATTAGTTGTGTGAATAAGCGTGAAATAATGACTATAGTAAAGTAGGTGAAAAAGTAACTATAAGTAGTGAAGTGAAAAAGTGTTTAGTAACTTCATTTTTATTTGCATGATTGGGAGATTGAGTATGAAATGAGTAAAAATGCCGTAAATGAGAGAGCAATGCATCCTAGTCGGTTTGAGAGGGTGGTGACTATCGTAGCATCACGCACGACTACTGGAGTTGGTAAGTGCATTGTTTTTGAAAAATGTATGGTATAGTAGTCGTTTGTATTGAATTTTTGCAAATTTGAGAATTTTAATTTTCTTGGCATTTTAGACCTGGATAATAGTGGTGAGGGCGCTAGTGACCCTTGGGATAGAGACGCCTAGATATAGGTGTTGGTTTCCTTCTCTGGGCGCCCAGTCCTGCATCTGGGTGCCCTAGTCCAGAAAGTGTGTATATGGCCTAGAATGGTGAAAATTAGATGTGTAATGTATAGTAATGTGATAAACAAGTGTGTTTGGATTTGTATAGTGTTGGAATTTTGTTTTTTGTTGGCATTTTTGTGGTGTAGAGGATATTCACTGAGGGAGTTCCACGGTGGGTGTCACATGAGTACGTTGTTTGGATTGGGCTGTCAAGATGATGAGTGGGATTTGATGGACCATGTCGGCCTTCGGCACATAACACGGATGGGGGATGTGCTCCATAATATGCCTATGTTGATTGTACTATACGAGAGATGGTGTGCATAAACTTGCACATTTTGGTTTCCTACGAGGAGATGATTTTGACTCTAGAGGATGTGCATCGTATACTATGGTTGCTGTTGTCGGTGAGAGAGTACATGTGATGGCATTAGATGATATGGAGAGGAAAATGTAAACTATGAGATCAGTATTTTGTGGGGACTCGAGTGCCTACCGAGGCCCATATTAGTCTAGATGTTATTTTGAGGTTTGGTGTTCTATGCTTGCATAAGTTCATAGCAGTTTTTATTGCTTCATCTATAATAGTGGAGGGAGGTGGTGTAGGCATCTTGTATAATATGCACATGATATATGTTGGTGTATAGAGGAGGAGAGTACTAGATACGCGTGGGTATGATGTGTGTTGGCCCACATATATAGATATCTATACCGATTTACTCATGATGAGCATGGGGGGATAGGAGCTACTACGTTGTTACACATGTGGGTGTATGAGCACATAACAGTGTTGAGGCCAGTTGGGGGTCCATGAGTAGAGTGGGCTAGACTTGAGATATATGCGAGGAGGTGGGTCAATATTCATGGGTGTAGGATGGATATAGATACCTATAGGGAACACGATAGATAGGATGGGGCCCGAGGCAGTTATATGGAGGCCATATCATGATTATGGTGGATGGCTCGAGGATGCTATAGAGTTGTGGTGTATTCGGAGGACTATGTTCTTAGAGGATCAATTTCCACGTGTGGTTGAATTGTTCTAGGTGGAGAGGGTATCTCGTTAGTTTAGTATGGCTCAAGATGTGCCCCCAGAGCCATATATATGGTTGAGAGCTATTAGGGAACCAAGGAGGGTTGGGGCTAGACTAGGGCCCACAACAGAGCAACTAATACCTCTCGGGCCAGATGATATAGATGCATCGATAGATGTGAAGACTCAAAGCAATCTTTGGTAGCACAGGAGGAGTCATGCATGGTGGGTGACACATCGATGGGTATTGTTGTTCCCATTATTTGTAGGTCAGTGGGGCTACCACATAGGAGGAGGAGGAGAGGGGGAAGCACATTCCCCCCAATGATGTGGCCATAGCTATATCGGATCGTAAGTATCTATATGTGGTTGTGTTATGTATGTTGTTGTTGGCTTATGTTGTAATGATGGTTGTCTAATGCATTATGTTATTTTTTTGTAGGTGCATGCATATTGGTCACGATAGTAGAAACATCCATCGCACATTGACACATGGAATGTGTCACTGATATACTTGGTGGAGGCATACTTGAGCAAGTGGATGAGATCACGGGAAAGCATGCCCATTTATTTGAGCTTGTGGTTGTGGCAGCAATGACATGTAAGGTATTGTTATCTGAGAGAGACGAGGCACGCGAGGAGACGCGACGATCCCGAGAGCATTGGGTGGAGGTAATTTGGCATAGGATGTGTTTTTTGATATGTGGATTTATATGTCAATTCTCATAGAAGTCCACGAAGAATACCTTATTATGTAGGCAAGTCGAGAGATATCGAATGCCGCATGAATAATGGCACAAAGTTAGTGGTGAGGCATTTAATTCTAGGGCTCTTGTAGTACCTGAGAGTGATAGTGATGATGAGTGTGATTAGTAATATTGTATATGATGTAGGGATTTTTCCTGAGTGATGATGATTATATATTCACTATATATGTATGGACACATGTTTTTGATATATGATGATTTTACGTTGTTGTATATAGATGTCGCAATGTGATTGATGTTGTATGGTTTGATTTTTATTATCATATTGTATGTGATATGTTATATATGGTTCATGTTTGATGGATGGTAATTAAAATGTGTAATGGGAATGATGATAGATAACAAATATAATGTGATTGGTGAGTTAAATGAAATGGAAATCATAATGTGTAATTAGTGTAATGTCGATAATAATATAGATGTAAAAATATGATGATTACTGAAAAATAATGTGGTGTAATGAATAATAATGTGATGTAATTGTAAAGTGTTAGTATGATGAAATTAGGAGAGGGGGAATTAATGATGCCCCCAACATGTGAATGAATAGGCTCATTTAGTTAAGACCCCTCAATAGTCAAAAATGAGCCATGTAAGCAAGAGTGTGTCATTGGGAAATGATTGAGTGCGCTAGATGAACGATGAAGCATGTGATGAAAGGTTCTTAGAGAAAAAACCCTCAACAGTCATGTAAGAACCGTAAGAACACAAGTGCGTCATCGAGGGGTAAGGTGATAGCAATCACCTACCAAAGACCAAGGTGAAAATGAAGTGGTGGAAGCATGTGGGATGGAAGTAGTATGAGTGTATGAACTGAACTGAATGTCATATGGAGTTGTGGTGGGATGTGTGAGAGTGGAGTGCTGTGGAAACCAATGTGAAGGAGTAGCGTGATGTGGTGGATAGTGTGAATGTGATGGATGAGATGGATGAAGTGAATGTGATGGATGTGATGATGCAGCGGTGTATGGATGCGATGGAGAATGTGTATGAATAATAGATTATGGTGGATGTACCATAGCCTGAGCACCATATGTAGGAGATGAATCAACTGTAGTAGAAACTCTCTAACGAGGTAGAGGAGAAATGGATCACTCACGTGAGTGAGAGCCAAAGGAGATGATTCCCTTATCCTCTAGTTGTTGTAATCGATCATGAAGGGAAAGACAATCATTATCCTATGGCCATTTATGCTGATGATAATTACAATAAGGTTGGTCACATTGACATTGTAATCGGTGTTATGGATGATGTTGGTTGGAGGGTAGGTGAATTAATCGCTCAGTAAGTAAAACACGCAGCACATCGTGTGGTCAAGCATGATGAGAGAAATGTAAAGGCTCATGTGACCTAGGTGGAGTGGTAGGAGGAGTATCTTGTCGTGGAGCGGAGAAGGATTATGTTTTTGTGGTGGAGTGGGTTGAGCTTGTTTTCTTTGTTTATGAGGAAAAGGTGGATATTGTGTAGGATGCTCAACCAGAGGCATTGGTGAGAGAACTAGATGATCAATAACCATAGAGATGTGGAAGGATATCTTATGTGTGTTGAGAGAAGATCTTGTTCTAGGTCAATAACTTTATAACATAGAATAATGAATGACTCACATGTATCATATTGTAATATTTGCTTGAGTGGAGGAATTAGGCCACGATAGAAAATGAATTGCTTCTCAAGGTTTATAGGTTGGAATACTAACTTATGCATACAAGCATTGAATCATAAAATATAATCTTTGATAGGTTCAAAGAGGAGTTTGATGTAGAGTAGGTAAATGGTCATAAGTAACTTTAGGCCATTGTTGATTATAAAGCCGAGAGGAAAGCGTCCTCCATGTCATAAAAAGTACTTGATGGACCCAAAGGGGAGATGAGTGTACCATTGTAATGCCTCATCAATAAGACTGTATCGAAAGGCCTTAAGTAACAATCTATCATTAGAATGAGAGGCCATAGTCATACAGTAATGTAAAAGATGAGCATGAGGGTCACCAGTACCATCAAAACATGTGAAAGTAGGCATGATAAAATCTGAGGAAATGTAGAGTTATGAATCTTTTTAGGGATAAGGTTACCATGTAATGAATTGTTGTCAATAAAAGCATAGTAAGCCCTACTTTCTAAAGTGAGGGACTGAACTTGAGATTGTAGTTGACCTATGACATGCATGAGAGAGATGATATCCTATGAAGGAATGGTGGAAGATGGAAATAATGTATTAAGCGGTTGTAATTTTCCATTATGGGTAATCATAGGAATATCAAGAGGTGACAAGGGAGATTCTGATGCTAAGGGCACACTAGGAGTAGGTTCGAGGAAGCTATAGTAGGTGATATAGATGGAATATCCATAGACAATGGTAGGACTAGCATCAGAAACATCCTTAATAGGAGACATATCTATAGAAGTAGATGGACTAGAAGATGTAGGTGATGTAACAAGAGGAGATGAACTAGTAGGAGAAGAAGAAGTGATTGATGGTGGTGACTCATGCATAGTGGTAGATGTAATCTCAGGAGAAGGAAATAATGGAGTAGGAGAGTCACACTCAGCAGTATAGAAAGAAGGAGAACCATGACTATCATCCACCTCACCAATATCATATAGAGACTCAGAAATGAGAATGTCGCTAAGAATGCTATCAATGGGATCATCAACATAATGTGAAGGAGCATGAAAACTAGTATGAGATGTATCATGAGAAGAAATTTCAGAAAGTGGTAGAATCATGAGAAGGAAACTATATTAGTCCATGAGTAGAAGAAGATTAGTATGCATCATAGTGAGTGATTGTCAATACCAAGCAAGAAATCAATAAGGGAATCATCTAAAGTTTCCTTTGAAAGATAGAAGGAGGATCACAAGTAGTCATATAACATGTGTGTAATGAGTAAAGGCTATTGGATCCTCAACAATACTAATGCCTATAGGAGAATCTTCAAAACAAGTAGGCACATATTGTTGGCCATCTAGAAGTTGTTGTTTGATATGATCGGGTGTAGTAGTAGGAGTACTATATAGAGCCTTCAACTCAGTGATGACAACCTCATCATAGATAGGGTTAATGCTAAAATGAGACATGATGGGAAAAGGAGATGAACTATCCTTAGCCATTAGGGTTTGATTGGATCCTAGGGAAATATATTTGAAAAGGTCGGGTTCACCAAAATGATTAAATAAAATATAGGCTTTAATATTATTCTAAGTTAATCTAAACTAGTAACAATAATGAAATAATTGATATGAAGTGCAATGTAAATGCTAAATAATTTTATTTGACATTTAAATGAAATGAAATAATTGAAATAAGAGGGATAAGATACTAACTGAAAAGGACTTGCCTTCGTTGTGATTTTGGACTAAACAATGTGTGGTGTGCGGACAAAGCAACAGTGTGATGACGCGTGCCCAAAAAATTACATGTAGTTGAAGTTTTACCCAAATTGGGGTACCTGGAGATGGACTGGGGCACCTATGGGCATCCTAGTCTATAGTATGGGCACTCTAGTCTACGAAAAGCTCAGGACATAAATTTGGAAGTGTCACTAGATGTTTGCAATGTCTCGATCCTTGTCATGTTATTGTTGTAGTAGCCTCTCTTATGTCATCAAAGACCATATATGAAGATCTATTTGAAAATCCCCATACAAAGAATCAAATCCCTAAAAATAAATATGCAAATGAAGGGTTCAAACTGACCTTAGCTTCCACAATGGTGGACTTACAACTAAGCATTGCACTACATTCTAGACCCAATGTAGTTCTATGTGCTTGTGTGTGCAATTGTGTGCCTAGGGTGCCCTAAGTGTCAATGATGCAAAAAGTAGGGAAATAACTAGATGTAAAATGCAAATGGTGGATGAAATAGAATGAATACAACCCTTTCCCCCTATGCTTGTGTGATGCCCAAATGTGGTCCTTTGCCTTAGTATTGATTAACTAAAATAGGAAAATTAATTATTATTATGGGCCTAATAGTTAATCTAAATAGAAATAGTAATGGAATAACTAATATGAATTGAAATACTAATGCTAAATGATTTTTATTTGATTTTGAATGAAGTAAAGTAAATGAAATAGAAGGGATGAGGTACTAACCTGAATATAACTTACCTTACTATGTACTAGACTTGGACATGTTGATATGCAGGTTGGACTGGGTATGAAGATGTTGTTTTGGAGAACTGCAAAAGTTGGAGATTTGACTAAAGTGGGGCACCTAAGAGAGAACTAGGGCACCTGGGGTGCTTTAGCTGTGTTATGGGTGCTGTGGTATGCGAAAGGCTTAGGATAGTTTTAAAGTTTCATTAGGTCTTGTGCAATGTCTTCGTCTCTATCACACAATTATCGTTGTATCTTCACTTATGTCGTTAATAATATGGTGTGAAGATCTACCTGTAAAACCCCATATAAAGCATCAATCCTAAAAAAAATATGTAAATGAAGGGGTTAAGATGACCTTATTGGTTTGGTTTTTCCACAAATGGTGGACTTATGACTAAGTGGTGCACTACATTCCAGATCCAATGTAGTTCTATGTGTTTGTGTGTGCAATTTTGTGCTTAGGGTGCCCTAGCACCAATGACGCAGAACTAGGGGCAATAACTATATGTAAAAATACAAATGGTGGATGGAATGGAATGAATACAACCCTTTCCCCTATGCTTGTGTGATGCAAATGTAGAAGATGCCCAAATGTAGTCCCTTTCCTTAGTAGATAGTTGCCCTTGATAGTAAGATGTCCACCCATAATGTAGTGAGTATGTTATGTTTATATAGGGATCTCTTGTTCAAATTTCAACACTAGTGACTGAAACACCAACTACCACCTAGGGGAATGAATGAGGTAATGAAAAAGATTGACCTCGAAGAAAAAAATTAGGACCAAGAGTTACGGAAACTAGGGTGCCTAAGATCATGGATTGGGGCACTCGGGGTGCCCCAGTACTACCCTATGTGCCCCAGTGTAGGACTGAAGATGACAATCAAGAAAATTACGACACCTAAGACTCCTGAAAGATTACCAAAACTGTATAGACAACTGAATACTATACCAGGCACATAACAATGATGACCGACTAACTGATGACATGACTAGGGGATAGGTCACTAGTGAATACTTTTATTATGCAAGATCCATATATAAAATAACATACCCGATGGTATAAATGTAATAGTATGTACATGATTTTATGACTACAAGTAGATAACTAGCTCTTGATGGTAAATAGTTCACCCATAAGATAGTGAGTATCCTATGTTTATATAGGGATCTCTTGTTCAAATTTTGACACTAATGACCCAACATGCCAACTAGTATCTAGGGAATGAGAGGAAAATGACAAAGACCAACCTCAAATAAGTAAATTAGACCCAAGTGTTATGGGGACCAGGGTGCCTAAAATTATGGACCGAGGCACCCATGGGTGCCCCAGACTACCCTAGATGCCCTAGTCAAAGACTAGAGATGACAAATGACTAAATAACGACACCTGATACTCCTTGAGAGACGACCAAAATGTAAACAATTGATGATTGTGCAAGACAAATGATGATGACAATGACTAAGCGATGATAGACTAAGGGATGAGCCATTAGTGAATACTTTTCTTACGTGAGATCCATATATAAAAACAACATACTTGGTGGTATAAATGTAATAGTAAGTGCGTAATTTTGTGACTACAATGACAACCTAAGCCACATTTGAAAATCCTTCTCCTAAATTCAATGTAAACATGTCCTCTGAAAAATCAATCATTGTGTTACCCCCATAATGGCCAAGAGGAATGTGCTAATGTGATTTTCAAGTGTGTTTCATGTTTAGGGGATATTTTTAAATCGATTCATGAATATTTTGAGATCTATGACAAAACAAGTGCTTCCAAAGGCCTCAAAAGGGCTATTTTTGGCCTTTATGAACTTGGTAAGTACCCTTTGGGAATGTGCGGTGAAAAGATAAAACATCCAAGTGGTATGTGGTAGAGCTATGTAATCATCCGAGGTAATTTAAGAAAGTTATGTAAGAAAAATTAGGTTTAGGAACAAGTTATGTAACATCAGGCTAGTTGTAGCATGGTATAAGGAAATGAAAGCAGTGAAAAAGCTAGTTGGCTTGTTCCGGATGTATCAGGAGCCTCGGGATGATTTGGAAAGAAATAAGATACTCATCAAAAATATAATAATAACTACTTCATAGTGCAAAATATTTCAAGAGATTCTAAGGATCATATTTTCATATTTCGGCCTAGCGTGTGCAGGTGAAGATCTTTAATCCTGGTGAAGACTTAGCTAAGGATTCTAGGATTTACAAGGATATTTTGGAGATTATTTAAATACCTAAGTGAATAAAAAGTAACCCTTTACATATTCCATGGTTTTAGTTAGACAAAATTACTTATTTCTCTCCAAAGTGGCGAGTTTGACCTTTAGGGAACCATCTGTGACCACAATTGAAAAGGGGAATTAATCTACAAAAGGAGATACAACCATGTCCTTAAATTGGTGTAAATAGATTCCTTGGGTATTTTCCACTCAAAATAATATAGGTTTTTCCCTTGGAATTCTATTCCTAGCTCCGATGGTGAGAAAATGGACTCGGATGCGGGGTTCATTTTAAGACCCCCTCAAAAAAATATTATAGAATGGGAGGCGAATCTCTGAAATGGACTTTCAAAATGATGGTGAATATCTAAAAAACTATTTCATGGAAAAGGAGATTGTCATCCCATGATTTTCTATCATTTCACACATTTGGATGGGTGTTGGACGGTCATTTATCTGTTAGTAACGGGAGGACGGCTGTCTCTTCCCGATAAGATGGCAGATAAAGGGATGGTTAGATGTTCATATCTTAGCCCTATATATAGCCCTACGAGGTTCATTTCTTTACTTTTTCCATAAAATTTTACCAATCTACAACATTCTCTCCAATTTTCTACCAAACCAATGTGCACCTACATCTTTCCCCTCCCTCTCCTGTAACTTTACACCAATTTCCAAAGCTTTCAACAATGGCTAGCTCCACTGATTACTCTTGCCTCCAAATTCCAATACAAAAATCTCATGTGCCCTCAGATTATGACACTGATGAAACTAAAAGATACACCTAAAGATTGGATGCACAAAACATAATTCATGGGGCTTGTCAACATGCCCCAATTCAAAACAAATACTACCATCCTCGATTACCTGATCAATTCTTACAACCACAAGAAAAAATTTTTTTTCGTCCCCCTGATGGATCATACATTTTCATTCCATGTGAGCCCACAAGACGTCCATCGATTAACTGGCTTACCTTTTCAAAACCAGATGCCCGTGACTACAAAGGTTGTCTTAACTGATGAAGACAAAAATATTTGGAGTCTCATTACAATGTGTAGGTTGATGGTAAGTTCAATTTTATTTTTCAATTGTTTGTTTTCTTAATATTAATTGACTACCCAAGCATCTAACTTTTTTCTTTATCTTGTTGTAGCTGCAGTTAATTGTTCCAAAAGAGGCCTTGTTATACAAGGTGTTACAAATAAATTATTTCTTGCAATGATATCTCTCTTTCAATCAAGATTGTGTTGCAGGGAAGATCACGTGACATTCCATTTTGGGTAGTTCAATATTTATTGTGGACACTACAAGGAAAAAATTGATTGGTGCACATATTTTCCAATCAAATTAAAACAGATGTCAACAATGCCCTTTCTAGTATCAATGCATCTGATAAATCAAGACTGTGTTTTCTTATACCAATTATCTACTTTTTTTCTATCAAGCTTTCCACCAATTATAGAACTGAAAAATTTCAATCGTAATAAATGATAAATTGTTATTGATTGGTCTTTCAGTTGAAGAACAATATGTAACAATTAATTTTAACATTATAACGATTAATTATTTTTTAATGCAATAATAATAACAGTAATTTTATATTCTGCAAAGAAGAATTGTAGCTGCAATATCTCATAAGGAGGCTATTGCTCGGGGTAAAGCCCCTCAGAGGCCTCTGGTGATTTATGATATGGATTCAGTGGATCGACCCTAGTTTGATTTCCTCGACACAAAATACCTAGGGGGTCGATAGCTCCACCAGTACCACCACCTTTCCCACTACAATTTTCTATAGGTATTAATATTACTATTTATAACTAAGCTACTACTAGTAGGAATCATTAACATGTTATCTGTTTTATAAGTGGTAAAGTATTTTAATATTTCTACATTTTTTTTTGTAGAAACTTGAGTTTGATGATCTAGATCAAACTCAGTCTCAATCACAAGGTCGAATGGTCACATCTCAAGCATGCAAGGTAATTTATAATGTTTAGCATATTTTTTTTACTTGCAAATATTTTATTTAGTATTTACAAGGGTATAATGTTTAATTTTTAATACTTTTCTTCTTTGCAGTTTGTAGAAAACCACAACAGATTCAAAAAGGCCTCTAGTATCGCCACACTGCGCATGTACAAACAAAAAGAAAATTTATAGGGAAGAATATTATGTTTCTTCCAACTCATAGGAAATCACCCCGCAACCTCAAAATTTCCAGGTTTTTCACTAGGTGGTGTCTTGAGTGCAATGGGTACCAGATTTTGAACCAGATTGAGCTCGATGATGAGTTTTGGGGTTTGATAGTGGTGACACCGAGACGGGTAACTATTTTGACACCCATGATATGATACAAAGTACTCCACCTCCTCAACCACAAAAGCGCAACAAGATACCATCAAATCATAGACTCTCCTCCTCCACCAAGTCAAATTCCACTCATGGATGATCAAAAGACACATATTTTACCATCAAAAATATGGTATCAGACAATATGGGGGCCACAATTCAGGAAGTGGTTATGTCTAGATGTGGAATTAGTGTGCACTTGGGAGAAAAGGGCCAAAATTTTGATCAAAGAAATAAATACCCGATACCATAATCATGCTCAAAGGCATTCATTGTTCACTTATCAGAGAGCCAACCAACAAGGCTTGACATTTTGCTAAATAAAGCTCAGTCTGGCACAATTTTGTATAATAATGATTATGATGATGAAGTTTTAGATATAATGTTAAACAAGTTGGAGAATCTTAATGTTGAAGCCCATGTGTACTACAACAAATGGGCTAGAGACAAAAGTAATGTTTTAATTGCAAATGCAAAAAAGAGAAAGTTGTGGTAGGTCATCTTTTACATGTGAAAATTTGTGAAATTATGAGCATTGTAATAAATTATTTATAACTTATCTAATACATTTTTGTTTTGTAGGAAAAATATGAAAATTTAAAGAAAGAAGTAGTTGTATTTGATGCACATTTGAAGAATGCCCGTAAAATCTTGAATGCATTTATACAATTGAAGGAAAAAAAACTTTTATTATTAAATAAAAAAATAATACATTGAGGAGGATAATCAAGGAGCATAAGATGGATCCAGATATCTTACTAAAAGAAAAGATAGATGTTGATCCATCACTTTTTTCAGTAGGAGATGTTGCGAGGGAGGAGCACAATATTCTTCAAAATATCAATAATAGCACAGATTTGTAGGTATCAAGAGTTTTAGCAGAGAGCACTATACAAACGAGAAAACTCCACCTCTTTTGCAAGAAAAATATCAAGTTGCCCCCTAACAAAAAAATTGAAAAAAAATTAGTTTCACCATGTGACATGTGTGTTGTCACAATTCGACACTGGCGTAGGAATTAAAAGATAGTGGCCAACCAATTTTTTTACTTTTTTTATTTGTGTGGTAGACGTAAGGACAACTATGATTCAGAATCATAGGAAAAAAGAGGATTCCCTCGTAATGTGTTCTTATATGATAGAACTTTCCCGGAAGCTTTGAAAAGAAATTGATAACCCATAATTTTGTAATTGTATTGGTGAAAATGCTTTATGAAAACATGTATGTCTTCATAAAGTAATCCACCTCTTGTTAGAATGAATACAAGTTTAATTGTGAATTGGAACTATATTTATTATTGTATCGCATTTATTGAAAGTTTTCAACAATTTAATATGCAAACTTGTAATCAGATTTTTGTTTAGTGAATGTTTTTATGTTACTATTTGGAGATGTAAACTTTAAAGCATGGTTTTAGATGTTTGGTGTGTGTTTGTTTGAGTATAGAAAGGATTTATGTTTCATGCAGAGATAAAATATTAATCACACAAGATGGATCAAAATAAATCAATCACTATCTTTATTTCAATAATAAAACAAAATATAAAAAATGAATTTGTTACAAGTAAAACAACATAGTCTATTAAGAGCAGTTGATAATCATTAATCAATATGAAATATATCAATATATCAAATCATTTTATCAATATTGTCAAGAATATATACAAGAAATTAGACTCTGGCAATTGAAACAAGTCCTAGAGCAACCTGTTCATAAGTGTCCTCAAATTCTACTGAATTGGTAAGTGTGTTCGGTGGATGTGTTTGGATCCCCGGATCAATCAGAATGTTACCTACTCCTCTTCTTTCTATGAGTGAATTCCATAATGCAAGTGCTCTCTCATAAGGAAAAGTTTCCACATAATAACTAGATACATACAATCTCAAACAAATTTCTAAATTTCTATCCAATCTATTATGAACTTTTGATTTTACGAAGGATAATGCATTGAATACCCTCTCATCTTCAATAGATCCCAGGATCATAGTTTGACACAATTCATATAGTCAAAAATACTCGCTCAAATCATCTCACAAAATACTGCTTGAATAAAGCTTCTTCCAAAGTCTTCTAATGGAACCATTTTCATTTGGCTCATCCAAAAAAATGAAATTTCTCTAGCATAGTCATGGAAAAATGTTGTGACTGAGAACTCAGTAACTTATTTTGCAAAATACCTTCAACAACAACAACATTTTTTTATCTCTTCATGCTTACAAAAATGTTCCATTAGACTATTCATGTATTTTATAAATATATTATTGATGGACATTTCAAGTAATGCCTCAGCTATATTCCAAAATAGTGGATTGACAACTCCCATTGCTTCAAGTAATTTATCCTTTTTGAATCATTCATGGATCTTTATGTAGATAAAGATTGAGAAATATTTTTCAATTTATTTTCATGTGTCACATAATATTGTTTCATATAAATTGTGTGTCACTCTTACTTCTTCCAACTCTGACCCAACCAAATCTGCTCTTCTCTGATAAGTGTGAAGTGGTATCTCTTTCCCATGAGTTATTATACATAGATGATCATTTATATTAAATTTTAAGTAGCAACTTGGATTCTTAAGGTCTTGTTAATGTATTCCAGGCTTCAAAAAAATGTCCCCGAAAACTTCCATCTGAAAAATATAAACTATCTAGACTCATACACACACATTTTCTCAATCGTATGAAGTTTGTTATGTAGATGCAACTCTCTTGCGCATGCTTTGTCAAAACATTTAGCTCATTCAACATTGGAAAAATACCACATAATGTAAGTAAAGTTTCAATATTTGTTAGACAATGTACATAACAAATATTTAGCTTTATCTACTTCCCTATAGTATTTATACATAAAACCTATCAATGAAGGATATTCTTCAAATATTCTACAAGGCTCATACATTGAAATCCATCTAGTATCTACATATTTAAGAATTTTTTTCCCATCTATCAATCCAATTGCAAATTTCTAAAATTCTAAAAAATTTTTGGACTACTTGAATAATATGCATGCAAGTCATGGATCAGCTCCTCCACTCTGGCAACACTTTGAATGTGCTCACAATTTTATACGCAGATTCATTATGTGAGCCATGCAATGAATTGCAATCATATAGGGGGAAAAATTTTGATAGTTTGACATAGAGACCATTTTTGGCCCCCTACATTACAACTACACCATCAGTTCCAACACAAACTAACTTCGTTGTAATGGAAAAATCATCCATACTATTATATCCTTCAAACTTGACACCACCAATTTGTAAAGGTTTTTAATTGTAATTTTCACTCATTTTATGAATAGCTAAGAGATGGGGATTTATTTTTTCATTTGCAAAAGTATATACATGAATACAAACCCATGAAGTATTGTCCATTGTTATGACCTCATCAATTGAAAGAGAAATAAACTTTGCATTTTTAATAGCCTCTTTCAAATCCTCCTTTTCCACCAAAGCAAGACATTTTGCAATTTCCAGCCACTGCTATCTGACCAATGTGATTGTGGAACATTCTGTAAGCCAATAACTGATACAAAATTTTATTATCTGAGAAATCTGAAATGGGTCTTCCCTTTTTCAATATATGGAATACTGTAGAAAATTGAATACTTTTGGCATGCATTTTAGTCTCCATAGCTTTTCCTAATTTTGCTACAATTGTGCCACCTTTTTCATTTAGATTTTTCAAACATTTTTGTTCTTTTTCATACTCTTCTGCATACTTTACATGCAAGCAATATTTTGCATTTTTCCATTTATGAGATCTTACTATGCACCCATCCTTTTCTTTTGGGAAATATATATTTTCCCACGTGTTTTTCAATGGTGTCTAGTTTGAGTTGCATTGTATGATCTTTCCTTGTTTCCAACTACATATTTTACATCGACATTGAGTTGGAATATCATTACCATTTTTGGCTCCATGGGTTCAATAAAAGGATATTTGGCTGCCCAATCGAACCTGAAAGTCCTTCCTATTGTCTAGTTTGTCCTCTTTCTTCTCACATATTTTTTATTACTTTCTTTGACTTCAACTTGTGCATCTAGGTTCTCATCAGAATATCTTGATCATCATGTCTCCTTTTTTAGAAATAGACATTGGAGTAGAAGCTTCCTCCGATGTTGGTGTTGGATGAGAATTTGATGAATCTTCTCCTAGTTCGATGTCATCAAGGGAATGAATGTTTTCATCAATAGGATCATCTCAAAAATATTAGTTTCTGAATGTGTTTGAGAAATGTCTGCATATAAAAGTGTTATAGAAATAAACAATAGTACAAAGAGAAAATACTCAATTTAATAAAGAGTACAATTGTACAAGAAACATACATATAGTATGGAAAATAATAATAAAATTATGTAAATTAGTAGATAGTACATACCTATATTTTTTGTAGATCTCGACACAATATCATTTTTTGTGAGTGGCCAAAATAGCCAAATAATGTCTTGTTACTCTTTTTTTTTGAACGGAAGTAACCTTCTTTCCCTATTTTCCAGAATCCATGGATATGTCACAGATATTGACTGTTGAAAGATGGCTACTAGGGATGGATGGTATAGAGTTGGATGACAGGGGTAGGAGGGGTAAGAGGTTAGAGAAAATAGGGGTAGGACGGGCTAGTGAGGGTTGGGAAAAAAAAGACCAATATGGGCTAGGGTTGGACGAATAGGTTAGATGGTAGAGGTTGGCATGAATTCAAGGTTGGACGAATTGAGGTTGGATAGTTTAAGGTTGGAGGATTGAGGTTGGATGAATTGAGGTTGGATGGATTAAGGTTGGATGGATTGAGGTTGGACAGATTGAAGTTGGATGGCTTGAGTTGGATGGATTGAGGTTGGACGATTGAGTTTGGATGGACCGAGGTTGGATGGATGAGGTTGGATGGATGGAGGAAGACAAAGGTTGGATGGAAGAGGTTAGATGAAGAAATATCGAAGTAGGATGGCATTCGCAGATTGTAAAAAAGGTTGGATGGTCATGTATGTACTATACCTCGGTGATATGTATAGTATTATACTTCAGGGAAATATGAGTGTAATTTGATTTGAAACGTTGGCGAAATACATGCATAAGTTCATTTATATGTGTAAATAGTAGGCAAACTAACCCATACAATAAATTGTCACTTGAGGTGTTAGAAATGTGTCTTCCACTCACAACTCAAACTTGGCCCCTTCCTCATGATGGGAAGACCCTATGCACACTTATGAGGGGTTGATGTCCCTTTTACCCTTGCAAAGGGGCATGGGGGACACAAAATTGCACCACCATGGAGGAGGGAGAGTTTTCGTCACTTAAATCACAAATTGGGTGGTTAGAACATGTTTTCAACCTCACCTTTCAAAGTTGGCCCCTTCCTCATGATGAAGCTACCCATGGCGCATTTTTCAACCCTTTGTCCATCCATTTTCCCTTAATAAATGTGGTAAGGGACATGAGGGGGTCTGAGACCCATTTAGTAAGTATGGCCATGGAGGAGGGAGACTTTGCATCACTTAAGTTACAAACTAGGGT
Source organism: Taxus wallichiana var. yunnanensis (assembly GCA_018340775.1). NCBI lineage: Eukaryota > Viridiplantae > Streptophyta > Pinopsida > Cupressales > Taxaceae > Taxus > Taxus wallichiana. The sequence continues at coordinate 463,562,775 of CM031244.1, read as the reverse complement.
GTTAGAGAAGTGTTTTCAACCTCACATCCCCATGCCCCCTTTCATGATGATCAGACCCTTGGCACATTTTTCCACCCCTGATGTCCCTTTGTCCCTTACTAAATGTGGTAATGGATATGGGGACATCTAAAACCCATTTGGAAAGTTTCAACTCCACCCCTACCATGGTTAGTCAACTATGGTCAAGATTTGAATTCAAAAACAAGCAAATGGGAGGGAAAGCATGAAGGGGTGAGTTTAAAAACCAATATGGCTCAATACTTATCCATTTTTCATGTTTCTCCATGTTTTCTCATCACACTCCATTTTTTTATGGTTGTCAAGAAAACCAGGCATCCACCATGGCCAAAACACCTTTTTGCTCATTGTTTGCAAACCCCACCTCCGATGGCCCTAAAACTTGGGATTGTAGCTTCCCTATGTGAACGAATTTAGAATGAGTGTTTACATAACCTCATTAGTTATCTCATTCATTTTTACATTCTTCTAAATTTTCCATCCATGAAAAATGTCTCCTCATATCTACGGAGTTGTAGCGATCCAAATTGCCTCAAAATCGGAGATAGAAACTACAGAAAATCAACTTTCTAATGAGCACTTAATTCCTCATGAATTTGAGTGTGCTTCAAGATATGAATGAATGTTTTTTTTTTTTAATTTTTCCCTGTCCAAAGAAGAAAACATATAAATTCAAGTTTAATTTTTATTTTCACGAATCCGACGAGAGAAACCCCTAAAATTGGAGCAAAGCATCCCGGTGTGAAGTAGAATTTTTGGAAACCATTTTCACTCCGATCTGACACTCCATGGCCAATGTATATTTTTATTAAGTTCATATTCAATAAAATTACTAATAATATTAAGTCCTAAGTATGAATGGATTCAATTCACTCAATTCATTCCCTAAGAGGAAAAATGCTCAAAAGTGACAATTCGACAAAATTGCCAAAACTAGTCACTAGAAGAACTTACTAAAAATAGTAAGTGTCAGAAAATGATCAAAATGGTCATGGTTGTTCTTCCTCCACATACCTCACTAATTAAAACCTTCATGGAATACAAAATCATGCTTGCAAAGGGGTGGACAATGGCATTGTGTCTCAAGTAGAAGAGGAGCTCTCTCGATCCCCAATTTTGGTCACAATGGTGCATTTTGGTCTTAGTGTGCTTCTCACTTCATCAGATGAGTTGATCAAGGATAGAATCATATTTCACCTAATCTCTCACCTCCATTAATCATATGGGTGGAATTTTCTTCACCTCATTTCATGGGTTTCTCTATTTCCCAAGAGTCGGGATCATCATGTTAAATTATGTGGACAACAGTCTTTGTTTGTATAAGAACTAGATAGTTTGGAGGCATTGCAGTGTTTCAAGTGTTTTAATACTTGTTCAAATGAGAGAAAATATACTTCATTGTCTTCAATGATCAAAGGTTCATCACCTTTCCTTTCAATGAAGTTCAAATGTGCTACAAAGGTGCATCATTCTAGTGAGGTTTCAAAGGGAAAAGTTTCCAAAGGATCAATCTTCATCGGTGGAGCATCACAGTGTTGCAAAGGGTCATCATAGATCAATATTCCATCTTCATCATCATCATATATGATCTTCATCAAGGGTGGAGGCACCTTCATCCATTCTTTGGAGCATCCTTTCTCTCCTTTCTTCATTCTTTCTCCTCTTCTCTCCCCCTTTCTAATTCTTCATTGTATGCAATCATGGTATTTTGTCCTATTTACTTAAGTGACAATCAAATATTTGTAAAATGTAAAAGTAATCTCTCAAATTATAAGAGAGGTACTTAATTTGTCTCTTCTAAGGGTAATTGAAAAGTCACAAGTGGAATAGGAATATGAAGAGTCATGTGGGGGTAGATGAAGAGTTACATTGTAAAGCTATAAATTGGGAGAGCCTCCTCACTTCAAAGGATGGTTATTCTTGTTTACTAGCTCCCATATTCTCTCTAGGAACAAGTGATCAAATTCCTCTATCTCCTTTGCCTATGTTTCCTCTCCATCTCAACTACACTCCATGAGCATGTACTTGTTGAATATTATGCATTGAGACTTTGTGCTTCTTGTGTTTTGTTCCTTGTTCTATGTGAATGGTGTCTTCTCATTGAAATCATGGATATATTTTGGTTTTAAGCAATAAACTCCTATGTAATATTTATTGTGCAAAACCCTCCTTACTATTCTCTTCATACCTCTCTCTCAAGCTTTTTCCTCCCTTGTAGTTTCTACAAGAATTTTCCACAGTGTAGGGAAGTACCCCTGTGTGATCCCTAATCGAAAGGCCACCCCAAGTAATTATAATAGTGTAAATATTTCCTTGTTTTCAATAAATGGAGCTTCCCCATTCAAGCAGAGGGACTTATTCCAAAGCATTGGCGAGAGTTACCTAATTTTCTCATGTGACAAATTATTTCACCAACAAAATGGTTGGTTTGTATGATACAAATAATGAATCCAACCAAATGAAAGATTCAAATATTTTCTCTTACATGCCTCCCATGTTTTCAACGCATCACTTACTAAATAATATGTGTTTTATCTTAACAAGTTTTAAGTTTTTGTTGTGGAAATAAAAGCTCTCGGATACATAAGATGTTACATAATTTTGGACACACTTTCCCCTTAATTTTTAGGAATATTAGACAATGAAGCGTTAAAACATGCACTTGAAACTTTAGCAACTTTGATTTTTATGGTATTCTTGTTGCTTTGTATTCACTCCAAATATTCCATTATCTTGAATTTTCAATTTGTATGTAGATATAGGTAGTTGCAAATAAATTGATAAATCAACGAATCCATGAAATTCATTTGGTTCAAATTGAAATTTAAAAACATAAAGTGAAAATATATCTCCATTAGTGCATGGAAGCACATTTGAAGAGATTTATACTTGTTTCATTCAATGCAAGTAAAACGTTGTCACTTGGTCACAACGCATGCATGTAGGAAAAGAAGTGTAATTAATAACAGTAGATAGTTGAAAAAAGTTTCATATTATTTGTTCAAGAATAAACTGAAAAATAATTCCCAAAATTGTTTGCATATTTACTTTGTTAGGTATTTCTTTGTGGATATATAAAACTTGATATCAATTTGCATGTGTAAAAAGCCAAAGGAGAACAGGAACAATATATAAAGATGTATTAGTTTGGCTACAATTCAAAAATAATCATTGAATGATCTTAAGGAAAAATTCAAATTCAATTGTAAGAATATTAAGCAAGTTTCAAGATAAAAATGTTTCAACAAGGAAAACACAAATAAGAACTTTGGAAAAATTTAAGCAAAAATTTATTACTAAATATATTGAACATTTTGGGGTGGGGTTAACAAAAATCCAAAAGATCTTCAACAAAATACAAATTTAATTTTAGTGATATAAAATAGATCCATAAAATAAAATTTTCATCACCAAATTCAATATAAAAAATTGGAGGAAAAGTAGTTCTAAATAAAAAGTAGCATTTTTGTTATTGATATCTATTTAGTAAATTTAAATTTTCACTAAACACAGATCAATAAAAAAATGCCTCGCACTAAATTTTAATTTTTGCGATTGCAAACCTTTTGGCGATGTTTTGGAGAGCTCACTAAGATCAACCGAAATGCTAAAAATTGACTATTTCCTAGGAAGAATCAAAGGGAGATTAAGCCCTAGGCAGACTAGGCAATTGCCTAGGGCACCAACACTTACTGGGCGCCTAAATCCAAATATTTCCCCTACTACTCGTTAGTTTTAGTACTTACCATTAAAATGGTTTACTGAAGATTCAATATCGATTGACCTATTTATTGATATTATTATATAGCAACATAAATTTCATGCATACACATAAAAGATAATATAATATTTTTGTAAGTAAAAATAAATATGGCATATTTATGAGTTCATATGATTTTGTTGTTATTATTACCCATTCTCCGATTTAGCTCTAGATAATGGAGGTGTGTAATTTTTCTAGGAAAAGGTTCATGTATTTTTTATAATGTCACTTGTATATCTAGTAGAGGTGAATATAATTGAGGAAAAAAGTATTTAATTCTCTATTCTTATTTTTTGGGGGAAATGTCTATTATTTTTATGGAGAAATTGGTAGGCCTAGTCTAAATAGCACTTTTCACAAAACCATGGGAGCTACATAACCATTTTTATTGCTTTGTGAAAAAATGGTACTTTGTTCAGGTTTGAGTCCCATCATCTATTTGATATTGGTAAATTGGACTTGAAAGTAACCTTTATAAAAAGTTATATTTGTTGTTTTCTTAGCACCTCCCGAGATTAATTCTCTCCTTCCGTGGAATATTTATCATCCTTATGTGATAATTTTATAGTATTTGTTTGACAGTATCTCTAAATTTTTGATTTATTATGATCCTGATGCAAATTTTAAAAGACAATAATGCAAGTAGCTTTTATTTATTTACTTGATGGAAAAAATATTAAGTAAAATTGTGAGAAGGGCATCTGCTCCAATTATTGCATAGGGCACTTCTAACCTTTAATGTGGCTCTGGAACAATGAATCATGTATCCATTCATTCTTTAGCTTTTGCATTAGGTTGGGCCTTTCTGTCTCCTTAAAAAATGGCTTTCCAAAACAATAAACTACTGACTCATTACAAGTGGAAGATTATACTAGAAAAAGACAAAAAACAAAAAAAACAAAAACAAAAACCCAACAATCTCTCCTCCACAAAAAAAAAAAAAAAAAAAACTATAGTCTAATTTTTATTTTTTCACTTTCTTATGCCTAGTTAAGAATAAAGGATCAATGAATGAGATTAAAGAAAAAACCTCTTTTTGCATTTTATTTTTTATATTGTACTATAAGCATTCTTAAAAAGCAATGAAATCACACATGGAAACATTTGAATTCATTTACGTAAAAATGATTATTGGTGTCGGTGGCGACTATATAGGAAGGCAAGATAATTGTTGTGGTTAGTTTTAGTACATTGTTTATTCAAATTATATAAACTGGGGACTCATGTTGGGAACTCCCCTCATTGGAAAAAATGAAAAATTGGGGGCCTCTACATGCCTAAAGAATGATTCTTCATAAAGGAATTCTGAAATCCTGGACGTCAAGGAGGTTATTGGTAGTGAGGTTTTCTGCTAGGCCTATGGAAAAAGAACTAGATCCCACCAGGAAAATGTCGGCCTCAAGAAGCAGCGCAGGGAGGAGAAGGTTTCGGCTTCGGCTGAGAAGGTGGAAGTTATTTTGGAGTCGGAAGAGAATCAGGAAGGTAATCATTCGATTCCAGTGAAATTCAGGAGGAAGAGGATTTGGAAGGGGATCACAGTGAGGAGATGGAAAGTGGGAAAGCTCCTGAAGCATCTGAGGGCAAGAGATCAAAGAACTCGGAGGAGGCTATAGAAAGCTTGCATGCTCTCAAAACTACCCAAAATAAACTCTTTAATGCTCAAGACTGTGCGGTCAAATCCAATGTTTTTATGAGGGAATTTGAGAATTACATGTTAGACACTGACACTAATAACACAAGATCAAGATGGTGTCATGGACTTGAGGGAATTTGAGAATTGCAGGTTAGACACTGACATTAACAGACACAAGATCAGTATGGTGTCTATGGACTTGAGGGAATTGAATGAAAAAGTGGAGAAGTTGTCTTCTATTGTTCTGAGTGAACAATTAAAAAATGCTAATGAAAGAAGCCTGGCTATGGAAAATGAAATGTTGAAGATGAAGGAAATAATTCTTCAGATAAGAGATGTTCACATTCTCAATGTTAAAAGTACCATTCATCACCTTAAACTCCTTGCTGAGATGATCCATTCTATGGAATTAGCTAAGGAGAAAGAAAAAGAAGGAAATGGCCCCAAAGTACAGATAGTTGAACCGAACTACAAGTTCTGGAAGTCTACTATAGCTAGACTTAGTCAAAGAATGGAATGGATGCATGAGTACTATGGGGGAACTAGTAAAAGAAGGATGAAGGGGTCTGATCTCCTAGATTCTTCTTGCTTGTTAATACTCTGTTGCTTCATAAGTTTTATGTTGTTAGTTACTCGGACCCTTGTTGTTAGTTACTCTTCCATGGGTTATCTATGTAGTTTCTTTTTGATGTTTTGATATGTTGCTCTTGTGGTTCTATATGGGCTTCAATGGTTAACCCCTTGGCCTTCGTGTTTATCAGGTTGTAATATTTGTACGGGTAGGGTCCCCTCAACCCTCTTTTACCTCTAATCAAATATATATATATATATATATATATATATATTAGAGTATATGTTGTATATATCTCATATTCTATGGACGTTATTCAAATTCCAAATTTGATTTGAAAGAAAATTTTAATATCTATTATAAATTTATTCTATAAAAATTCATTGTAACAAATGATATAACCAATAATAATTTTTGTTATTAAATTAAATTAAATATTTGTCTTTACGTAAATATTTTTTAAATTAAAGAATTAAATTATAAAATAGATATTTTAAATAATAAATTTGGCAAACCCAAATGAATATTCTCATCTCGCAACCAAAACCACAATTCAATGCCCATTCAGGGGGGGGGTCCCTTACAATGTAGCACTTTAATTAGTTTTTTATTTTTTATTGTTGAAAATGCACTTTTATATTGATAATATCATGAAAAAGTACATTGTGGTTTCAAATCAAAAAGTTGGGTGGAGAAGTCACACCCCAAAAGCATCAAACCTGACAACATGTGCCACGGGAAACAAGTCCAAATGAAGCAATTACAAAAAGCCACAAGGGCAACCAACTAAGTAGAAGAAGCAAACATGGCGGTCGGAGGAGGGGGAGGAGAAGGTGGCTGCGTGGAACATCTCCCCAACCCGGCGGGGGTCGTGAGAGGTTAGCACGAGGTTTCAGCCATCACCCTACTCGAGGGGCGTAGAGTCCTTTCTCGTCGGAGAGATAGCTAATGCCAAGTGTGGAAATTTATCTAGGGGAAGAGCACCCCGTCTGGAACCAAAAGTCTAAGAATAAGAAGGCCAACCAGAGCCACCACCACCATCGAGGGTAGGAATACCCAGCCCAGAGCCATCGCCATCTTGGGAGGGGGAGGAGCCCCCACCCGTCCTCACCACCATCCTGCCGCCGAGGGGGAGGGGCTCCGAAAAGCCCGAGAGTGAAGCCATTGTCGGGTACCTTGACCGCGGGGTTGAGAACTAGATCGGGGTGGAGAACGCGCTACCGAGGTTGGGAATGACAGATAGCATGGCAGAGAAGAAACTGACAAATTGAGTAAGGGCACTTCCCGGTGGGAGAGGAGATCCTGCAAGTGCTCCACTTCCAAGTGGACTTTCTCCACCGGTCCTGGATCTAAAGAAAAACATAAGAAATAATACTTGTTTTAGTAGTCGTAGAAAATTCCATGTTAAGAATAGTGTGATTAAAAATAGATTCATTTCTAATCTTCCAAATTTGAAATAGAATTTCTGCATGAATTTTTTCCAAAATGTGAATTTTGCAGAAGCAAGGTCGAGTCCCCCAACAAGACAATTTTCTAGGTGAAGGGTTCAGGAAAAAGGGTTGAAAGAGGGAATGAATCCACTTCAAGCCGACTGCACAAGAGGAAAATACCAAAACAGATGTAAAAGAGACTCAAGCTAGTGACAAACAAGACATAGGGGGTTAGCAACTCCCAAATGTTGAAGATGTTTGCCAACCGACAAACCTTGGTATAAAATAGACCAAAGGAAATGAGCCTTTTTGGGTTCAATGTGGGCCTTCCAAATGAGATTGAACTTGTGTTTCCAAACCCTATGGGGGGATTTAATCTTCCAAGTAGTTATTCAACTTTTCATAAGGAATGTGAGCAAGAGCCAAAAGATGATAACCAAGTCGGGTTTATACCGATTAAAGGGATTCGTTGTAGGTCAGTGCCAGTCTTGCCACAAATGAGTAGGAGGAGAAACTCCCACCTTATGAAGCACTTCAACATGTATGACATTCTGAACTTCTTGAATAGATTTTTTTATCGCTATTATTGAGATTGAATTGAGATTTAATGAGCACCCAGGGTTTCCAGAATGGGAGGCTTTGCAAAATGGATCACCTATCAACTTGATACCATGTTTAAAAAGTCGAAGACTTTTAATCCATGGCACTGTGGAAAAGGGAACATTATAAAAAATAAGAACAAAAGACCACCATATGGAATGAGAGTTGATGGAAAGCCCCATTTTGAAGCCATCCCCAACCCATATCAGGTGGGGTTTGACACCTCCACGCCTTCCAAATACTCTGCATAACAAAATTTCCCCCAATTTTAACAAGCATCGGAGAGAGCAGTAAGCTTTGAAACCCCAAAATTTTCCAAGATTGTTTGCCAAAAGGAGTGCCTTGACAAATACAGTGGTGAAGCAAGATTTTCTAAGCCTTAGACCCTTCTAAACCCCAAATGATCCATTTGACACTAAGGGAAATACCTTGGAGCCGAATGTCAATTAGCCCTAAACCCCCAACATCTTTGGGAGAGCAACAAATATCCCAAGCCACTCTGTGAAAACCTTTATGACCATTGGTGTTTACCCACAAGAAATCTCTAAGTAATTTCTCCAGCTTGGCATAAGAAGCCTTAGAGGGAGCCCAACATGAGGAATAATAAACGTGTGTAGCAGCTAACACCTTTGAACGGATCTGAAATTTTCCAGCAAGAGAGAGGGGTTTGGTGATCCAATAGGCAATTTTTGCTCAACCCGTTGAACAACATAGGACCATAGAGTAGCAGGAGTAACTTAAAAAGCAAGGGGATGTCGAGGAATTTAAATTGCACCCCAGGTTGAATCCACTGCCAAGAGAATCCTTCCAACCATGGAGGTCTGGGATCCAGGATTGTCTGTAACATTGAGTCTTCTTCCATTGAATGGAAGACCCTGAAGCTAAACAAAAATGTCTAGACAATGAAAGGCATTAGTGATAGTCTCTTCATTTTCTTCCAAAGTTAAAAAGGAATCATCAACAAATGCCCATTAATGAGTTGTTGTTCAGAATTGGGGAGAGAGATACCCTTGACTAACCCTTAGCAGAGACTTGGCAAGAAGGTAGCTAAAACCTCAAAGAACAAGCACATAGAGAGCCGGTGCTAAGGGGCAACCTTTCCAGATAGACCTATGAAGCTCAAACATATCAGATTGCACTCCATTGATGGTAAGCCTAGCAAAGTAACATCTTGGAAAAGCATATTAACAAAGTGAATGAATCTAGGGCCAAACCCAAGAGCTTGAAGCATGGCTGTGATAAAAGGCCATTCAATTCTGTCATAAGCTTTTTTGAAATCAATCTTGATGAAGAGGGCTTTTTCTTGGAGATTCTGGCCCACTCCATGCCTTCCCAAACAACAATAATATTATCCAAGATGAATCTGCTCTTAATAAATCCAGTTTGTTCACTATGCACAATAAGAGGCAAGAGATTGTGGATCCTTAGAGCCAAGGATTTAGCGATGATCTTGTATGACACATTCAAAAGCGTAATCGGTCTCCAACTAGTGATGAGCTCAGGATCTCCAGACTTAGGAATGAATTTAATATTTCCCTGATTGATCAGAGCACCAAGAGAATTGGTCTCCATTGCTTCACAATAGACATGATGGAGGTCAAGACCAACAATATCCCATAACACCTGATAGAACTCACACGTGAATCCATCAATGTCAGGAGCTTTGTCTGTCTTCATTTGCATGATTACTTCCTTAAGATCATCAACAGAAAGGGCATGATCATAGGAAACCCTTTGGAATTAAAAAATTTGCAGGAACTACCTTAAGGCACTACAGCAAGGCAATATTTCTTTCTAAAGTGTAGGGTTGAGTAGTAAAAACACCATGGTAGTGGTGCACAAAAGCCTACAGAACATCCGAAAGGTCGATAAGCCGACCTAAAGCACCTTGAATAGCTCGAATCGAACTGGAGGCGTGACGAGACCGAAGGAAGGCAAAAACTCTTTGGTCACTCTGTCACCAATTTTGAGCCAATGCAGATGAGCTCTTATTTGAGCCCTACGGGTTTGGTAGACCTCTTCCATCATGAGTTTGTGATGTTAGAGCATGACCTCGGTTTGAAGATTAGTGCTAAAAGGCGAGCGATGGAGAGCCCTCAAGCTTTTGGCATATTCCCGAGTGTAAGCTTTGTGATCTTGCTATCAGAATAAAGTAGCATATTGTACATACATGCGAAGGAAGGTTGTAGTTCTAACAATGGCCTCTGCCAACGATTAATCCATCCATACAAACCAGAGGGGTATTCCACCAAGTTCTAGATACATAGGATGTGTTCCATAGTTCTTGGATGGTGAAGATGGGTCGTGTTAAGATAAACCGAGAATTTCGAGGCCTTATGGGAGTCGAGAGCCATTCGATTTCCAAAAACATGGGAGAATGATCAGAAAGTAAAGCTCCTTCCCAAACAGAACCGGTCGCCAAAATTGGTGGTGAAAGAAAACAACTGGTGCTCCGGAAGGAAAGCTTGATCAAGCCATTTGACAACCCTATCCTAACCCTATCGAAGTTGGTCCAGGTAAACCAAGTTGCATCAGAGGCATGTCTAAAGCGGTGATTAGGGTAAAAAATTCCAAGCTTGTTGCACATGTAGAACCACGCTTCACGTTCTCCAACACACCACCACATAGGAAGGCGGCCCACTTTATCCTCCGCAGACTCCACCATGTTAAAATCACCACACAAGATCCAATGAGCATCGGGTAATTCATCAACCAACCACCACCAAAGAAGAGCTCATTCAACAACATCATTGGAAGCATAAATATTAGCAATACCAATAATCGATTATGTAAATAAAAAAGGGACCACACAACTTGATGAGATGGGTCAGAGCCCCAAGAAATAATAGATTGTTGCAAGGAAGGAGAAAGCAGAGTAAGAACGCCCCCTTTCTCAGGCTCATGATTGGAATGATGACAAATGGCACCTGGCCAGATAGTACGAGTTGTTGACTAGAGAAGAAATCCAGTAAGCTTAACCTCCCGAAGACACAGAACATGCATGTGACCAAAATTTTGACAACTGTCCCGAACCGTGTATCCACGGGTCGGTTCAATAAGCCCACGTACATTCCAAGAGAAAATAATCATTGAGAACCATCAAGATTCATGAATTGTTCATCCTCAAGGCCCCCTAACACCTGCAAATTAATTCGTAGAGATGGAAGAGTTGGTCAAACCCATTGGTCATTTTGTCTTCCATGAGCCGAACAAGTTTTATATTGCCCGCCCGCAACGTCGGGTCTGTATTGAAGTGGACTTAGCCGGGACGTTAAGGAGACGATTGATAGTTTGTTTTTTTAAAGCAAAATTGACAACAATTTTTTTTTAAAATATACAAATAAATTAAAATGTTTCCCAAAACAGTTTTCCCTGAAAATCAATGAGAGGAAGCTTATGTTTAAATTTTGGAGGAACAAACATTGAAATTCAACTTGATGAAGTGTTGGATTTTGACGTTCAATGTTACATGTCACAATAATTTTCTTTGATGGTCTAAAAAATTATATGGATGTCATTTGACGTTCAAAATATAATATGCACGCCAAATTTATTTTTATAATAACTATTACAAAATACAAAAATGAGTAAAATTTTACATCCACAAGATTGAAAAAATAAATTTAAATGACTTTCTAAAATTAAATTGAAATAAATAATTATAAAATTAAATGCATAATATTTCTAGATATTTAACAGAATATAAACATCATGTGAAATAAAACATCACTACAAATTTTATTTAGATGTTAGTACCGAGGAATGTTTCAGATGCATCAATATGTATGTTAACTTTTACCTAGTGGAGTATATTGTTTTAGCAACAACATTTGCTAACATGTACATAATAGATATGGACTACTAAATGAATGAATATCAAATCATTCTAATGTAAATCTCGAGTAATTTAGAACCTAAAATTCTCCAAGAAAAACAACTTTTCACTGTAGCATGTTATCAATATCATGATAAAAATGAATGAATAAAAAGTGAGAAGGCATCACCCATGCAAAAGTAATATTTAATTTGAAGTTATATTTTCCAAAATAAAGGAGAAAACAATAGATCAAATCTTTTGGGGGTGGATATGTTGAAATGAGTATGGACTATGGACTATTGAGTAATATGAATCCATGACCACCTAATCACAATATCATATCTCGGGAGTCGGGGTGGATTGTTTTGTTGGGAACTTGGTCGATTGGGATTCTAGGAAAGAGTCCACATTTGCAAAATGTTAGAGCATGTAAATGATACTCATATCCTCCTTTGATATTGTAAACTGGAAAGCTAATGCATATTTTGTAGTACATCAAATCCATGTGTGTATACTTAGTTCTAAGTTTTTATTTTGCAAATAATAAAATTTCAAACTACAATTTTAAAAAAATATTGAAGAAAATGAAAAAAATGACTCACTCAAAATGAATTCTGTAGAAAATGAGTGCTACCTTCTTACATCCAAGTTCCAATTTGCAGCAAATTCAATCTTCAAATTTCACATTTATAATCGAAAAAACAATTACAAATCAAAATCAATAGAAAAAGCTAAACAAAAACAAATAAAACTAAAAAAATCAAACAAAACAAATTGAAAATCAAAATTAATAGATGTTTCTATTTCATAATCATTAATAAGATATTAAGATTCTATTATTTTTATTTTCTTTATATTTCAAAAAAATTATTTTTATTTATGTTATATTTTCATGAATCTCATAATATAAAATATATATATATAATAATTAAGTGTATTAAATATATATATACACTTATTTATATATAGATATACATATACATATATATACATAAGTTAAATTTGTAATATATATGTCATTTTAATGTTTAAATTATATTTTTACATGTCAATCATGGCAATTATATTTTAAAAGTATATTTTAAAAGTGGCTGTATTTTGACATCTAAAAATGATTAAAAACGTCTAAACACCTTGCAAAATCCAAGCCTAATTTACTGAGTTAGATCTCCTACACCACAAATAGAAATATGTGAACAGACATTCCTTCCACAGTAGCTTTCAAGGCGACGGAAGAAATCTAAAAATAAAAAAGCTGTGAAAATGAGGCGTCGGAAGAAACCTAAAAATAAAAAAGCTGTGAAAATGAAAATAAAAAATCAAGAAGCAGTTGCAGCCGAAATTTTCATTCTTCTCTAAATTAAGAGTTCTGCCCATTTATCACAACTACTTGTTCAGTTCTTTGTTTAGTTTGGGTCGACATGCATTTATTAAAATAAATAATTCTTTAATTGGTTCAGCTCTATCTACAGATAAATGGCCAATCTTTTCGATTTTTGGAAATTTACAGGCCCGCCAACATGCATTGCACCCTTGCGATTTATTTTCTGTTTTCTTTCTTTATGTGCTTTTTGCCAATTTGCCAGCTTAATAAATACCCCGTCTTAAACCCTAGGATTTTCTGTTACATATGTGATTTGGGTATTTCGCGGCTCCGTCTGTTTGTTTTTATTCACAGGCAATGGCATTTAATAAGCAAAAGTTAATGATGAGAGAGGATGAAGAGCAGAGAAAGATGGCATTGAAATATGCTGATCTTATGCCGGAATACCTTCAATTGCAGAAGGTATGTGGGTAGCTCTGTCAAAAGAAATAATCACAGTTCGAGTTTGTAGTAACTGTATTTTTATTTAAGATAATTTTGGGTTTGGGATTGATGAAGGTTAGGGTTTGGTTTTAAATTAGGCGACTGGCTATAATTTAGGGTTTTGAATGTTTTTGCATTTGGGTTTAAAATTGCAGGAGGTTCTTAAAGTAAGAAAGCGGTTGCAGACAGCGAAATTGAAGAAAGATAATCTGATAGGTGTGGTCAGGTCAGTAAAAGCAAACCCATTTCAATTCTTCATTCTTAGAATCGAAGGTATAATGTCTTAAGCGATATGGAGTAAAAGTTCCTCTGGAAGACACTTGTAGGAGAATTTCATGTATGCATTTTATTTTATAGCCTATTAGGTTTCAGAGTTGCTTCTGGGTTGTTTTTAGGGTATTGAGCCCCGCCCTTTTGAAAGTCTGTCAGGAGATGTCTTTCCATTTTTTTTTAAATTTGTGTTTAAGGATTTTGACCTTAAGATCAAAATCAGGTAGACAGAAATTTTGTATCAGGAGTTTCGACCTCAAGACTAAACTCCTAGGTAAATTGGACCTTGCCAATCCACCAAAAAAAAAAAACCATTGATTTAAACCTCAGACCTCACTCAAACAATACTTGAACCTAAATTACCTAACCAAATTTTAATACACACCTCAACCTCCAACGATGCTTGCGTGGAGTGCTCAGTATCAATGCTCTCGGACAGCAATCTAGACTTATCAAATTCTGTGACTTTTACATTTGGTTTTATGGTTTAACCATGGTTGTAATTATTTATTGATTTAGACTTTGTATTTTTGTGTTATTAATAGAAGCATCTTCAAAAAAAAAAAATCTTATATCACACTGGCTTACCTGCAATCTTATTTAATATAGAAGGTAAACATTTTTGTCAAATCTCATCTTAAGAATAAACCTCTGATAGCTCCTATAAACCATCGGTCAACTTTATGGTCTTTAACATAGAAGATGAAAACTATTTTTGTCAAATCCCATCTTAACAGTAACCCTCTTACAGCTCCTATAGACCATCGATCGACTTTGTGCACTCTAATCACCACCACCATCATCATTTTCATGATGTGGTCACTAAATTCACTTGACATAGACTTGGCAACAACTTTGCTAAACTTCAGCTATAAAATTATACGCATTAAGGTTATTTGTGATTGTATAACTAACCTTTGCATGCACTGCATGCCCTTATGCTTATTCTGATGTCTGTGAACTTGATGCTCTGATGCTTATTTTGAAGTTTGCGAACTGAATTTGTCAATATATTGAGAATATCCTTTCTTCATTTGTGAAATCTTGAATCTTTTTTAATCTTTCTTGATTATTTGTGAGGAATAAATATTTTTTGTCCTCTGATTAATGTGATCGCATGTTACAAATGAACTCTGTAGATAGATTGAGTATGTTTGGCTTCTCATAATTTCTATTCTGCTGCTCTCAGATTCCTGAAACAGAAGTACAGGATGCTGAAGAAAACATCTCCTGATTCAAAAGCCAGTGAAAATGGTCTTATGAACCAATATACAAGAACTAGTCGACCTATGGATCAATTTGAATCTGTAGCTGTGGAAGCCATCAGCAAGGAGACGGCTGCCATTACCAAATTTGGATCTGCAATGACACCTACTTATGAGGAGACAGCTGCCATTACCAACTTTCAAAATGCAATTGTACCCACCTATGAGGAGGCAACTGCCAATGCCAAATTTCAATATGCAATGACACCCACCTTTGCAGAGGCAACTGCCACCGCCAAATTTCAATATACAATGGCACCCACCCATGAACATACAACTGCCACTACCAAATTCCAGTATGCAATTGCAGCACCCACTCATGAGAAGACTTCTGCCTTCCAAGAGAGCATGCCAGATGCCAATTTATCGCTCGGTCTCTACAATAATTCCAAGATTGTAAGAATTGTACATTGCACTAGCATTAGTTTTGGTTTTCACATCAATATATTGGTAGCTGATTTCTTAATCCGTGATATTTGCAGGATCAGTTAGCTTTTGAAAATATCTTGGAGCCACGGAGGATAATGAACCCAGCTTTTGTTCAATCCAACAAGCCTTTTCCTGAGAACATTGGATTGGGAACTGTTAAAAGACCAGCCATATTGAAGAACAATTCAAAAAAATTGTGAAGCCTGTCCTTGGAAAGAGGAAAATCTCTTGGGAAGATAAAATATCATTGACATTGTAAAGTCGTGTTGTTTATTACTGAATTCTTTATTCATTTGTGAATAAATAGAAGTTTCATGACATCTGTGAATACATAGAAAGTGTCATGACATCAATTGGGAGTTTGCAGAGAACAAATTGAATTTGCACATAACAAGCAACTTCTGTGCATTCGTTTCAAATGTGTTACCATAAAATGTATTGGTTATGAGCATAACCTGAAAACGAAAGCTCTCCCTGATATTGATTCAGTTGTTAATACTGATTGACCTGCAATATTATTACATAGAATGGCTCTTCTATGTGCTTTACCTGAAGCAGATTGGTAGAAAATAACATTTGATAAGTTTTAACAATAGATGGCTCTATATACACATTTTGTAAAAATATTTTGTTTAATCATATTTCACATTTCCAAACATTTCATGAGACAATTGGTAAAGAATAATTAGGCCCGTGTGTCTCTAGGACTCTTGGGATCGTATTTTTACAGTAAGGGAATTGACATAATACAGTGACAAGAATAAAATGAATCGTTTCTTTAAAATAGGAGCCCTGCATTTTTACCAAGTACATTTTTAGTAAGAAACTTTAAGAATAAATACAGGGTAGTGGGAAATGGAAAACTACTTGTAGTGATAGAATGGACGTCAAATTTAAGATTGACCATTTTTATTGACATCTTGCACTACTTCTGGGGCAAAACTCTGCCTCTGCATCAATCTCAGAGAGGACCAGGGCAGGCTTGAATATTGTCCACACGTATTTCAATTCCTCCACACTTGGGAGGAACCTAGATGGCAAGGTGAGCTTAGAAATAAGATGCAAGGTATTAAATTTCAGTGAGATAGCAGCGAGCTTGGAGAAGAACTCTTCAGCAATTGTGTAGGTGATTTGTGGGGCACCTTCCATTAATCCGCATATACTTAAGCTAAGACCATTTTTCACAGAGCATTCTTGCAGTATTCCCGATGTAATTGAATAGGAAGGCTGCATACCAAAAGATGAGGCCATATGTGAGTGAACGAAGAGGGCAGGGACAGCTGCAAATAGCACTTAGAGGGAAGGGGGAAAATTGGCACAAAATGTTTGGGAATTGGAGATGATATGTTTAATTTGGAATTGGAGATGATATGTTTAATAGGGAACTGGTGTAAAAATTGCTTACTATTAGGGTGAAAATTGCATTTAGAATTTGACATTTCATTTGTGGTTGTGTTTTTTTTGGGACAATTCATTGTCCTTTTAAGTAGTACAAAAATGAAGCGACTAAATATTTTCATTTGCATTATTGTTGTGTCATGTTTGTGCCTAATTTATGCCACCCATAAGCGGTTTACGCTAAACTTATATTTGCACCACTATTAAATTGTACAAAAATAACGTAAATTTCATTTGATTTTTAAAATATAATATAATTATTTATAATTACAAATTATTATTCTATAACTATAAATAATTATATTATAGTTATGTTTTAATTATTTATAAATATTAGATAGTAATTATGTCGATAGGCATTTCATTCTATCGGTTAAAGAGTTGTTCATCTGATACACACGTTAGATAATTACGATGAGATGGTCTAATGAGGACATGCGGCGATGCATGGACAGAGGAGATTCCAACAACTACTACATTCGAGACTAGAGTCCTTCCGCCATCGTGAAATTCATTCATGTCAACAAATTGCCACCAAGTCATGGCCTATTAAATTTTGGTGGTAAAAGGCATGTGGCAATGTGAAGAATTCCTTGTTGGGCACCATGTGGGATACTCCATATCCTAAATCTAGGAAAAATCATGTTGTGTTAACGGTTGTAAAGGTCGAAAAATCTACTTATCGATCTTGTGGTGTCAACAAATCATGCGAGATGCAATTTTCTTTATCGTGTAAATATAGTGTTTGTTTTCTCCCTCTTGTTTTTAGTGGTTGGTTAAATGACCCAATGACCTAATTTTTTTAGATACTACAGGAGTTAATGACCCAACGATGGTCCTCCCCATCGGTTGTATAAATGCAAGGGTAACCGATCCCTCGGTTGGGGACTAGACCTGGGTGGGTGGGTGGCGAGCATTCGAGCCACCGGCGAGCCACACCCTTGTGCCCATCAATATTCCTAATTTCAAATCTAGCATATATTTTTAATAGTTATTCGAAATAAATTTACAACCGAAAAAAAGCTCTATGCTCAAAAAATTGAGGAAATTATGTAGTGAGAGTTGTGCGACCAAGGAGTTATTCCTATATCTAAAACTAACAATCACACATGAGTTGCAAACTATGCCAGAAGAGATGTTGACGCCCTATTCTAAATCTCTCATTTTGACAAAGGTTGGGAGGTGTATGCATGTGATTAAACCAAGCTAAGTTAATCAATAGAAACTAACACCAAGTAGTCTCAATAACAAAGCTAATCTAACAAAGCATCATGATAAAGCCATAGAAAAGGAAAAGCTAACTAATGCATCTAATTAACATGAAATGTTAAGCCATCCTTTGATGTTTTTGATGGGCTTTTTGATTGTAGGTACTCCTTTGTTGATTCGAATGTGACGTATGTGAAGTTATCTCAAAGAAGAAGTTATCTCCATGAAGAGGAAGAGATCTCACCAATATGGCTTGATTGCCATGTATGGTTCTTCTCTTACTACTCTTTGCAAGTAGAGGATAGAAGGGGATGCTTGATCAATAAGCTTTTCAAAGTTGAAATGCTCTTATCATATGCAAATAGTGTAAAGGTGTAACACTAGTGTAAGATTGGAAGGAAGGTACTAGGTTGTTTATATAGCTTTCTAATTTGGGAGAAGCTTGCAACCTAGTGAATGTGGGATAAAGGTAAAGTAAAATTAGAAAGGGATAAGCATGATTAGAAGAGATTAATTAGAGATTAGCAACTCATGGGAGTTGGGATGATTTAATTAATCAACTAGGATTAATTAATAGGCCAAATTAAGCTTATAGAAGCCATTTGGAGATGATTTTAAAAAATAGTAGAATTTGAAGGGTTTGAAAGGAGATTTAAACAATAAGAAGGTTATTGATTAAATACGAGATTAAAAGGCTTAATTAACTAATAATAGTTAATTAAAAGAGGATTATAACTAACGAAGTGTCGTTAATTGGCATCCAGGATGAAGGGAAGGCTAGTTAATTAACGAAATGTTTTTAATTGACCGAAATAAAGGCAATATTAGCTAATTAGTGAGAAATCACTAATTATAATGAAATGACAGGAAAGAGGATAATTAGTGCAATTTAGTAAAAGCTGTGTGGTCGATTTAGGTGTTTACGGGAGGAACCTAACAAAGGTTGTAAAGTCTAGGCTTACGCCTACTGCGATTGCATTTTGTAGAAAAGTTCCAAGGCCCTTTCAACAAACCCATTTTGTACATTTCTTGATATTAATGTAGTCCACAAAGCCACATTTATTTCAAGAATTCGATAAACAATTTGTATGCTTGCATACTTTCGCATTTTGCATATATATCTATAAGAGCACAAACAACTACATTTGTCGAAACTCTTGTCCGTCTCGATCATGATGTAAGCAAAGAGCCCTAATATTTTTTGTTGCATTTCTAGACCGGTGGGGTTGGTATCAACATTCAAAATTACTCCTGTCATAACCCGTCAGAAATTTCGTGAACCCACCAAAAAGCGAGTTTAAAATTTTCCATAAAAAAATAGAAGTTAAAAATCATTTGACAAAAGTGAAATGTAAGTTTTTATTCAAACTATCAAAAGAAGGGCTCTGTTGGGAAATGGACCTCAACCACTCTCAATTCAATTTGTAAATGCCTAAAATATATTTAATTACAATTCTGACTCAAAACACGGTCGATGGGATTACATATGTTGTAAACCGATATCATTATTTCCAATTACAATCCCATCTATCAAATCATTGACTAACAAAGCTAACAAGCTAGCATTATTGAGTATTTTTCACCATTAATCATCCAAAGTCTAATGTTTTTGTATTGATTTATTCACTATTTTTCTTCTTTTCACTTATTTATTGTTTATCTTATAAACCACATTTAAATACACAATGTCTTAAATACCAATATACCAGTCATCTCACCACATATGTATTTTTGTTTCAGATCGCAAGGTCTAGGCTCTTTCATCTCTTACTCCGAGGCCTAAGAATTTGATAGGTGCAAATATCTATCCTCTTTTTGCTCTCGATCTTACTCAAAGAGAATCGAAAGCTTCAATCATTCTAATTTCTACTTAATGATATCTAGAAATCATATAGGAATTATTGATCTCTATCCTAGACACTCAAACTTTCGGTTCTGCGAGATATGTGTTCTATAAATCTATCAAGAGGGCCCACACCCACAACATCCAACTTTGACCAGGACGTCTAGGGATGTTAGGGGTCTCATTAGTATAATGTTAGTTCCATATCTCAAGCTCAATATGGGGATAGATCACATGGAAGTTTGGGTAGAAGAATAAGTTGGGGAATATAATAATATCTTAGTCTTAACCTTGGGATTATGTCTCAAATGATAACAACTCGCCAAAAAGGATGGAACAAATTGGTCTGCCAAATCAAAATCTAACCTAGGGTTATAAGGAGATGCATATGTTTGTGTAGAGTTGCTGACACTTCACCGGTGTTGGATGTAAATAATCTTGTAGTGCATGTAAATAACAATGTACGATGGAAAAGTGACATGCGAGCATGGGAATCTCTGAGTACCTCTTCCTCATACCCGACCTCCCAAGTGGGTGTCGGGAGACAACCGGTGAATGTTGAATGCGAATAGATACGAGATAAGCTAATCGGGTAATCTTATATCCTCAATACGCATAATAATTGAATCTGCGAATCTAAGGCGAAGAAGGTCCTACTGCTTGAGTTGGTGTAATGGTTCATTTGGATATAATGGCAGCTGCTTGGAGGCTCCAATCGATGTCGAGCTCTGTGAGATCCTATTTCTTGGTTGTTGGATACGTGGGAAGTAACATGTGGGAGCTTCGTATATATCTCAGACAAGGTCATAAAATGGTACGGTGATTTAGTGGGTTGTGATTAACTATGGGTGGTTTTGGTCTAGCTAGAAAATATTAGATTGATTAACCTATGTTTAATACGGAGAATTTTATAATATCTCGGGGAGTGGTGAGGATCTAAATACCAGCGTTCATAAGCGGTGTCAATACTTAAGCGGTTGTAGGCCCGTTGGGTTGTGGGACTTGGGGATCACAACCGTGAGTTCGTGGTTGTTGTGGACTTATTATGGTCAAGTGGAGAATCGATCCCTTCTCCCAACTATCTAGTAATCGTATGCCTTTTAAAGCCTCTATATTTAGAACTAGAAGTTGTATGATTTTCTCGGAGTACCTACATGTGTGCAAGCAGCTTGAATACGTAAGCTAGTGTCTATGTCGATGAGGAGGTCTCCGCGTTGCTAGGCGGAACCAAAGGATCGCATGACAAATGTTTGCTCTCGTTCAAATTCTTGCCTGTCATTCGGGAGATGTTTTTCAAGGCAATCCATAGTTTGGATGGTTTGACCAGAATAATGTGCAAGCTTTGTCGTCTTCGATGTTTAATCCTCTTAGTTGCTCACTAATTTCTTATAAGTTTATTGTTGCTCAAAAGACATGTATCCCTGAGGTCTGATCTATATCATCTAATGTTGTGGGTAGATTTGGTGAGGCACTATGGGTTCAAATATATACTCTCTAGGCTCTCTAGGTCATGTGATTGTCATACAAAAATGATTCAAATTTTAACTAAAATTAATAAGCCGATTACGAAAGAGGTATTTACACTATGCAAGCATTCTTCTATTTTTGTATTTTTCAATAACGTATTTCAATGAAATTAAAGAGCAACTATTCTAGTATATTTAGAAAATAAACAACTAATCTAGTAACAAAATGAAAATAAACAAAGTAGCCTGGTATGGCTATTTGCTTGTGCAGTTGTGATTTTATCCTAAGTATCTAAGAAACTATTTATTTTGAATTTGAAAGACTCTCAATCCTACCTCGAAGTAAGGAATGAATTATAGTTTCTCATAAACTATCAATCCCCCATAGCTTCCACAGCGATATCGAGAGCAAACTTTTAACTAAAATGAAATAATTCACTACTCTATTTGATATGTTGTAACTAGAACTTTAAGAGCTCAAACTGGGTGTTTATAGAGCGGTGGTAAATCCGGTTGTGTGTGATTTCGTCCCCTCGGTGTGATCTCCTCATTCCTTCATGTCCTCATGAATCTAGAAAGTATGTATATGATAGTATTAACGAGAAGATGGTATTTGAACAATGGCAGCTTTGGATATAGACCGAATACTGATGCGAGTAGAGAGAGATAACGCAAGTGAACAGAGCTTGACTATGCAATTCCTAGTGGGATTTATTGTGGAATACAACACAAGTGTACCGAGAGTTTCAAAAACTATCCTTGTGACAAACAAAACCTGCAACTTTAATGGATTCTAGTCTAGAAATGAAGCTATTCTATGCTAAACTAATTGTATGGAGCAACAATGGAACAAGACTAAAGCAAGAAGATCAAATGACCTCTAAAAGACCAACAATGGAGGCAAAGCATAAAACTAACAGAATTCTAAGCAAGAAATTGAAAGACTGAATAAGAGAATTGAGAAGATGAGGGTCTTGAAAACAAGCTGGCTATTTATAACCAATGCATTTACCAGAGGGTGACTCCCATTAGAACTCTTTTACTATAAACAAAGGAAAAACACTATTACGAGGACCAAAAACATTAATGCAAGCCAAAGTGGTTGAAGAAAGCGTGTAAAACTCAAGATTTACGTTTGACATGATCGCCAAAAGGATCGGAAAATGCGCACAAGACCGCCACCTTATGTACAGGTGCGCGGTTATGGGACCACCGCCTGTCTCTTGTAGGCGGTGGTCACGGGGCCCGCCACCAGACGAGGCAGCGGTTTCGTCACTGAAGACAAAAATGCAAGAAGAAAGGGGAAAAGGGGAAAAACAAAGCATGCGGAGGCTGAGCGGGGCATGCGGGATACAAGCGTATACTTGGTGAGCCTTTCTAGATTCCGAACACCTTGCAAGGAGACATGTATCATCATTGGGGCATGTGTAACATCGTTCCGCGGTGCAGTACCCTACAATTTTGGGTACGTACATATTGCCCCCTCGAGAGAAGCATCTTAGCCATGAAGAGGCGTAAAATGGTGGATCTAAGTATGGCGGTCCCGAAATGGGAGTTAGGAGTTATACGACACGCCGTGTGTTGAAATTCGCCATCAAGATCCCATTTACTGCAAAATAAAAACAAGGGACTCAAGTGCAGCTAGATAAAACAATTGGAGAGATAAGGCTAAATTGATAAGAAAAGAGGACTTACCATCTATGCGAGGTTTAGAACTTACCTCCGTCGGCGCTCGACCTATGCAAAAGACATTCAAAATCAAATTAAGGGGGCTATTTATATAAAACAAAGTCATTTTACTATTCATTTGCGTGGATTGATTTGATAGTTTTTGAGCTCTAGGACCCACGGTGACGGTTTTCGACGAGAGTATAGTCAAAACGTTCGTGGTGAGATAGCGATCATGCCTCCGAGAGCGGAACATCGACCCGCCATGAAGTCTCAGGTTAGTTCTTCTCGATTTATTGTTTTTAGACCTAAAATGTGGAAATGATGAAATCTTTCTCTTAGGGGGTCATTTTTGAAAATGTTAGTTTTAAACGTGTCTCTAGGCGCCCATAGGGTAGGTTTTTTTTTGTTAAAATGGTGTTTTTGTTTGTTTTTAAGCATTTTTTAGGGTATACGACCCATTTGACTTTGTGGGATAGGACCACCGCCTGCAAGGTCATGCGAGCTGCGGTTATGGAAACGCCGCTCTACATGGCGGCGGTCTTTGTGAGCAGAGGACCAAAACAATACAAAACTTAGCTTATTTTTGCATGTTCAACATTTTTACATGTTTTTAATAGTTTTTCCAACTAGATTTCAGTACTAACTTATTCTTTTTTATGTTTTTGGGTGTATGCAGAAGGAGGAGTATATTAGATGGAGCCGGGAGAGGGAGTGTGATTGGCTCAGCGGTGTTAGAGGCACTCTCCCGAGTAGAGCGAGATACTCTCAGGAGGGCTGGTATTTGGAGGATTGCACAGATTCCTCACGTTGCACTTGCCAAGTCACATCTTTGTGTGACTTATTTTCATATTGGGATGTGGATCGGAACACTTTCCGATTTCCAGGAGTTAGGGGGTGAGTGGTCCATCACCACGGAGGATGTTTACCAGTATACTTAGGGGTTCAATCCTTGGCGGCGGTTGTCTCTTAAGACAACGAGATCGAGATCACAAGTGGTTCGGTGGGCCACCTACATGGGAGATGCGGTTGTATCGATGGGATTGAAGAAGGCGTGAGGATCCACTTATTATGAGTCGACATTCCCTTACTCCCATGAGGCCATCATGGGCATCCTTGCATCCACACCGATTGGGGACAAGGAGGGACACCCTCTTATATGTTGGGCCCCCATTATTGCACGCAGATCGAGGGCCATGGATGTGTCTACGTTTGGGAGCGAGATATCCTCGGGACTACCTATCATGATTTATACAGGGTAGTCCGATTACAGGGACAGTCACTGAGCCACCCGACTCTTGTCATGAGTTGGGTGTATGAGCATATCACCCCATATGGGAGAGGTGTAGAGGTGGAGGATCCCGGGGCCGTCAGGGCAGTGAGGTGGACGGGGATGACAGTTCTTAGAGCACCCCACTAGCCAGTGGCCTCTTTGACCATTGCAAACATGGAGGCCACTCCTTATCAGGCCATGGTAGGGGTATGGGGAGAGGAGACCGTTACACTGATTGCTTGTCAGACTACCAGCCAGTTGATAGACAGGGGTGAGGAAGGCTGAGACCCACCCCTTTGTGAGTACCATAGTAGTTCGGCCTCCCCTACAATGACATGCTTCCTCGGCGGTGCTAGTGTATAGATCTATCTCTGCGAGGCTCGAGGAGGTCTTAGAGGCGAGGGTTCGACTATTGTTACTCTCGGTGTTCCTATTGCGGCCGGGAGGGTGAGTACGTGCACGAGGAGAGCGGTGCTCCTCGAGAACCCCTTACCGCGGTACCGCGGTCCCGCCCATAGTAATGATGAGCCCATGGACGTGGACTCGAGTCTGGGGAGTTCAGGGGAGGACGAGAGGAGATGGAGATCGGTGAGACGGGTGGGGGATGATAGTGATCTGAGTGGCATGATACCAGGGAGATCCCATAGGCCGAGAGGCGGAGCGGAGCGCAGAGAGGGTGACTCGGTTTGAGAGGAGTTATTCTCTCATAACCTAGGTGGAGATGGCGAGTGCATTGCGCAGGCCATCACATTGCCCCAGGATGTGGGAGAGGGATACCCGGTCGGTGGCGGGTGCATATCCTAGAGATCCTTCTGGAGACTGGCGATTCGAGTGAGTTGCCACTCTTCTCTTGACATTTGTTTTAGTTAGAATTGTCTTAGTTTGTTATTTCTTTTTGTTTTGTTTACTCTTGGTTCTATCATTGATCATTTTCTAACTTGTTTTCTCCTTTGTTTGCAGCGACTGCTGATGAGTGGCGAGACTTGATTCACCGAGTATGCATTGATGCCTTGCTTCTCCCCTCGGAGAAGACTTGGGTTGAGCTTTCCGTGGACGTGGGGGAGCCCTCAGTGGACGGTAGGCATACTGATGTTTTTGCCTCTATCTGGCATGCGGCGAAGATCATGAATTCTCTCCACGCGGAGGTAGGCTGGATATCGGACAACCGAGCACTTGATGAGGAGTCATTTTCACGGCGAGGCGGCATTCTGCTAGCCGTGACCATGAGCCCTCAGTACATTGGAGTGCCGACGTAGCTGGAATCCTAGGCATGGTCGTGCACCCTCCGAGGATCCATAGGGATTGAGATACCTATTTGTAGCATTTTGTCGAGATATCTATATGAGTGCTTTTGTACCTTTCGAGGCTCATTGAGCGTTTTGACCATGCCCTCTGCATGAAGGCATTGTATATGAAACTTGATATATATATATATATATATATATATATGTATGTATGTATATTCTTGGATCTAGACTCTTGGCATCTAGAATTTCGTGACTCGTTTCCACATGTGTACTTAGATGTTTTTAGAATATTTGTTTTCATGTTTTTAGAATGTATGCAATGGATAACAAATGATAGTAAATAGAATGTTTTACTTTTTATGCTTTTGTAATGCTGATATGAGATGATACTAACATATGGTAGTATTGAAATTTTGAACTCTTTGGGCAATGTTTGTAATTTATTCTTATGTTGGCAAAACATGATGAATGCATAGTGATAAAGAGATGAACTTGCCCCCAAATCCCAAATCCACGCAACTAGTAAGATGCGAGGGCTTAACACCAAGAGTTAGGAAGGGCACAAGTTGTATGAGCATGATTGAATGGAATGATGAGAGACAGAGACAAACTAGTAATAGCAACCAAATTTGGACCTACACACCTACCCTACTCAGAACTACTACCACGCTTTAGAAGGCCACTTACTTTCAGTTTATCTAGACTTAGATTCATAAATGGCAACTTTGGTTGACAAAATCTAGCTTGAGGATTTGATCTCTTTGGAATTTGGATATTTGGATATTTGCTTTCTCTTAATAGAATTTGATTTGTGTTTTTAGCATACCAAGATTTGTTCATTTGTGTGACTGGACCCCCCACACCCTACCTCACGCCACTAGTAAGAAGCATGGGTTTGTCACCAAAGGCAAGATATAGGCGAGTAAGGGCACTTCTTTCCTTTCCCAACCTCACACCACCAGTAAGAGATGTGGGCTTATCACCGAAGGTTGATGGGGCAAAGAAGTGTGTAAAATAAAATATTTTGTTTGTTTGGTGCTTTGGATTTCATTTGATTTTGACATTTCGATATATGACTTTGGGATATCCTTTTATTCAAAGAGATTTAAGAGGGATAGATGTGACACCAAGAAGCTTCTAGAACAGACCGTAGGCAAGGACAACTTCACCTAGTAGAAAGAAAGAGCAAAGCCAAGTATGCAGGCCTTGGTATGGTTTTCATCAATGCTTGTCTGTCGAACTTGATGAGAAGATTTGAAAATACTTGATGATGTTTGAAGAGATGTGTTTTGAATGCTTTTGCCAATACGTTCAAAAATTTGTAACAAATTGTTTAAGAGTAAGTTCTAGACTACCACTTTTATGAAATGGATAGAATGAAGCAGCTAAAAGACTAATGCAATGTAGGTAACTATAATGTACAAGTGGTGATTTTGATGTTTTATGCATAAAATCGTTTAAGATGTAAGGAATTGACAGTTTCACCGAATTACTCACCTTCTAGTGTGCATAAGAGATACGCATTGTTTCCATAGTCTTTCATGACTTGGTATGGGCCCAACCATTTAGGTCGGAACTTTCTTCCTTCGCTGGTTTTCTTATCGATTTGTCTAGTCTTAGAACTAGATCTCCTTCATATATTTCTCGCTCATAGACTTTTTGTTATACTACCGGCACATCTAGTCGGCATAGGCTCTATGCCTTTGTTTGACGTTTAGCTTGACCTCATCAAGGCTTTCTAGTTGAGAGAGGCGTGCCTCCCTATAAGCTTCTTTGTCCAGAATCCCTTGTAATGAGATGCGGAGACTGGGTATTTCAACCTCAAGCGAGAGAACTGCTTACGCCCCAAATACCATGGCGAAAGGAGTTGCTCTATTGGTGTTCTTACCGAGGTTCGATGGGCCCACAAGGCCGGATATAGTTTTAGATTCCAATCTCACTTATTCTCCTTGACTGTTTTGAGGAGAATAGCTTTCAACGTTTTGTTTGTCGCTTGGCCTATCCCATTGGCTTGAGGGTAGTAAAGAGAGGCCGTATGATGGTTTATCTTGAATTTACTACATAACTCACTGGATTTCATCATTTTTAAAGGACGTGCCATTATCTGAGATAATGACTTGTGGGACACCATACCTGTAGATAATTTGGTTTAGAATGAATTTGGAATTTACCGAACCTAGTATGGTGGTGAGAGGCATGGCCTCTACCCATTTGGTAAAATATTCCATGGCTGTAATTATAAAATTATGGCCATCGGTTGATGATGGGAGAGAACTTCCCATCAAGTCCGGACCCCACATGGAGAAGGGCCACGGAGTCGCTTATTGGTTGCGTCATAGGATTGTGCTTAGCATGTGAATCTTGTGAGAGAATTCTTGGCATTTGTGGCACTTACGTACAAATTCCACTACATCATGCTCGAGAGTGGGCCAAAAATAGCCCATCAATGTATTTTGTGAGCGGTGGCATGACCACCGAAGTGGCCTCCACATATCCCACTGTGGGATTCATGAAGAATCTTCTTGGATTCTTCCGTATCGATGCATCTTAGAAGCATGTCGTCGAAGGCTTTACGATAGAGTACATGTTCTAAGACAACATATTTAGTGGTAATAATGTGTAACCGCCTTCTTTGTTGTGATGTGGCACCTTCCGGGTATGTATGGTCTATGATGAAATTGATGATATCAGTATACTCAGGGACATGTGGAGATGGGAGGCTTGGTTTCGATGAAGTATATACACTCATCAAGAAAGTCTAGATTCACCAGATTGCCTCCATCTAGTGGATTGTCGACCACCAATCTGCAATGATTTTTCCCTTAACGGATTTTTGGTTTACAATCGTCAACTCGAATTCACCCATTAAGGTTATGAAACGTCCCGACCTTTTTAGATAAAGACCCTTGTGTGAGAAACGTCAGTAAATGATTTGTCTTTACAATGATCCTCGTTTCTTGGTTTAACATGTAATGTATTAAACATTTTTCTGAAAAGACTATGACAAGGCATTCTCTCTATGCTGTGTATAGTGTGTTTCATAATCGAGCAATGTTCGATTGATGAAATAGACCACACGTTCCGTTTATCATTGTCTTCTTGAGCCGAGCATGTGCAAGACCCAAGACATGAGTGGCTCGTGAGTATAGGATCAAAGGATGGTGCGGTTTGGGAGGCATTTGCGTGGGTGGAGACAACAAGAAGCGTTTAATTGCTTGAAGGCCTTGTTTCATTCTTGATCCAATCAATGCTATAATCTTTCTTTAATAGATTGTTGATTGGATGAATGACAAAACTTAGATGCTGGGATGAATCTGCGGATTACACCGAGTTTCCCAAGAAATGACCTAATTCTAGACTTGTCGATGGTGGGATCATTTCGATAATAGCCCATCTTTTGGTGGATCAACATCAATCCTCGTGAAGATATAATGTAGCCTAAAGTTTGCATCTGTCACACCAAACACGCACTTCTCTAGATTTAATGTGACACCATATTCAATTAGTCGTGAGAGGATGATACGGAGCATACGGATGATCACATCATTTCTTGGCGCAGCAACAAGTCATCCACATATGATTCCACAATTTTATGGATAAGGTCATGGAATATATATGTCATTGCCCATCGATACATAGCGGCAACGGTGTTCTTAAGACCAAATGGCATGACAGCGTAGCAATAAGTTCCCCAGGGAGTTATGAATGTAGTTTTGGCTTGATCTTGTTCAGATATTTTAATCTAATTATACCCTAAGAACCCATCCATGAGGGACAACAGTTCAAATCCAGCTGTTGCATCAACGATGACGTCAATGGATGGTAATGGGAAGTCATCCTTGGGACAAGATTTGTTAATATCCCAAAAATCTATGCAAATGCATATCTTCCCATTCTTTTTTAGGACAAGGACAATATTAGACACCCATTGTGAATAGTCAACGGGCTTGATGAATCCTACTTGGAGAAGTTTTATTACTTCCTCTTTTACCATGAGAGCCACTTTTGGCTTCATTGGTCTTGACTTCTGTTTAATTGGCTTTTCGCATCTGGTTTAGTGACAAGATTATGTACCGCGACTTGTGGTGCAATGCCCGTCATTTCTTTATAATTAAATGCAAAAGCCTTTTGATGTTATTTGAGGATTTGGGTGTGTATTTCTATCTCCTCTGGAGTTAACGAGGATCCCAACTTTAAAATTTTTGGTTCTTCCTCTGTTCCAATGTTTATGTCAATGGTTTCTTCTATTAAAGAAGCATTACCTTCTTCAAATTCAAGTGGGGCTGGAGGTAGTTCCAAACTTTCTCCATCTTCTATCTCATAGATATCGAGATCCTTCTGTGGAGGAGACTCTATCATGGGATTTCCAAAATAGGAAGAGATTGTTAAAAATAATTAAAAATGAAAAATTAGAAAATTTTGAAAAGTGTTACTTTGCGTGGTTCATTGGACTCATCGTGATCGTCTTATTTTTGTGATCGTTTCGGTCTTCGTTTCGTGATTTTCGGGCGAGAACTCTTCCCGCCAGGCTTTAAAATGCGTTAAAATACATTAAAATAATTAATTAATATTTAATTAATTAATTGCTCCTTGTTTGATTAAATTAATTTTTAAAAAATCACTTAAGGAGTATTTAATTAAATAAATATAAATTAAAGTTCATTCGACAAGTTTTAGTGCCGGGGAAGTAAGCTTTTGTTTCCAACTGCCGGGAAGCCAAATTGGCTTCCCGAACCCGGATTTCCACTTTCCTGGCAATTTCCTTCAAATTTCCCGCACGTGGGTTTTCCTCTGCCAATTGCCAAATCATGGATTGGCAAACGGGCATAAAATTCCCCAATTTCCCACATGGGGAAATTGGACGGGGATTGCCAACCCATTTTGCCATTCCCGTTGGCAATTGTCCGTTGCTTTTCCCATTTCCCCTGGCACTTAAGCCACTACCCGGGAAGAGAGGAAGTTAGATTAATTCCCGTAACTTCCTCCATCAAACCCGTTGAAAAGTTGTGTGAAGCTTTCAATTGCTTCTTTCTTCAAGAAGACATAATATTTTGTCAGCATTATGCAAGAGAAACTAACGCCATTGTGAAGAAGAAATACAAGAAAGTTTTTGGTTTTGTTTTCAAGCTCCACGCATTCATCAAAGAGGTTTTATCAAAATCAAGCAAAAGGAAGGACAGCAATCTCCCACG
This sequence comes from Taxus wallichiana var. yunnanensis, assembly GCA_018340775.1. NCBI lineage: Eukaryota > Viridiplantae > Streptophyta > Pinopsida > Cupressales > Taxaceae > Taxus > Taxus wallichiana. Next base: position 463,531,876 of record CM031244.1, on the reverse strand, counting down.
CATGGAGAAGGGAGAGAGGAACAGAAGAGTTTAAAAAGAAAAACAAAACAAAAAGCCCCAGCATTAAGGATGAGAAATTCCACACATTAAAAGAACAGTTTTTAATATAAAAAAGGAAAGAACAGTTTTGTCCATTTTTTAAAAAAAAGAAAGACAAAAGCAGTCCAAGTGAGGAGAAAGAAATAAATCAGTCCCAAAGTCTTTGAGCTATCACTAAAAAGGAGAAAAGTTAAATATTTCCAATAAAACAAAGGCCACAAGCTTTGAGAGAGAAGAAATTGTTTACACCATTTAAAGCAGCACCACGCTAATGGAGCAGGAAAGAGGAATGCATTTCCAAACAAAACATTTCCACGCATGGAGAATAAAGAACAATTTTTAGACAAATAAGGAAAAGCACAAATATTTGTTTTTTTTGTCAAAAAGACCACCACGATGGAGGAAGAAACAGACGCACTAGCTCCACGCCCAGCCAAGAGGGTAAAGACCACACACATCTTGTCTGAAGGTGAAGAGAAAGAAGTTTTTAACGCATCAAAGAAGAAGAAGCTTTCCATGATGCAAAGAAAGGAGAATCCACAAAGCATTAAAAGAAAAGTTTTTAAAAGAAGAAATTAAAAGAAAAAACCCAGCAAACCTGAAAAGGAAATAAGAACAAGTTCTCAAAAGGTGCGCAGGTATTAAGAAGTACACGCCTGGCAAAGAAAAGACAGCAGTTTTTAAAACAAGAGAATTAAAATTTCCCACGCCAAAGAAAGGCCACGCACCAGCCAGAGGAAGAAAGAAAACGTGACCACAGTCATGATTAGTTGTTGCAAAATCTTGCAGCTGTAGTAGAAGAACGAGATAAAGTTTTAGTTGAGTTGTCTCGCCTTTTCATTTTGGAAAGTCACTTCCATGGAAGAAGCTCGATCAAATCTTGAGGCAAGTTTTGCAAATGAGGCTGAGATTGTGTTCACTATTGTTTCTAGTAGTGGCCGGAAGTTATTCCAGCGCCTAGCCCATGGGTTTGATATGGTGGTTATAGATGAAGCTACAAGCTAGTGAAGTAGGCGTGTTACCTCCACTTTCATTGGGTGCTGCAAGGCGTGTTCTTGTCGGGATCCACAAGCCAACTGCCTGCAACAGTTATTAGCCAGGCAGCAGGCATGTTGCAGTATAGTAGAAGCTTTTTTTGAATGCTTCCAACAAGCAGGTTGTCCAACTATGTTGTTATCTGTTCAGTATCAAATGCATCCTCAAATTTGGGATTTTTCCTTCAAGATATTTTTATCAAAATCGATTAAGTGACAGTGAGAGTGTTACCAGGAGACCTGATGAAATTTATTACAAAGATTCTCTATTGAGACCTTACTTGTTTTACGATGTAACTCATGGAAGAGAATCTCATAGAGGTGGGTCTGTTTCATATCAGAATATTCATGAAGCACAATTTGCTTTGCAATTATATGAGCATCTTCAACGAGTCACTAAGTTGGCAGGCATCTGAGAAACCCAGGGATGCATGGCAACAATCTTTGGGAAGAGGAGATAGGATGGCGCCAGAAGATCAACGAGGGATGATAATCGGGTGTCAATGCGACCCGACCGAACCATGGGCAAGTATGTTTAAAAAAATGAATTGTTTTTGTGACTTGTTATATTCTGCATTTTCATCGGCCTTCAGAAAGAATGCGTAATGCATATGGATGGATCTGGGGCCCTGATAAAGCTTACAGTTTAATTGCTAAAAGCTGCAACAAATGAAGGTCACAAATAGCAAACATAATGCAGCTGTAAGCTTATCCTTATTCTGAACTCAGATCCATGGCAGCTGCAGGAAACAAATATTCACTGCCGTGTACAATGGCTTGGGAGAAAACATTCAAAGCTTCATCTGACCAGAGACTAGTTGCTGAAATGGGGGCATTGAAATCAAGTGAAAGTGAATCAGCTTTTGGATTGGTAGGAGGTTCAAGTGCAGCTAACAGTGAAGATTGTTTGGACGCTACAGGAGATTCAAAGGCAGTGGCAGTCATACTTCCATCATTTCAAACAAGGAAAATGTTATTTTTGGTGATTATTGGTGATGTTAAGTGAACCAATAAAAGATAGGCTGTGCAGTGAGATGGAAGAGTCAGGTTATTCAATTTGTAGAAAGTGTTTGCAAAACTAGACAATGCTTTCGACTTCATCAAATCAGATGTATAGTGCAAATAACTGGTTATATTTATTCATGGGGTGTTTGTTAAAGCCATGTTTTGTAATACCATTGGAGGTGAATTGCAATTTTGGCTCTTGGAGATCTTCTCAATGGCGAAAGACCAGAAGTTGGATTCTGATAAACCAAGGTGGCGTAACGACTACGGTCTCGTGACAAATGAATAATTCACCATGGAAAGGTACTCGGAGCATGTGGAGAATTGTGAATGTGAATGTGAAGACAAATTGCTCACCTCAGAGGGTGGATGAATTGCTCAAGTTTCAAGCTCAGCACTCTTGTCATTTGGAGGATTGCAGAGCACAGTCAATGAGTTCATTCCCGTACGATCGGGATAGGTGGACTCTTGGCCCAATGGATAAGGCACTGATCCTAGGTGTCTTGATCTAGGTGGCACATTGTTGACTAGGATGTCTACGTGTGCATACAAGTCATTTAAGTGGGGTCCACATGTACCCATTTCTTTTATTTATGTATTTTTCCTTAAATGACTTTTTAACTTAAGTGGTTTCTATTTTTAGTCACTTTTTAAAAGTTGGTTGAAAAAAGTCAAAGTCACTTAAGTGCCCTTATTTAATGATGCATTAAAACCCTAACTACTTTGTAACCAACTTTTGGGTTATAAAAGGAAGTGAGGGGCTCATTTGTAAGGGTGACTTTGAGAGAGGAGAAGAAAATACTTTTGTGCAAGCTTTGTTTCAAGAAGAAACTTTGTGTTCTTTTGTGAAAAACATTTTGGAGTTAATGGAATAAGAACTTTGTGTCTCATTCATTGTCTCTTGTAACATTTGGTGTTCTTATGTTCATTAGATGTTAGGTGTTTGAATCTTGCATGCAAATATTATCTTTGATCTTATTGTCAACATTAGTAATCAGTTGTTCTAGTTCACAGTGATCAAGCTCTGATTATCTACTTGCTCATGTGTGTTCCCTTTTACATGTTCTTGTTTGGCTAACTCAAACTCCATTTTATTTGTGTTGGTTATTCATCTTTCCTCTTCATGCAATATTAGGCTCTGTTTTTACCTAACTCTTGCATGTTCTTTCAGTTCATTCCATTCCACTCCTTTCCTTCATTTCATTCCATTTCCTTCATTCACTTTTCTTTCCATTGATGTTCCAAAACACCCCCCACATACAATTTTGAATGTACAGATGTAAATACAGTTTTGGTTTTCAATAAAGGCAGCCTCACCTTCATTGAGGAGGGACTTCATTCCCACACTGTTGCATGTCATTTGCATGCGTGCAAATCCATATGCTAACAGTTTTTGGTGACTCTACTGGGGATTCAGAAATCGTTAACCAGTGCTTGGTTAAATCTTTATGACTATCCCCTCTGCACAAGCTCCAGTTCTTCAACCGAATCTTGTGCCCGACGAAGATTTCCAAGGAGACATTGCTGCCAACCTTCGAATAGTAGCTTGGGAAAACCGTGAAAGCTTGCAGCAATTTGTGGCTGTTGATAGAGCCATTGACAGAGAAATCTACATCGAAGACCTTAGAAGAAGAGCACCCGCACTTGTGGCCAGAAGACCTCTTGGGCACGTGTTGATAGTTGTTCACCGACGCGGTCCTCTTCCACCCAGGTAATAAGTTGTATGACTATTATAGGTAACCCACCTATCTTGCAACCAAATCTTGTTTTTGCAGATACTCAAGAAGACATATCATCATATTTGAGGCAAGCTATTTGGGAAAAGTGCACAAGTAACCATCATTTTCATCTCACCGCATCAGTACTAGATAACGAAGAAGAGAAAGCCACGAGAGTTGTTAGAGTTATTCAGGTGCAAATAGCTCAAGAAAGAGAGCAAAGAGAAAAGGCTAGAGCTGGTCGGAACACGCCAGTGATCTCTTCACCATAAATATTCCAAACTGGAAGGAAAGAGGTTTACGCGAGGAGAAAAAGCTAAAGGTCGATCTGACCCCACTTTTGACTTTCAAGGAAAATTTGGTTTCAAGTTATCTCCTCCCAAGAAGAACACACCTCGTAGATCTGCAAGCCTTGCATCAAGTCCTGAAAGAGCAAGCAAGGAAGGAATCACTACCAGTCAAGCACTTGTCCTTGCTCACATTGTTTTACCTTCGCATACCACCTTTTCTCCAATGGCAGCCAATGTACCATGGGGAAATGCCATAGGCCCATTGGCCTTACCTGCTCGACATGAACTCCCACGAGGATCAAGAAAGATTCTTCCCAAGTTCGACGGAGATGGGAAGACGTCACCAGATGATCATATTTCTGCCTTCTTCGCTGCATGTGTTGTTTTGTCGGTAGAATATGAAGATGTTGCTATTCGTCTCTTCATCGAGACATTGCATGATATTGCTGCAGATTGGTTTCATCATCTGCCCAATGGATGTATTACAAGTTGGGATGATATGAAAACTAAGTTTGAAAATCGATTCAAAACGGCGGAAGATGAACATGCTCTTCTTGCCCAACTATCTCAGGCAAAGAAAGAGCCCACAGAACCCATGAGGAATTTTGTGGCCAAATTCAACAAGATGGTGAACAAAGTTCCCGCCGGGATTCATCCCAACCTTGATGGACAAAAATGTTTCTTTATTAACGCACAACAACCAGAAGTGTGCTATCAGCTAAGAAGGGCTAGGGTGGCTACTTTGGAACTTGCTCAATCTTTGGCCATAGAAATTGAAGATGACTTAATCATGGCAGGAAAATTCAAGAAAAATTCCCTCAAAGGAAAGAGTCAAGAAACTCCCAACGCTTTCAGAAACTATACTCACTAAGTTGGCTAATGATGTGCTAGCTTTGAAGAAGCAAGTTGCTCAAAGTAGTAAACCTGCTCCTTACAAAGACATCCCGTGAAAAGGATACGTTCCCAACAAAGCCAGGATTGCAGGTGCTCCAACGAGGCTTGCTATTGAAGCAGCTCCTGCAACTAATTCCAAATGTGATGTCATTGAAGAAAGTGATGATGAGATTGAAGTCGTCGAGGTTGATGAGGAAGAGCCTGATTTTGAGACATCTGAACCTGCAGTTGAAGATCCTGAGGAAGAAAGTAATAATCATTTCTTTGAGTACCGTTCCGATGAGGAAGACGAATATGAAGAAATTATAGAAGATATGAATAGTCAATCCTTCGCCGTTTCACACGCTCTCAGAAAAAGGACCAAGATACCACTAAGGTGGGAGATAAAGAGGTTTCCAAGGAAACTCTCAAAGAATCCAAGATAAAGGAGGCTCCTAAAGAGTCCAGAGATACTGAGGTTTCAAAGGTCAAGACTATCTTAAAGAAAGGAGAGCCTTTGTTAGATCAATCAGTTAGTAAACCAACTACGAAGAAAACTTCTTCTTCCACATCCGTATCAACCAAGCCCGAGACCAAGGTCAAAAGTGTGCCATCATCAAGTTCGAAAGAACTCATATCTGAGACTTCAAGTGCAATTACTTTGCCTAAATTTGATATCATTGATCATATCAATAAAACAAAAATTTCCATGTCACAGGCAGAGTACTTGAAGTCCAACAAGGATCAGCTCGAGAAGTTGGTCCAGTTTATCAAAGGTGACTCTACTGTTCATTCCTCTAAAGGAATTCTAAAAACTCCCAAAGATGGGAAAACTCAAAATATTGTGGCGGCCACTACACCTTCAAATGAAAAGATCGAACCTTTCTTTGTGTCTTTTCTGATCAACGGATGCAAGTTAAGTAATTGCATTATAGACTCTGGAGCCTCGGATAATGTGATGCCGGAAAAAGTAGCACATGCTCTTGGTTTGACTTGTACGAGAACATTCGGATCATGTTACTCTATGGAAACCAAGCAAGTTCCTCTGATCGGGCAGATTAAGGACGCCCAAATGGTTTTAGCCCAATTCCCTCAAAAGCGAGTTAAGGTAACTATTTTAGTTGCTGATATTCCCACCTCGTATGGAATGTTGTTGAGCAGGAAATTTTGTAGGGATTTGGGTGGTGAGATTCAAATGGACTGGTCTCATGCCATGATTCCTATCAATGGAGAAATGAAGAAGCTTATGCCGGAAGCTCAGGAAAAGTTCACGGTAACTAAAACTGAAGATCCTCGCGCACAGATCCTTTTCCAAGGCTCAAGTATGGGTAATTATATGATGACTACAGAAGTTCATACCCCTGAGATCACTTGCCAAGATTCCAATGAGATCTGGACTCTTGAGTTCGATGGAAGTTGTTGCTCAATGGGCTCTGGTGCAGGAGTGGTGCTCATATCTCCAAATGGTAAAATTTTCCTTTTTCCTATAAACTCGAATTTTCAAATACTAATAACACTGCAGAGTACGAGGCATTAATCCTTGGCCTCCAAGTTGCAGAGGAGAAAGGGATCAAAAATCTGGAAGTCTTTGGAGATGCGGAATTGATCGTGAAACAAGTAAGAAATCAGTTCCAAGTAAAGAATGATCATCTGAGACACTACAGAAATAAAGTTTGGGACGCAATAGAAGTTTTCGATGCTTTTTCCATTAAATTTGTCCCTCGTGAAAAGAATGACAAAGTGGATTCTCTAGCAGTCTCAGCGTCATTAATGATTCCTCATTCAGAATTTGATCAAGACAAATACACCATTGAAATGGTTTTTAGGCCAAGTGTTCCTGACAATGTAGAAAATTGGCAAGTATTTAATGATGATCAACAAATTATTGCCTTCTTGGAAAAGAGAGAAAATTTTGAACAGTTGTACTTTGAAGGAAGTGATTCGGCATTTCATGAATCAACTACCTCACCCATTCAGGAAGGAGTTGAGAACGAAGATCCTGGTGATGGCATCATTCAACTCAAAGGAAATAAAATTCCCAAAGGATTGGTTTCACTTGAAGAACTTTTTGACAAACATGATAGGTTTATTAAAGAGAAAGAGCAGGCAGGACCTGCAAATTCTGCTGACTATGAGCAAATTAATATCGGCACCAAGGATAAACCTCACTGATCAATATTGGTAAATGTTGCTCACCTGAGGAGCGCAGGAAATTCATAAATCTCCTTACCAAATACTCTGACGTCTTGGCATATTCATACGAAGACTTGAAGTCTTTCCAACCCAGGGAAATGGAGCATGCCATACCCTTGAAGCCTGGTGTAGTTCCATTCAGGAAAAAGCAAAGACAATATAATCCCAAGATTGCAGGGACAATATTTCATGAAGTTCAAAAGATGCTAGATGCACGAATAGTTTTTCCTATTCGACATTCGACCTGGATAGCTAATATTGTACCGGTTCGCAAGAAAAATGGAGAAATTAGGATTTGTGTGGATTTCGCAATCTTAATCAGGCTTCCTTGAAGGATAACTACCCACTACCAGTCATGGACCATATTCTGTAGGCAGTAACTGGATCGGAAATGCTATCTATGCTAGATGGTTTCTCTGGCTATAATCAGATTGAAGTGGCTAGAGAAGATCAACATAAAACCGCATTCACTACCCCCTAGGGTACGTTCGCATATAGAAGAATGCCTTTGGTTTGATCAATGCCGGCACAAATTTTCAAAGGGCCATGGATATGGCATTTGTAGATTATAAAGACAAGATCATTGTGATATACCTAGATGACTTGACAGTGTTCTCAAAGAAGTGAGAAGATCACTTAAGAGATTTAGAGAAAATTTTGCAAAGGTGTAAACTTCATAAGATTTCTCTGAATCCAAAAAAATATGTGTTTGGAGTTACAGAAGGTAAACTCCTAGGTCATATTGTTTCTAAGGAAGGAACTAAGATCGATCCTGAACGCGTTCAAGCTATAAAGAATCTTTCCTTGCCTACAAGTAAACCTGGAGTCCACTCCTTCTTTGGAAAGGTGAACTTTTTGAGAAGGTTCGTGCCAGATTTCACCGAGCTGACTAAAGAAATCGCTGATATGATGAAAGGAAAAGAATCTTCAAATGGTCAAAGGAAGGTAGAGAGGCATTTGAGCAAATCAAGGGTGCTATTGCAAAAGCTCCTACATTGGTGTGTCCCGATTTTAAGAAGGATTTTATAATTTATTGCTATGCTTCACCACACACAATCTCTGCCATTTTGACTCAGCACAATCAAGAGGGGATTGAATCTCCTATCGCATTCATGAGTTTGGGATTCAAGAAACATGAACTTAATTACACTCCTCTTGAGAGACATGCGTACGTGGTGGTAAGAGCCCTGAAACACTTCAGGTATTACGTGTTGAATTCTCACACCAAAGTCTTAGTTCCGGACACCGCGGTGAAATCAATGTTGACACAACAAGAACCAGGATCTAAAAGAGGTAATTGGGTCTCCAAGATCCAAGAATATGATCTGGACATCAAGCCTACCAAGTTGGTTCGAGGGAGAGGACTCTGCCAACTCATTGCAGAGAATGAACCACGAGATAACTCTGAAGAAGAACTAGTTGAAGAAAATTTACCATTGGTAGTTTTTGTCAGTACCACGGATGAATGGTATTCTGATATTGCCTACTTCCTCACATATGGCGAGTGTCCAGAGAATCTGACAGCTAAAGAGAAATGAGCTATCAAACTAAGAGCTGCCAGATACGTCATTTGGGATAACACGTTGTTCAAGAAAGGAATTGACGGCATGTTCCTCAGATGTGTTGATAAAGAACAACAACCTAGGTTGTTGGAAGCCTTCCACAATCATGCTTGCGGCGGTCATTTTTCTGGCCCAGTAACAGCCCATAAAATTCTGAGAGCACATTATTACTGGCCCACTATGTTTTCTGATGCTCAGAAATGGGTGACCAAATGTGAAGCCTGTCAACAATTTGTTGGAAGACCAAAGTTGGCAGCACTGCCTTTGAAGCCAGTTGTCATTGAAGAACCCTTTCAACAATGGGGTTTAGATTTCATCGGGGTTTTGAATCCTAATTCTAGCGCTGGTCATACCCACGTGCTCACCGCCACTGATTACTTTACAAAGTGGGTAGAAGCTATACCGGTGAAACAAACATCTACTGCAGTAATATGTGATTTCATCAAAGAAAACATATTGGTTCGTTATGGAATTCCTCACAAGATCGTGACTGACAATGCCTCAAATTTTTCTTCTGCAGAGATGATAGGTTTTTGTTATGGATATGGGATATCTTTGTCTCATTCATCAGATTACTACCCATAGGGAAATGGTCAGGCTGAATCCAGCAACAAAAACCTCATTACTATTGTGCGCAAGTTAGTCGAAGAAAATCAAAGAACTTGGCACAAAAAGTTATACGATGCATTGTGGGCTGACCGCATAACTCCCAAAAGGGCAATTGGGATGTCTCCATTTCAACTTCTGTATGGAACTGATGCTCAAATTCCCATCACATTGGAGCTACCAGCGTTAAAATTAGCTCAGGCAGTTGATGATGAATGCTTCACCAATGCATTAGATAAAAGGGTCATGTTCTAAGCAAGCTCGAGGAACAAAGAAGTCAAGTGGCCAACAGGATCGAGGAACATCAATCCAAGGTAAAGAAGTTGTTTGACAGGAAAACTAGAGAGAGACAGTTTCAAATCAATGACTTAGTTCTTCTCTGGGATAAAAGACGTGAGCCGAAGGGAAAGCATGGGAAGTTTGACTCACTGTGGCTGGGACCATTCAAAATAAGACATTTCTGTGGAGATAGTACCTACTACTTGGCATATCCTGATGGAACTCATTTTCCTTTGCCCTACAGTGGGCAGTATCTCAAGTATTACCAGAATTGAAAACGGGTTGTTCCCCGTATGTACATAGGTAATTAGGATTTTGGTTTGTTTGTTTCCCTATTTTTCGGTCTCCTCTCTTGTGTCGCCCCATTTTTGTGCCCCATCATTCTGTGATCATGTTCATGACTATTTTGGTCTGGGTCCATTGCTGCGTCCATGAAGTCCTTGTCCCCAATCAGAGCCAGCTGTTATCAGCCAATTTTGACTTCGCAAAATTGTTAAAAAATAATTAAAAAAAAAATTAGAAAATTTTGAAAAGTGTTACTTTGCGTGGTTCATTGGACTCATTGCGATCATCTTATTTTTGTGATCGTTTCGGTCTTCGTTTCATGATTTTTGGTGAGAACTCTTCCGCCAGGCTTTAAAACGCGTTAAAATACATTAAAATAATTAATTAATATTTAATTAATTAATTGCTCCTTGTTTGATTAAATTAATTTTTTAAAAATCACTTAAGGAGTATTTAATTAAATAAATATAAATTAAAGTTCATTCGACAAGTTTTAGTGCTGGGGAAGTAAGCTTTCGTTTCAATGTCGGGAAGCCAATCTGGCTTCCCGAACCCGGATTTCCACTTTCTGGCAATTTCCTTCAAATTTCCCACACGTGGGTTTTTCTCTACCAATTGCCAAATCATGGATTGGCAAACGGGCATAAAATTCCCCAATTTCCCACATGGGGAAATTGGACGGGGATTGCCAACCCATTTTGCCATTCCCGTTGGCAATTGTCCATTGCTTTCCCCATTTCCCCTGGCACTTAAGCCACTACCCGGGAAGAGAGGAAGTTAGATTAATCCTCGTAACTTCCTCCATCAAACCCGTTGGAAAAATTCGTGAAGCTTCTTTTTTCTTCAGGAAGACATAATATTTTGTCAGCATCATGCAAGAGAAACTAACGCCATTGTGAAGAAGAAATACAAGAAGGTTTTTGGTTTTGTTTTCAAGCTCCACGCATTCATCAAAAAGGTTTTATCAAAATCTAAAAAAAATTTCAAACACAGTTTTGAGGAGAACAAATTTTAAAGGCCAAGGAAAGGTAGCCAGTCCAAAAGAAAGAAAAAAAAAATTTCAAAGAGATTTCAAAGCATAGAGAAAAGAAAGCTTTTAAAATGAAAAAAGGGGAAAGTTTTAATATAAAAAAAAAAAGAAAATAAAAAAATGCAAAAACACAGCATTGATGGAAAAAAGGAAAGAAAGAAACCTGCGCTCCAGAAAAAGTCTTTCCAGCATAAAGAAATTCAACAAAGGAAAAAGAAAACATTCCACAAAAAAAAACATACCACGTTTTGGGAGAAGAAGAGTTTACACATTGATTAAAGCACTTCCCATGCGAGGGGAAAGGAGGAAGATCTCCAACAAACCAAACATTTCCACGCATGGAGAAAAAAAAAAAATGAAATTAAAAAGGGGGCATTTGTTTTGTTTTAAAATAAAGAAGACAAAATTTCTTCCCACGCACCAGCAAAGAAGAAAGACATGCACGCCCAATGCCAAACACCATTTCCAGCGCAAAAGAAGAAAACTTCATTTTTCTCAAAAAGAATAGAAGCCAAGGATGGAAAAAACAAGCAACGCATTTTAAATCAAGGAAAAGAGGTTTGAAGAAGCTTTGAAAAGCTTGTTGCAAAGAGAATCCACATTTGGGAGCATTAAAGACAAAAATAAATGAAGTTTTTAAAAAAAGAAGAATTAAAAGAAGAAATCCAATCATGTTTGACTGAAAAGGAAATAAGAATAAGTTTCAAAAGATGCGCAGTATTAAGAAGCTTTTCAGAACACACTGCAAAGAAAAGAAGCAGTTTTTAAAACAAGAGAATTAAAAATTTCCCACACGCCAAAGAAAGGCCACGCACCAACCAAGGAAGAAAGAAAAACATGAATGTCCCAGTCGTGATTAGTTGTTGCAAAATCTTGAAATTTGTAGTAGAAAAGAAATGAGATAAAGTTTTAGTTGAGTTGTCTCACCTTTTCATTTTGGAAAGTCACTTCCATGGAAAAAGCTCGATCAAATCTTGAGGCAAGTTTTGCAAAATGAGGTGAGATTGTGTTCACTCTATTGTTTAGTAGTGAAAGCCGGAAGTTATTCCGACGCCTAGCCCATGGGTTTGATATGGTGGTTATAGATGAAGCTACAAGCTAGTGAAGTAGCGTGTTACCTCCATTTTCATTGGGTGTTGCAAGGCGTGTTCTTGTCGAGGATCCATGGAAAACCAATTTCTTGCAATGCTGAACAACGTTATTAGCAGAGCGTAATCGAGGCATGTTGAAGTATAGTAGAAGCTTTTTGAGCGCTTCCAACGAGCAAGAGTTGTCCAACTATGTTGTTATATATTTGCAATATCAAATGCATCCTCAAATTTGGGATTTTCCTTGAGATATTTCTATCAAAATCGATTAAGTGACAAGTGAGAGTGTTACTAGGAGACTGATTAAATTTATTACAAAGATTCTCTATTGAGACCTTACTTGTTTTACTGATGTAACTCATGGAAGAGAATCTCATAGAGGTGGGTCATTTCATATCAAAATATTCATGAAGCACAATTTGCTTTGCAATTATATGAGCATCTTCAATGAGTCACTAAGTTGGCGGTGCATCCGAGAAACCTAGGGATGCATGGCAACAATCTTTGGGAAGAGGAGATAGGATGCGCTAGAAGAAGATCAACGAGGGAATGATAATCGGGTGTCAATGCGACCCGATCAAACCATGGGACAAAGTATGTTAAAAAAAAATGAATTGTTTTTGTGACTTGTTATATTCTACATTTTCATCGGCCTTTGAAAGAATGCGTAATGCATATGGATGGATCTGGGGCCTGATAAAGCTTACAGTAATTGCTTTAAAAGTCTGCAACAAATGAAGGTCACAAATAGCAAACATAATGCATTTGTAAGCTTATCCTTATTCGAACTCGAGATCCATGGCAGCTACATGAGAAACAAATATTCTTTGCCGTGTACAATGGCTTGGGAGAAAACATTCAAAGCTTCATCGACCGAGAGAAGACTTTGAAATGGGGGCATTGAAATCAAGTGAAAGTGAATCAGCTTTTGGATTGGTAGGAGGTTCAAGTGCATTAACAGTGAAGATTGTGATTGGATGCTAGGAGATTCAAAGGCAAAAGTCATCGTACTTCCATCATTTCAAACAAGGAAAATGTTATTTTTGGTGATTATTGGTGATGTTAAGTGAACCAATAAAAGATAGGCTGTGCAGTGAGATGAAAGAGTCAGGTTATTCAATTTGTATCAAATGTTTGCAAAACTAGACAATGCTTTCGACTTCATCAAATCAAGATGTATAGTGCAAATAACTGGTTATATTTATTCATGGGGTGTTTGTTAAAGCCATGTTTTGTAATACCATTGGAGGTGAATTGCAATTTTGGCTCTTGGAGATCTTCTCAATGGCGAAAGACCAGAAGTTGGATTCTGATAAACCAAGGTGGCGTAACGACTACGGTCTCGTGACAAATGAATAATTCACCATGGAAAGGTACTCAGAGCATGTGGAGAATTGTGAATGTGAATACGAACTGGCTCATACCAGGATATTGCTCAGACAGAGGGGTGGATGAATTGCTCAAGTTTCAAGCTCAACACTCTTGTCATTTGGAGGATTACAGAGCATGGTCAATGAGTTCATTCCCGTATGATCGGGATAGGCGGACTCTTGGCCCAATGGATAAGGCACTGATCCTAGGTGTCTTGATCTGGGTGGCACATTATTGACTAGGATGTCTATGTGTGCATCCAAGTCATTTAAGTGGGGTCCACATGTACCCATTTCTTTTATTTATGTATTTTTCCTTAAATGACTTTTTAACTTAAGTGGTTTCTATTTTTAGTCACTTTTTAAAAAGTTGGTTGAAAAAGTCAAAGTCACTTAAGTGCCTTATTTAATGATCATGTAAAACCCTAACTACTTTGTAACCAACTTTTGGGTTATAAAAGGAAGTGAGGGGCTCATTTGTAAGGGTGACTTTGAGAGAGGAGAAGAAAATACTTTTGTGCAAGCTTTGTTTCAAGAAGAAACTTTGTGTTCTTTTGTGAAAAACATTTTGGAGTTAATGAAATACGAACTTTGTGTCTCATTCATTGTCTCTTGTAACATTTGATGTTCTTATGTTCATTAGATGTTAGGTGTTTGAATCTTGCATGCAAATATTATCTTTGATCTTATTGTCAACATTATTAATCAGTTGTTCTAGTTCACAGTGATCAAGCTCTGATTATCTACTTGCTCATGTGTGTTCCCTTTTACATGTTCTTGTTTGGCTAACTCAAACTCCATTTTATTTGTGTTGGTTATTCATCTTTCCTCTTCATGTAATATTAGGCTTTGTTTTTACCTAACTCTTGCATGTTCTTTCAATTCATTCCATTCCACTCCTTTCCTTCTTTCTATTCCATTTCCCTCATTCACTTTTCTTTCCATTGATGTTCCAAAAACACCCCCATATACAATTTTGAATGTACAGATGTAAATACTGATTTTGGTTTTCAATAAATGCAGCCTCACCTTCATTGAGGAGGGACTTCGTTCCCACCCATGGAATCTAATGGTAGGAGAATAGGTAAGTCTTTCTCCAGTAAATTCGACAATTTTGGCGAGTAGTCCCTAGTGACATTATTTTTATAACATTGGTCTCATTTTCGAGTCTTTGGAATGTCCTAAATTTGGATTTGTAATCTCAACTCCGTGGTGGGTATCAACTCTTCTTTTGGTTTTGAATTAATTGGTTTGATGAGTTGATTTTTGGGAGTTCAAACTCGGAGTGAATGCCCGGTCTTTTCTTCAAATCAGCTAGGTGTATATCGAAGGGTTTTGGGTCACCTTGTGCCATGAATATTTTCCCTAAGTGTAGAAATCTTATTTCTTGGAATAGCATGGAAGGGATTGCCTTCATGCGGTGTATCCATGGCCGACCAAGGATCATATTATAATTGGTTTCCGATCTATAATATAAAACTTCGGTGAGGACCGTCTTGGGCCCTAAAGTGACTAGTAAAACTATGGTTCCAATCGAAGTGGCTTTGAGGCTATCATAACCTCTTAGCATATTTCACGTTGTGGAATAGTTCGTCTCTCCATATCCTAACTTTTGAAGAAAAGCGAAGGGGACTATATTAATTGCTGCCCCATCATCAACCATTGCACGTTTAACATAATTATTGTAGACCCAAACTTGTAAATGTAAAGATGGGTCACCTCTTGTGTAATTTCAGCGTCTGTTGGCATTTTGCTTATATCGAATATAAATTTTGTATCCCTATCTGGCTGCCCCGAAGGATAAATGTCAAAGTCCACATGGTTTACTTGCGTTTGGGGAGGAGTGATGTTGATTAAATGACCAAGGCCTAATGCTTCTAAGAGAGCAGCCCTATGGGCGGGAGAGTTCTTTAACAAATCCAAGAAGGAGATGTGCGAGAAGGTTTTAGTTAAATCATTAATTAAATCATAGGCACCTATGGGTTTTACCAGCGTTTGTTGATTGTTGTCTAGTTCTAATGGATAGCTTGGAATAGGTTGGGATGAATAATCTCGTGTTCTTGTTATGGTTTCTACGGGTAGCTCGGTGTCTAACTCCACTAAACCAACTATCTTAGTTTGAGGTCGAGTTCCTAATTGGGGTGCGACTGGTGGATTTAATGAAGTTGAAGCTTCATGATCATTGTTTCCTGTCATGACACCTTTGTTTATTCCATTAGGATCTAGCCTGTTATTGTTGGGGTGGTTTGGGAGCAGATCATTAAAGATCTTGAGGGGTGCATTTTGAGGGAAACTGACCCCTGCATAAGCGTTTGGCATGGGTACTACAGAATTTGCTAAAAACATATCTATAAAGAGTTGCTTTTGATCTTCTAGCAAATGTTGCATGAATTTATTGTATTCATGACAAGTCCTAGTATCGTGGCCTTGAATCTTGTGGAAGCCACAATATAGATTGGGATTATAATTTTGAGGTTATTGATTTAAAACCTGTTGTGGCCCAAAACTCTGATAAGGTTCTTTGGTTGTTAGAGTTAAAATTTTGAGGCTGTTGCCTTTGGTTTTGACTCTGATATCTAGCTAGGTTTTGATTTGGATTTTTTGTTTGGATTTTTGTTGTTGTTGTTGTTGTTTCCATGGTGGATGATTAAAATCCACTACATTGATTGTTGGAGTAAAATTGTTATTTCGTTGATTATTAACAGGTGGCGAAATGTTTACAACGTTTGCCCTTTTAACTTGGTCAGTCACTCCATCTATTGTAACTCCGCGGTTCTTGTTAAGGATCTTAGGTCCTTGATTAGCGTTCCCTATATTAGAATAGGCCATGGTGTTTTGATTGGGAGTGGTTAATTTCCCGTTTGTCCCATATGTCTTGCGACCACTATCTATCATTGCTTGGTTGATTCGGAGAGCACTCTCGAGTACTTCATCGTAAGTTCTTAGTGGGAACTTCTGGACTTCTTCCTTTATCTCTCTATTGAGAGAATTAAGGAATAAATCACATAGTTCCATTTGATCCATATTCGGAGCACTCACCGATGAGTAGAGAACCGTACGCCATCTTTGAATAAAATGAGCAGCAGATTCGTTATGTTCTTGTTTAATATGTAAGAATTCCCTGATTCCCGTTCTTAACAATTTGTTCATGTCAAAAGCTTTGATGAATTCGACATGAGTTGTTTAAATGAGTGTATCAAGGCTTGGGTATACGTAATACCAATCAAGGGCAATACCCTCTAAGCTCTTAGGGAATATCTTTTAGCAACAACCCTATCCCAAGGAGTAACTCCCATATGGTGTGGCATAGGCCTTAATGTGTGCATTTGGATCACCTTCCCCTTTGTATTTGGGTAAATCGGGGAGAGGTCTTGGAAGCATAACACTTCATATGGTGAAGTCTAGGGGCTCTTTTAAATATTCTGAATAAGTCCCTACTGCGTAGGCCTTGACCATCGATGGGGCTTGCTGAGGGGGTTGAGGTGGAATGGGTTGTTGATATGGCATAACATATGCATTTGTAGGGACATAAGGGAATCCATGTGGTTGAATGAACATCCCGGGAGAAGAGAACATGTCTCCTTGTGGTGACTTTGAATAAATGTTTAAGTAAGGAGGGACATTGTTCTAGTACGGGTTGTTTGGTGCCAAGCCGGGAGGTGTCATGTTTTCAACTAGAGCGGCGATTTGAAAACGCGGTCCTAGTTGGTGTTTGTTGTGGGTAACTATAAGGATTTTGAGGAGGCATGCCTAACGTGCCTATTCCTGTAAGGAGGTCGACCTGACTAGGATGATGCAGAGGGTTGGGGATTCTGCTTGCCCAAAGTATGAATTTTGGTTTGCTTGAGCAAGTTCCAGCCCTCTAACCTTTTCAGCTAAGGCTGAAATGACCTCCATTGGCGAAGACGTAGTGCTTTTCCTTAAGGGTGTTTGTTGTATAGCTTGAGGTTGTAAAGGGGTATGATACCCTACTATGAATTGATCATTACCCTGCCAAGCTTCACCGAGGGTATTTCCCATAGGTGGAGGAATGGGGGTGTTTTCTTGGAATAGGGTATCAGATTGTATTTGCAAACTTCCTATTGGTGGATACATGTTTTGGAAACGTTGTTCGCTTTTAGCGAAGCGTGCTAAGTATTCCTCATCCAAAAAGGGAGTGGATCTAATTGTCTACTGATCTGTGGTCTAAACAAGACCAGGAGATGAAGCAAATTCCAAGTAAACATCATATTATTAGAGCTGATGGCTCGGCTATTGTGTTTGTAGAAACCCTGATCAAACTCCTCAATTCGGAACGAAGAACTTGAGCTAGTTCTTTGAGGGGGAGTTTGAGATGACAAGTAATTAATTAAATAGTTATCAGGCCCATACGAGAAAGTGAGGGTGATGGTATTATTTGTTTGACTTATAGTTTTTTCAAGACTTGAGAGAGGTCAACCATATGCATCATATCCGACATATTCGGGGGGTATATGAATACCATCAAAATAATGGGAAAGAGAGAAGGTGGATGAGAGAAATGAAAAATAATAAAAGGAAGAATTGTTTGTTTCATGTCGGGTTCACCAATTTTGTTGTATGATGGAAAAGTGACATGTGAGCATGGGAATCTCAAGTACCTCATCCTTGTGCCGACCTCCCAAGGTCGTGTCGAGACAGAGGCGATGAATGTTGAATGTGAATAGATACGAACAAGCTTCTCAATACACAATAATGGAATACAGTGAATCTAAGGTGAAGAAGGCCCTCCTAACTTGAGTTGGTGTAATGGTTCGTTCGGATATAATGGCTACTCGGAGGCTCCAATCAATGTCAAGCTCTGCCGAGATCCTGTTTATTTGTTGTTGGATACGTGGGAAGTGACTGTGGGAGCTTCGTATATATCTCAAGACAAGGTCATAAAATGGTGATGGGTGATTTAGTGGGTTTGCAGTTAACTATGGGTGGTTTTTTGGTCTAGCCCAGAAAATATTAGATTGATTGGCTTCTATGTTTAATACGGAGAATTATACTATAATATCTAGCGGGAGTGGTGAGGATCTAAATACCAACGTTCATAAGCGGTGTCAATACTTAATTGATTTATAGGCCCGTTGGGTTGTGGGACTTGGGGATCACAACCATGAGTTCATGGTTGTTGTGGACTGTTATGGTCATGTGAAGAATCAATCCCTTCTCCCAACTATCCAATAATCGTATGCCTTTTCAGCCTCTATGTTTAGAACTAGAAGTTGTATGATTTTCTCAGAGTACCTAACAGGTGTTCTGGAAACTTGAATACATAAGCTAGTGTCTATGTTGATGAGGAGGTCTCCCGCGTTAGGCTATGGAACCAAAGGATCGCAACCAAATGTTTGCTCTCATTCGAATCCTTGCACAATCATTCAAATGTTTTATCAAGGGAATCTATAGTTTGGATGGTTTGACCTAGAATGTGTAAGCTTTGTCGTCTTCGATGTTTAATCCTCTTAGTTTCTCACTAATTGCTTGTAAGTTTTCTTGTCAGCTCGAAAGACACATATCGAGGTCTTAATCTATATCAGCTAATGTTGTGGGTAGATTTGGCTGAGGCACTATGGGTTCAAATATATACTCTCTAGGCTCTCTAGGTCCTGTGATTGTCATACAAAATGATTCAACTTTTAACTAAAATTAATAAACTGATTACGAAAGAGGTATTTACACTATGTAAGCATTCTTCTATTTTTGTATTTTTCAATAACGTATTTCAATGAAATTAAAGAGCAACTATTCTAGTATATTTAGAAAATAAACAACTAATCTAGTAATCAGAATAAAAACAAACAAAGTAGCCTGGTATGGCTATTTTCTTGTGCAGTTGTGATTTTATCCTAAGTATCTAAGCAGCTATTTATTTTGAATTTGAAAGACTCTCAATCCTACCTCAAAAGTGAGGAATGAATCATAGTTTCTCAGAAACTATCAATCCCCACAACTTCCCTGGTGATATCGAGAGCAAACTTTTAACTGAAATGAAATAATTCACTACTCTATTTGATATGTTATAACTAGAACTTTGATAGCTCAAACCTGGCGTTTACAGAACAGTGGTAAATCTAGTTGTGTGTGATTTTGTCCCCTCAGTGTGATCTCCTCGTTCCTTCGTGTCCTCGTGAATCCAAAAAGTATGTATATGATAGTATCAACAGAAGATGGTATTTGAACAATGGCAACTTTGGATATAGACCGAATACAATGCGAGTAGGAGAGAGATAACGCAAGTGAATCAGAGCTTGACTATGCAATTCCTAGCGGGATTTATTGCGGGAATACAACACAAGTGTACCGAGAGTTTCAAAACTATCCTTGTGACAAACAAAACCTACAACTTTAATGGATTCTAGTCTAGAAATGAAGCTATTCTATGTTAAACTAACTGTATGGAGCAGCAATGGAACAAGACTAAAGCAAAGAAGATCAAATGACCTCTAAAAGACCAACAATGGAGGCAAAGCATGAAACTAACGAGAATTATAAGCAAGAAATTAAAATCTTGAATAAGAGAATTGAGAAGATGAGGGCCATTTTCTTGAAAACAAGTGGCTATTTATAACCAATGCATTTACTGAGAGGGTGACTCCCATTAGAACTCTTTTACTATAAACAAAGGAAAAACACTATTACCAGGGGACCAAAAACATTAATGCAAGCCAAATTGGTTGAAGAAAGCATGTAAAACTCAAGATTTACGTTTGACGTGATTGTCGAAAGGATCGGAAAATGCGCACAGAACCACCGCCCTATGCTGAGGCGGTGGTGACGGTGACCGCGCCTGAGCGGGCGCGTTTTAAAATCACCGAAGACAAAAAAGCAAGAAGAAAGGGGGAAAAGGGCAAAACAAAGCATGCGGAGGCTGAGCGGGGCATGCGGGATACAAGCGTATACTTGGCGAGCCTTTCTAGATTCTAAACACCTTGCAAGGAGACCTGTATCATCATTGGGGCATGTGTAACATCATGCAGCGGTGCAATACCCTATAATTTCAGTGCACGTACAAACAACATTATTAGAAATGATCCCAAACTTCAAACTCTAGAGCACCATGTCAATAAAGGCGTAAAGTTCAATTTTTAAATTTATTTGTTTATAGTAAAAATGAGAACACATCAATGATCACATTACACATTTAACTTTCTAACTATAGCAAATTCTTTATATGTAGTTTGCAACATGAAAATAAGTTAGCGATTGAAAATAGTGTTTATAGATAACTAGAAGAGAAGTGGGAAAAAACATATCTCGAAAAACACAATGCTATTTTTCCCACTTCTTTTGTTCATTGCAATGTTTGGTTACAACACTTTTAAGCCTTTAGCTCCTTGATAAGCTCCACCTAAGTGGATCAAGCTAACGCATACATTGTCGAAGACATATTTTTGGGGGCGAAAATATTTTAATGGGAGTTTATTGAAAAAATTAATAGCAAAAGCCTTTGAAGAAAATAAAAAAGGTTCCACGCAAATGTACCACGATGGGAAAGGTAATTGTAATTATTTACTAGCAATTACATGAGTGGAAAACTACGCCAAAGAGTATAACAATGTCAAGTTTGTTGGAGTTGTAATTTGCGGTAAAATGTGTGTTAGCTTAATACAACTACATCTAACCAAAAACACTTCCTATTGTGCCTTTTTGTATGTCATCAAACCATATTTGCATTACGCACTTCGTCAACGGTGTGAGCCTTTTGTACATACCACATTTTGTATACATATGTAATGTACAACATTTGCAACTACAACATGTGACAAAAATACACCTACAATTACTTTGTGAAGGATATTTTTGCAACAATAACATCTAGCTATAATTCACTTACAAGTATTCTTGGATAGATTTGCATACTTTGTTCCAAATCTCAGCTTTGTACATTTTGGGAATATGCTAGCAAAAAATGCAAGGTTGGTTTTCACATCGAGTGATTTACTGATTTTCTATAAATATCCAAGGCATTTTCAACAAGTTCATTTTGTGCATATCCAGTTATGAAATATTTCTATGACACCACATTTGGTTGAGGCATTTTTTTGCTATTTTTATGGATTTTTATCCCATCCCAATGTTCCTAGTTTGCTATCCGAGATGCCAAGATAGCTCACCGAATATGACACTTGTAATAACAACTAACAAAAATCAACTTCACATTATGCTATGATGAATGCCCATGCCTTGTTCTAAAGCTCCCATTTTGACACAAGGTAAGAGGATCATGGAAAAGCGTTGCAGATTTTAGCTTTACGTTACAATTACGTTTTTTTAAAGTTTCCAATGCCTTGTCAACAAACCCATTTTACACATATCCCGAAGTCATTACAATCCAAGAGATCACATCTCTTCCTAACAACCTTTTTTAACAATTCACGTGTCTTGTGCATCCTTCCACGTTTTGTGTATATATCTGCCAGGGAACTTGTAACTTACAACATCTAACGAATGTCCCTTCTCCATTATGCATTGTTAGATGTCCATACTTTAAGGCATTTTGTCAATCAGTTCATGTGCATTGTGTATATCTCCACATTTTGGATACATGTATTTTGGGATATCTACCAATGCATCTATAAAAATGACATTCCATTATGCTATGATGGAGGTTCATTCCATGTTTTAAATCTCATTTTGGCATGGGTAAGGAAGATGCTGAAAAAGGTTGTGGTGTTCGGCTTTACACCTTCCATATGCATTTACTTGAAAGAGTCGAAGGCCTTTTAGGAAGACCATGGTTTGCATATCCAACATGTTTTGTAGTCCATAAGATCGTGTCTTAGTGAGGCATTTTGTCTAATAATTAATGTTCCTTGTGTATTGTTTCTCATTTTACTTAAATGCGTATAAGGGCACTCACAACTACATCGAAAAAGATCAATTTTCCAATGTGTTTTGATGGATGTCCATGTTCGAGGATGTTGGCACAGGTTGTGGAGACCAACTTTACACGTCCAAAGTTACAAATAAGCTAATAGAGCATTAATTGTCAAGAAAACATATTATAGATTGTAAATATTTTTGAGCCCGTGCAACAATCCAATTAGAATGAGGCCATATATAACAACAATCAACATGATACTTCTCATATACATGATTTCAAATTATAATTTGTCGAGGTGAATTTCAGAGTTGTCAATGTTATGGCATCTTTTTTATTCTCTCCCAATGGTTGAAACTAAGCTAAAAAAATTCACACATTTATCACTCGTATGCACTACCATTTGTATTCAAGCCACAAGCACCTCTCATGCACCCCATTCTTCCATGTAATTTTGATTTAACCATTTCTCCTTGAATTGACTTTGTGGGCATCTCTATTGAATTTCCTATCATATAAATCATTTGTAAGTTATAGTGGGTTTGGGAGACGAGAATCGAATGTCAAGGATTATTGTTTTTTGAACACCTAAGTCCTTTTGAACACTTTCCTATAACCAATGGTTTTATACTAACTCTCCATCTCTAAGATCTTTTCCTCTTCAAAATGATCTCGAGTACCCATCTAAAATTTGGAATAATGATTGCATCTCATATGTGTGAGTGGATACTTCCTTTAAAAATTGGCATCCCTCCATAATCAGGACTAATTGTTGAATGATTGTGGGATGAGTATGTTTGCTTGCTTTCCCTTCCCATCCCCGCCTTTGTACCTTCATAATCCCAAAAATTATCATGTACAATTTCCTTTCAATGCATGTACGTTACTACCCCAAGTCGAATGCACATATATATTTTTTCTTATAATGTTTATTGAGAAGTTCCTTTTTGTTTTTGCATGAAAAACTAACAAGAACACCTTTTTCATATGCTTAAGTAATGGTTATCCCAATTTTCATATCCTTAAGTAATGTTGGATCTTGTAGGATTAATTAAATGTTTTTTGATGCATTTCAAGATACACCTTATTGCCACATTCATGGACCCCATTGTCACTTGTGTCAAGTGGAAGATTTTATGTTGCCACCACATCTCGTCCCCAAAAGTTCAAATCCATATATCATGTTCAAAAGTTCCCATTTTGGTAAAATCTAGGAGGATACCAAGAAAGTTGTTGAGTTCTACTTTACATTTGCTAAATATGTTATCCTACATATCTTGAAGGCTTTATCAAACCATTGTGTGCATATCCTATGATCATATTGTTCTATGACACCACATTTAGTTGAGCCATTTGGTTAAACAATTTATGTGTTGTGTAGGGTTCCATATTTTGCATATATGTTCATAAAGGTCGTTGCGACTATAATAGTTAATGAAAAAATACTCCAAGTAATTTCTGATGGATGGATCTCCATACCTGCTCTAGAGCTCCCATTATCCTCTTCAACTCAATTGACCATTCTTAGCCTCAAGTAAACATTAATATTTAAATTAAATTGAAGTAAAACTCTTTATGCGCAGTGCGATTTGTGGTGATTCTCAAGACAAAATGTACTACCCATAAATGTTCACAAGCCATACAAATGATGCTTAAATTTCATAAAAGGGTTAACCATATACACGAGGACATGTTTTAAAATTGACAGTTATTTTTATGTTTTTTTACAAAAAAACACAATTTTTAAAGATAACCATCTCTTTCGATTTAAGTATTAAAATATGATCAATATAATATATATATATATATATATATATATGACGCCAAAAGGCATGTTCTAAATGGGAAAGCCCGACCCCTTCTGACAAGCAACAAGACATCAAGGATCACGATTCATTGGTCGATGATGGGAAGCACGTTACGCAACTCCCTAGATTATTCGGGAGTGGGTCTATTTTTCACATTTATTTTTTGTTTTTTGGAACGATACAACTGGTATGGGACTGTTTTGAAAGCGATTCAATGGCCAAGATTTGGAGGCGCAGGTGATCTAATCTCGTGAACATAAGAATATCTCTCAGATTACTCCTTGTGAACACATTTTTCAGTATCTCTTTCCTCAACTCCTTCCCTGATACGCCCTTACTACTGACCATCATTTTGAGTAGTTGTAGGGAGAGCTTCACCGTCCTAATCCGGGCCTTGGAGAAATTGGCATACACCTATGTGAATCCTATGATTTTGGGAAGGTCTTTGTTGCTTCCGATCTTGGCATAGTTGCCATGGTCTTTGGTAAGGTTTTTCAGGATGCGCAGCCCAATTAGACTGAAACCGAGTAATCGTAGCACCTTTCGACCTCCTCCTGTTTGGCATTGTAGAGCAACGAAGTGACAAACTCGAGAGCCTCAGGGATCCACGCCACCCGCACTGAATTGTGCTTCTTTTTCACAAGGTTGTAAACAATATCTGCAACAACTTTTCGAATGTGTTGTTTGTGGAGATTCTTCCAGTTGAGCATTTCGACGAGCCGCTCCACCACGTCCTGCATGATCCCAATGGAACACAACATTTCTTCCGCGAACCGACCATTGTTAACGAAGGCGGAGAGCACCCTGGCGCCGGTGAGTTGTTTCTGTGCGCGTTGCTCGATATGAACAGGTCCACGCTGAAAGACACCAAATCCATCTTCAAAACGTCGAAAACGCTTCAATTGACACACCGAGAATATATGCCGTAGAAAAATTGTCGAACTGTACCCACGTCTCCACTGCCGAATCCGTTTTCTTCATTAGGTAAATTCGTCCAAGATTATACCTCAATGTTTGTCTAATTTAATGGGCTTTTTTTCTCCAATTTTCAGATATTCCAAAAAATTTAAAAAATAAATTCTGGAGAATCTAAATATTATTTCTTGCACCTTTAAATTTAATCTTGGGAACGACAGATGCTATTTCAATCCGTTTTTCTAAATATGACATGCTTCTTTTTCATTCTTAGTATATGTGATAATGAAAATAATAAGTAATTTAACATTCTTTTATTCTATGTCTGCAGTCCATTTGGCCTTATAGTTATAGCGGACAATATGTCCCAACCGAAGAAAACTTCTAAGACTTAATCAACTTTCTAGAAGAAAACAGGGTAGACCTCACCAACGTGCAGGTAGGTGTATATTTGAAACCTTCCTTTTCAATTTGTATATTCATTCTATTTTCATGGTTTTTGTCAAAGTTTCCATTAGTATTATGTGTATATACAAAGTATACTTAATAAGAATCAAGGGGATGCTAATAAAGGATGCAATGAGCCAAGTAATTAAACCATTGCACTGATATATTTGTAATGGATTGTCAAAATGCACTTCCTTCCGCATTCTCAATTTACTATGTAATGTGGATCCATTAGTGCAATGTATGAGAATTATTTTATGTGTCTAAGGTCATTATGACATAAATAATCACGTAAAGTAACGAAAATGATTTTAGGAATTTTTCAAAGTAGAGTGATTTTATAAGTGTTTCTAGCTTGCATTCAATCAGAGAACCACTGTAATGACATTTTTTGTTTTCTTATACTTGTTTACATGCATTTTGAGTCACTCTAACTATCCCTTGATGCCTCTTTGTTTTGAACAGTTTTAGGCATACAAGATTTGTTTTAAAATCTTTTGGTGTTTATATCAAACTTCCTTAAGCTAAACATGACTTCTTTCTTCTTTTTTTAGAAGGATCCAACTGATGAAGATGAAGTATCTGTTCAATCTTGGAAAGAACTTGATGATTGGTAGTGAGCCAAACTCAGAAGTAAAGAGAGGTGAGCAACATTTGGTTGAAAATTTGGAAAAACTTGTCTCACATAAAGATTGAGAAGAGAGAGCATTTCTCAAGTGGCAGATAAAAGTGTAGGTTGTATAGATAATAAAGAGGAAGTGTGCCAGAAAAGGAGCTTGTGAAAGATAAACCTTGCATATACTAGAATAGAGGTGCCTCAAAAATCATTGCTCCATAGTCTTCACTAAAAAAATCATTAAAATCTTATCAACTAGGCAAACATCAATCTTTCAAGTGGTCAACTGGAGCTGGTCCATGAAAAGTTTTTGTTGCTGACTATCCTTAGAATTACGTGTCAAGGATCTCGAGAAAGTAAATATATCCCCAAGGTGTAGGTGAGCTAACAGTCCAAGAGAGTTTCTAGATGCTTCAAAGAAGCCCAACTCTCCAAGAATTTCCTTATGGACTTTGGTTTTCCTTTTAGAGTGAGAACTTACCTAAAATTGAAAGGGGGCAACCAAAGAGCAAGCATCGTGGTTTGGTTTTTAACAAGTAACTTAATAGATTTCCCACATTTTCTATTTTAACTCTTTAAGCCTAACTTTCACTCATATGAATGATGCAAGTGAAATGAAGACAATAATGTGAAGCACATATAACAAATATTGTTTTGGTAACAACAATTTCACCCATCAAATTGATGTGGGACATGTACGTATTTATTTACCACCTTATTTCAAAATTTTCATTTGTTTCTTTGTCTTATCCAATATATTGAACAACATCCAATTGCAATCCTTAACTCCAATGTATGTTGATAGATGAAACCGTCGAGACTCTTGATGAGAGAACTCT
The DNA here is from genome assembly GCA_018340775.1 of Taxus wallichiana var. yunnanensis. Classification (NCBI taxonomy): domain Eukaryota; kingdom Viridiplantae; phylum Streptophyta; class Pinopsida; order Cupressales; family Taxaceae; genus Taxus; species Taxus wallichiana. The sequence goes on along the minus strand of CM031244.1, from coordinate 463,505,052 downwards.
TAATCATTACCCTTATAGCTAGAGAGAAACCCTAATGTCGATGTGTACGAAATTGTGACCCTTGCACACCACGTATGATCAACATCTCTATGTCTCTAAATTGTCCCCTGAGACACGCATGTGAATTACCATTACATATATGTGTGTTCTAACTACCCATAAGCCTATAGATCTAGTAGAGAGCATAGTATACAACCTCTCCCTCGTCTCCCACTTTCGATCCTCCTTCACATCCCCATCATAAAAAAAAATCTTGGTGTATGTATTGGTTTTTCCTTCTTTGCATAAAACTTTTATTCATGAAACTGCATTTCTTGCAAAATTTTCCCATTCTCTTCACTCGCATTTTAGGTAACTTCCTTTCAATAATCATCATAAATAGTTACTCCTCTATAACATTCCCACAAATTACAACACCACCCTCCGTACTAATTTTGACTTATGTTCCCCTCTGTCTTCCTCCATATAACTGACAAATCAGATACTTTAACAAACACAATTGCGCTTCCCAGTTTACTTCCCTTTTCAGATTTCCTTCATCCACCACATCCCTTTCGGCATGCACATCACACTGTATCTTAAAATTCTGGATGGGGTTCGGCATCGACATCGACAATACCTTTTCCACCTCCATCATGTTTGAATATGCAAACCAGAAAATGCGAGGAGGGTTCATTGTAGCAGTGTTTGTGATGCAGAGGTTCGACATTCTTGCAGGTGGTATAGTGTCGGTTACTGTGTCTACCGCATTCAGGAAATACAAAACAACACTTAATGCTCATATATATTGCTACAATTTCATATGAATGAATACTTAAATATGACTTAGTTTTAAGGTCGAGGAAGTATATGAATTAGTTATAGTTTTAATACTTTAAAACATATGAATATGAATGTGTATATGAATTAGTTTTAAGCTAGAGGACGTATATATTTTTTATTTGATTAGGTAAAAAATTGAGATAGGCTCTTAGGGGCCGAACAAAGGGAATACATCATGAGAGGCACACAACGAAGGAATGAGAGACCACAAATAACGATCAAAAGAAACAAACAAAAGACAGATGGAAAACCAAGCCCGAGAACAAATCAAGGAGACTTGAAATTAGCTAAACTCGGACTCTCCACTTGACGTTTACAAGACCGTCCACGTGTATTTTAATGACATTTTTGGTGGACCTCCATCCAACCCATGAGAGGGGATGAAGCCAAAGAATTAAACTATAAGGGCCCAAGGCATACCTCGAGCCTCCCCCTGTCCACGTCAGCCAACCCATAGTCCAGTGGTGGGCTTGAAGGCAGAGACCGCCCAACTGCACCCACCAACGTATCATTAATATTCTTGGAATTTTGAATTTCAAATTTCCTAGCCTCCCGCCCAGGAGACTGCTCTAAGTCGAATCCACCATCGACACCTCCCGTCAACACTGCATCGCCCCCTCCAGCACTAGTTCGAGACTCCACCTGTTCCAACTTAGAACCCACGACAACATCAAATCGATCCTCCACGAAGACTTTTCTTGGTAACCCTTCGTCCATCCTTCTTGTGCTTCAGGTGACTTGCCCATCTTAGATTCATGTTCCTCCCCTTCTGAGTCCTCCTTCACGTCCTCCTCTCCAGACGAGGCTTCCATTTCATCATCTTCCTAGAGGTAATTGAATTTCACTGGCGGTTCAATAGGTCCACAACACTCCCTCATTTCATATCTGGCCATTCTACATTTACTGCAAAAAATCTTGGAATGCTCCACCTCAATAGTTTGTTCCCATTCGCCAACAGGGGAATGTAAAAAAATCTCTTTGGAACTTTGAAACCAACTGGAATATTGATACATAACTTGGCAAACACGAATCTCGATCTAGATTTGGTAGCAGGATCCACAACAATAAGAAGACCCATTGATCTGGCAATCCCCAAAAAGACCTCAGGTTCCCATAATTCTAGTGAGAGACCCAAAAGTTGAATCCAAACCGAGAGAGTATGGAAACCGAAATCATGGGGAATACCAAGCTCCCACTGGTGGAAAGTGAAGGCAACACTACCAAAAACCAAGGTCCCTCATTGAAAACTTTTTGCATTTCCAGCTCGGAAGGGAAACAAAAAATAAAACCTTCACCCTCCAATGCTCGGACATCAACTTTGTAACACCATTTTTGCTTGCTCCATTCTCTTATCACGCGTCAATATTCGGTCGTAGCCCCTGTGAATCTGCCGACAATAGCAAATCGAAATCTTTGTTTGGCTCTTTCAATGATGGCCTTCGGGATATCAAGCATGGGTTCCTCATTCTTCTAGAGGGGTGAGATCTTCACGGGCTCCCTGTGCTCTTCTCCAAATAGACGAGCAGCCCAATTGCTTTGCCCTCTCCCTGCAAAACTCCCCTCCATTATGAGGAAATCTCCTCCAGTTCGCTATTGTCCCTCCATTAACACAAGTATCGCTAGAGGATGTATATGAACACACACGCGCGCACACACACACACACACACGCACGCACACACACACACACACACACACACACACACACACACTTATATGCATGAATATATATGAATCAATTTTTCCCTTCAAAACAAATTCTAAAATTTGATTGGGTACTAGTTGAATATTTTTTATTTAGTGAATAACAAAAAAATATATGTTCAAATAATGTTACAATGTGGCATTTTTGCAGTTTTTGGAATTATATTTTTGTTCCCATTTGGTCTTTTTCCATTTCTTTGCATAGAGTCTACGTTTATCCCTCATAGAAAGCTATTTCACGTGAAGTTCAGTATCATACCTTCAACCATATAAATATTACATAAACCCCGGTTAATGTGATGGCGAATCCTATGAAGCCATGGAAGGCGTAGAGTATGCCAAGTGCTCAAGTTCATCATCCAAGGCCTTCAAAAGACCATTGAGAAAGACATTTTTAGAATCGCTAGAATGGTCCAGCCTCAACATTTTGATGGCGACATGCCAGTAAATTCTCTTCACCCTTCTTTACTTTCATAGAATTTTCAGAAATATTGAATTGTTCGTAAAGCTTTAGATTAATGTTGTGTGATGAACTTCGACACCCTTTTTTTCAAAATGAAATCTTACAACTATTTTTAAAAATATCTTAAGGGTTTGTAATACATTAGCACTATGATGCTTTGTATATCTTATGCTCTTGTTACAACTAAAACTTAGCACTTTTGGAATTATTTTTATCCTCGTTGTGGAGCTTGTCAACCACAGGGGGAATTGTGTGGTAAAAGTTGTAAGAAAATAGGTCTAAATATTTCAAATTCTAGAGCTCGATATAAAATTGAGGTGTGAGTTGCAACAAAGGATTAGAAAGATATATCTAATTACTCTAGCCTCCTCCATGCATCACACCTTCTTCTTAGATGAGTGCCACAATAAATTGTGTTGACACCCATGTTCTTTAAAAGATAATCGTACAACTAATTGATCATGGATTATACCGTTTCATGTTTCACTAAGGCGGTCTTTTAATGAAATTATACAGTTAACATATATGGTGTGAGGAATGTTTTGCCATCATTGTTCACACATTGCTTGTTTTCATTTAATTACTCGAGCTTAGAACTATAAAAAAATTCTACAATAAACCAACATTGCGGTTGTGTTTCCAATGTGGAACCAATTGGATTTACCCCATTTTATATTTTAGCTCATAAGCATAAGTCTCATTCGCTTGAATAATGCAAGCTTAACGATAAAACAAACCATAGATAGCAAATAAAGCGTCATAAAGTTGCCCCGATTATTCTACTAGATGCAATAGCCACTAGAACAAGAAATCTAAACCACGACACAATGCCAGTCACTAAAAATGGATTCTAATTTTATAGTTTACAATTGGAAGATAAATTCTACTTAGCAATCATATTCTTACCTATTGGAGGGGTTCATTTATCCTCGATTATTCGTGCATCGCTTGTTTTTTTTGCAATCGATCGAGCTTAAAAGTGAAAAGGGGAGTACACAGTGGTACAACAAGCCAACATTTTGGTTGGGTTTCAAACCTAGAACCTATTAAATTTTTCCTCTTCTTTAGCCCTTTTAAACACAAATTGCACTCATGTACCTAATGTGAATGATGTCAAGAAGATAAAATGAGCACAGATAACAAATATATTTTTGTGAGGAACAATTTGAGCCATGTAATAGGTGTGGGACATGTTTATATTGAATTCCCACATTCAAGTCCCCCATTTTTCTTTTAATTTTCCACTTCTTTATGTTGTGTAAGGGTCATTTGTTGGCACCTAGAAGTGAAAGACAAGTTAACGGTGTTAACTAAGCGACCCCTCTATATGTCCCCATCAAGATTGGGTTTCGAACCTGCATCATGTTGGAATTTCCCCATTTTTTATTTGAACCCTTTAACTACAAATTCCACTCATGTGCAAAATGCAAGTGGCATGCAGATGATAATGTGGAGCAAATAAAATTCGAGAACATGATAGTCATTTTAATACCTGAAAAATAGAAGCACAAAAATTATAGACACCTATTGACATTGATAATATTGATCGAATACTCCTTACCTTCTAACATATCTCTAAAATATGTTGCCTTGTTTCCTTGCACACCACACCCCTTTTTCCCTTGTAACGATTGACAAAAATAGAATGTGGTTATAGAAATGAAGAGTTTAACATTGTTTCCCCAAACCAGTTCTCTTGACCTACAACTTCTCCTCCCTCTAACCCTTCTTGATTGACCTTGTTCCTTTTTTAGTACGATTAAAGAAATTCACATTTTCATCACATTCACAGGGTTTACATCCGTAGGGTTCATAATTTGTGAAGATCTCTGTGAAATTTGCAAAGGTAAAGGTTTATATTAGGTCAAACTTGTCACTTTGAATGTTTAAAGGGCCCTTAATTTTTTCCGCAGTCTTGTGAGGTGTTTAGCGAGTGAGACGAAATGTTGGGGTTGATTTAGAATGGGTAATTAACGATATATAGAATGTGAGGGGCATTTGGGTTTTCCAGAGAGTGTTACTTAAATGGATTGTTTTCCATGCTTTGGATCTAGAGAGGAAAAGAAATTGAATACGAGTAAGGCATAGAGTTTCAAGGAGGCACATTCAAATTAATAACGGATGTCAAACATCGACATGACCATCAGGTAAGCTCCGAGCTCTATTAGAAATACAAATGCGTCGTATTTTAGGTACATAGAATTTGTAAGATGTGGAACTCAAATGTTGCTAGTAGAGGAAACCGACATTGCTTTCACTTATCTGCTACATAAAAGTGTTTCCTTTTAACGGTCCTCTTAGTAAAGGGGTGTGTGTCTTGAACGATGCAGTAGACGAAACATACCTTCCTTAAGAGAATCTTCTAGCTACAACTGCATAGTGAATTTTCCAACTTTAAGGTCTAGTAGATCCGTGGCCCACAATTTAAGGTTCTTCAATGTCCTCCTCGGCTCCACCTCCACCTGTTGATTTACATACAGTGTTGTGTGGCTGCGGATGTCATGGTGAAGCCCTCTTTAAAATTATAATGTGTTTTTTGGTTTACAAGAGAAGTAGTAAACTAGACTCTAGACAGAGTTCATTGAGTCCGGATGGTGGTGAAATTTTATAAGTCGACATACTAGACCTTGCAATATTCTGCAATGTAACGGCTCACTGCGTTTAGCACACTATCTCGCATCCACCTACCAAAGTGCTAACGGAAATATACCTCTGCTTCGCTCTCATTAGATAAGTGCTAATGGTGGGGATGAAAGGAAAATGACTTGTTGGTGATAGCTTCTAGGATTCCAAGATACACTTTCAATTTTGGATGCCCCCACAGTCATCTCTCTTTGCACATACACACATATGAGGCATTGTTTAACAAGATTAGGTTGAGCTATTTGTTCCAAATGGTCTACTAGGCCAAGTAGTCATTACTTTACTTTTATGGCCTTTTGTATATCATGGTAAAACATTTATTTCAAATGTCTTAACAATATTGCATTTTCATTGAAGTGGAGAACTCTTGACCACACGATGTCTCGTTTGAGTTACTACTTCAGTCTTACTTGTTATGAAATAATTTATCCTTTCTTTTCATTTTTCATTAAGAAGAATGTTTACCTTCCTTAGCAACTTCTACCGACTGTCAAGTATCTTCGAGGGCTCACCCACACTATTTTGGATGCAACATGCATATTCAAATAGAATCAAACTCTGGTATAATGCTTTTATATCATTTTTTCTATTTGTTTGTATTTTGACATCATTCTTAGCAGTGAAAATAACCTATGATAAATTTGTGAAGATTCGGTTTTCTATGTGCTTGTTTATGTTATTGATATTTTGGTTTTGATGTTAACCTGCTACATTCTATGGAATTTGTGTGTGTCTAGCTGCAAACTTTTTTTTAAATGGATTATGATTATCGTAATAATCCAATGAAAGATGAAATATGAAAGATATCATGGAGGATCAAATTGCATTTGTGTGAATATTTCGAGACAAAATTGGGACAAAAAAATGGAATACATATCATATATTATTTAGGTGAGAAAAAAACTAACTCAGGGAATAGGTGTGGGGCATGTAGGTATTTAATTCCCACATTTTTACTAAGTCATGGAATATGGGTGGGACATGCAGGTATTTAATTCCCACATTTTTATTTAGAAATCTCTCTTTTGAATGGTTGATGAAACCCACCTTTCACTTTTATGGCCAATTGCTTACGTGGCTCAATTATCGATTCTTATTCGTGAATCACTTGTTCTCGTATAAGTACTAAACTTGAAACTGAAAACAAAGTTTTATTGGGTTTTCTTATTTTAAATTTTTGGTCTCTTTAAACGTAAATTGCAATTGTGTGCATGTTGTAAGAGAGATCGAGACAAAAAAATGGATCACATAGCAGATTTTGTTTGGATGGGAACAATCTACCCCCTCGAAGAAGGATGAGCATGCATGCATTTAATTCTCACATTTTTATTGACCTTACATTCATGTCTTTGTCTTCCTTGAAAATTCCTTTTATGCATACATTCCTTAAGCATACATTCTCACTTTTTTATTTCAGGTCGTCGATTCATGTCTTCGTCTTCCTCGACCATTCCTTTAAAGCATCCAAAGTAAGCGATCCCCTAAGAGTAATTTCAATTGTCGGTGTCATCTCTACTGAGACCTCCCTCCCAAGCATCTTACTTTCTTATATTACATTGCATCATCTTTCACACTTCCAAGGTTTCACCTACATCATCTACACCTAGAAACACTATGTGCCTCATGACTAGAGACAAACCCTTTTTTTTCCCTGATAGCTACAAAAAAACCCTATTCACAATTGTGTATGAAACCCCAATCTCATTTTTGTATGAAACTCTGATCACAATAGTGTATAAAGTGGAGCACATAGTAGATATTATTTGGGTACGAATAATCTAAGTTGGGCAATATGTGTGGGACATGCAAGTGTTTAATTCCCTTGTTTTTGCTAAGTCGTGGAGTAAGTGTGGGACATGCAAGTATTTAAATCCAAGGTGTACTTCACCTAAATTGTCCACATGTGTAAAAACTATGTACCTCATGGCTGTATACAAACCCTATTCTTTTCCCTTATAGCTACATAAAAGCCCTCATCCTAATTTCCTATAAAACCCTAATCACAATTATGTAAGTTATAACTGGAAAATGAGTTTTAATAATGGATGTTAAAACTAATTAGCAGAGCAAATTACTATGATATATCATGGGGATAAACATATGTGTGTGCGATGGAATTGTGTTAATTGGTATATTGAAAATATGTAGGAAAATGAATAAATAAGTGATCTTGATTTACAAAATAATCAATCAAACTATGTTGATTTATATGCTTGGTGGTATTCATTTAGAATTACCAAATCACTAGTCTTAAATTAAATTAAGTGCTCAATGTATTATTAAGAACATGAATTCACTACACTCTATTGGCAACACCTTGGGAACTACACTCTATATAGATTCTCAAACCACTAATTACACCCATACTACCTATGCCCGAGATCCTGGTGGAACTTGACACTGATAAAAATCTTCCTGCAACCATAGATCTTAGAGTGCAAAATAGAACTTGGTCACAACCTCTAGATTATGAAGGTCTACCTTTCCGGTGTAGAAGGTGTTTTTTCTTAGGACACACCTCTACTGCTTGTGGAATGGAAAAACATCAACATGAGAAGTTCAACTGGTGGAAAGACACACTCCCGGAACACCTGATTTTTGATGCAAAAAAGGATCTAAAATCAAATGCAGATATAATAGCTTAATCGATTCTGCCCTGGAAACCCCTTTATCCGAAACTCAAATTGTGAGTAGCATGAAAAATGCACAAGTTGTTGAGGGCAACAAGGAAAATGATAAATATCTCTCTCAGGACAACAACGTGGCTGTCCCAAATGGGACAAATGCGACTAAGGAAAATACTCCTCCTTTGTCTTCTCCTCCAACCGCAGAGGCTCCATCAGGCTGGGTAATGGTCAAGCAAAAAGAAAAAAAAAATCACTCTGAAGGAGAACTCTATGCCTAGATGATTTTCTCTGTTATTGTTTGGTTGGGTTACATTGGTTTCATTTTTCTTGGCCGGATAATAGTTTGTTTCTTTTCCAATGGTGTTGTTGTGCCATTGTTGTTTGTTTGTTGTACATCAGTTGTTTATTTGTTGATGCGTTGTTGGTTGTTGGTTTTTTCTTTGCAGACTATTTTCTGTAGTTGGGACATTATTGTTATATCTGGATTTTGATCTCTTTCTTGTGCTTTAACTTTCAATTTTCGCCTCGAGCTTTGGTTGCACAAGGGTATAATCCCTTTCAAAAACTATTTACCAATAAAAAAACATGAATTCACAAAAATTAACGTTTATTGGGTTATATTTAGTTCACAGTTTCATGTATAGGAAAACTATACCGGTCAACTTGAGATACGTATTTTGTTAGTTAAGTTAAGATGAACTTTGAATAAGGTATGTTAGTTAGAATTATCATTTTCCTTTCCTGGATGATGGGTGATAATGAAGTTACTTTTGTTATTATATGCAAAAAAATTAAGATGTGTTTTATTGTCATTAAGTAAGGGGGAACATTACATTCTTGAGATTGAATTTCATGGAAATGAGAATGCGGCACCTCACCAAAGACATTATATGTTACAAACTAGACCACATTTATCTTTCAACGTAATGAACATGGTACAATGCAATCACAATAGGTATCAATATATGTTTAGAATAACGTGACGATAAAGGAAAATAAATGCATGATTATCCTTAATCGAATCGGGGAGAATGGCTTTCAAACCACCACATACAAGTTGCGAGACCCATCTTAAAATGCATTAAGATAAATGATATTGTCACTTCTAATTACGAAAAATATCATTACATGTCAAACAAAATATAGAGATAAACACTTGGGATTTTTTCAAGTCTAATATTATTTTTGTAAATATAAATATAACCACAAGAATTGAGATTCTTCATATTCACAAATTTGAACAAGGTAAGTTACCCATGACTTGTTTGGGTGGTTTGCTACATTATAAACAAACAAAATATTTATGGGGACCAACAAGTAACTAAAATACCATTGTAAAATTCCATTTGCATTTAAGCTCAACTTTTCGTGAGGATAAATAATTTTAATCCATGGAATTATATTGAAGTGTTCTTCCAACTTGACATAATATGCAATATTCTACTCTTGTTAAACATGTCATATTAACGTGCTTTTTCCATACCATGGCTTCGGGAGGAGTCCCCCAAATTTGTAGTCACCAAAGATGACATCATTCACTCATTTCCCTTCACTAGTAGGCAAAAATGTAGCCACAAGTACATCCATATGATCCAAGTAGGGTTCCACAATTAGGGGTTTACCTAATATCAAAATAACCACTCGTTTCACTTTACTGCAAACATTTTTTATAACATATACCATTACAACGCCATAATAAAATCCTTCCAAATCAAGGAACAAGGGGTCGTGTTTGGGAATGTGTAAGCAATGTCAAACATAGAGTGAAACAAAACAATGCAATGTGCATATGCATATGCAACAAAGGCACACACACAACAAAGGGATGTGTGGTGAATGTATTTGAGTGGGATTTGAGAGGTGGCTAAGTGCTGTAGAGACAATCAGAAGAAAAGTTAACAAATAAATAGAAAATCAAAAGTTAAATCTACTCCTCGATAAATTTGCCAATAAGGAATGGTTTTAGCCATACAACAATAAAATTTAATATTTGAATCCAAAATCACTCCTTATCTAAAATTCTACCCATAAATGTTGTTGCTTACTTTAGTGTGGGTGATCATTGATTAAGAAAGGCTATCACTAAAGAAATTAGAATTTTTCATGCGATCAAGGGTTTACAAGAAACAATACAAAAATTCCAAAGAATAGGTGATGATTCCAAAAATCTTCTATTCATTTAATTTGAAAGGGATTAAGGAAAACCTAACACATATTTTTTTATCCACCATAGAATGAACATGGAATTGTAGTCCATCGCTAGAAAAACTCCATCTTCTAAGTATAACAACATCATCTTACATATCAATCAAATATTTTCCAAACCCCCGACATTTTGAGATGAGGTGCGCCATGTTATAAAAATCTCAACGGCGTAAAAATCATGTTATCACTATTTTGTTCCCCGAAAAAATTGATTAGCCATGACCCCCGCACAGAAGAAATGACTCTATCAACAAACCCGTGCTTCAAATCCAAGAAGCAAATTGTAGGCGGGCTCTAAAATGGAATAGAAGGGTCGGGAAGGAGGAGGCAGTGTCAAAGAAATTGGAGGCTCAAAGGAAAAGAAATGGTGAAGGCTTGAAGTCATCGGGCTCGAAATGATTCGGGGATGAGCCCCAAAATGACTAAGTATGGAGGAGACAACGAGCGCTGCCAAGTGTCCAAACGACACTCCTCCAAAGATTGAATCCAAAAAGGCCGACTCAAACAAGTGCTAGACCCCCACATGTCCCGAGTCCAAAGAGGAGCATAGTCAATAGCTAAAGGTCAAAATGCGGATAGAGAGGGCCTCAAAAATACTAAGTATAAAAGAGCTAGCGGAAGGCGCCACACGTCATCTCGGTGCATCTCGAAAGGTAGATCCAAAAGTAGAGACCCAAATAAGTGCGGGCTCGCCACGTAGTTCAAGTTAAAAATGGGACAGTGGGCCCAAAATTGACTAGGTATAGAGAATCGGCGGACGGCGCCATGTGTTGCATCAGCGTAATTTCAAGGCTTAGTCAAAAGGCAATTCCCAAATGAGCGCGGCCGCCGCGTACTCGGGGGCCCAAAAAGTAAGAGCGGACATTGAAAATTCCAAGAGTCAAAGGAGGATGCCAAGTGTCAACACGACACTAATTCAAAAGAAAATACATAGGCAGCCCTCGGACATGTGCCTGACCTCCACGTGTCCGGTTTCAAAAAGGGGCCCATTTTGCAACTAGTTGCCGCCATTTCTGTCACGGACTCGATTCAAATTTCATATGGGCATATCTTTTGACTCGGTGCTCAAAATCGACAAATCTAGTGTCGTGGGAAAGATCTCAGCCTCTTCTATGCCATGGAGATTTGAAACTTTAAGTTTGGGAGAAGGCTGAGTGGGTGAAAAATGGAGAAACGTCTTTGTGCCATTAATACAGATCTAACCTCTCCTTGTGTTGTAATGCAAATTTTTGCTTCTTGGCTCTTGTAATATATTGTATCAATTCCTAAGCAATAATATATATGTCTGTGGATGTTTCTCGACCCTCTCATGTATTCATTATTGTCTTTCGATCTCTTATTGCATTTTTGTCATCTATGCATAGTGTTTGTATTGCATTTCGTGGTCTGTGTTAAACTACAAAACGAGGGTCTAACATTCCTTTGGTGCATCACCTCATTAGCTTAGTTTATTTTCTTGCATCTCCTTGACCTTGTCTCCTTGGTAAAATAGAGTAGATTTAGAATAGATCCTCTGCAATATATTTGTGTGCACCTGAACAGAGGAATAGGAACTGGCCTTAATCCGGAGAGCTCTCTCAACTCGCAAGGTCCCACACTTTGAGAGATGCTCCATGTTGTGTAATCACATTGAGAGTCTCAACCCATCTGGTTGTAGGCATTCAGGGGTGCTGTGATTCTGCACTAACGTTTTGGCACTTTGGGGACAAGAAATCTTCATTTTTATTAAAGAAGATCGATGTGCACTTGTTACAAATTCTAGCTTTTAAGAATATTTAAAACTACACATTTGGCGAGTCAAAAGGGAATGAGAATCCACTAGTTTTAGTAGCCCAAGTTTTCCAAGTTCATGAGAAGAATACAAACAAGGTCAAGAACCAAAGAAGAGGGACAGTTTATCTATCTCGCAATTGTCTCTATCGGAAGGAAAGGGGGAGAAGAGCCGAGAGGTCTCCATCTACACCAAATAGAGCCTTGTCAACACCTCCTCATAGTAGGCCATTCTTTCAATCAAGGGTTCTCGGGCCAATCGGATGGCACACCCAAATCCTTATGTCAATTTCAGCGCGTAAGTAGCCCACTTGCCCTTAATGCACAAAATCCAGGTCCTAGTGGTAGCTTTAAAGAGCATCCCATATTTCACTTTGGAGAGAACCAAAATTTTCCTGGTGACCACATTCAAGACATTGCAAATATGCGTGCAATCCATGAGATCATTGAGATGGACATTGCGAGTCAAGTTGCTAGCCTCTTCACTCAAGGGTAAAGCTTCACAATGGTTCGGGAGTCAGAAGTGGGCTCTATTCGAACTTGGGACCATATGTGCAGAGCTCTTCATGACCATTTAGAGAGAAAGGGGATAACTTTGTCCTTGTTGGAGCAACCGACAACAATCAAGAGAGCCCCTAATGAGCATTGACATGATTTCAAAGGACATGGGACATGATTCAAAGTGGGTCAGTAAAGCCCACAGATGAAGGTGCCTTCTTATACTTTCTTAGAGCTCTAAATTTTGATATTGCTTTAATGATTCAATCAATGGGAGACACATCCTTACATGCATCCTATAGCATTTCCATAAGAGCTGAAATTTTTTTAATTTAGGTGCAGTAAACTTGCTCCTAAGCCACCCATGCCTCTATATCCGAATTAGGAAACCCAAGCACCAAACTGAGACACCCACATTAGCTCAAATGCCTACTCCAAGGAATCAAAGTTCAAGCTGGAGCCTCCACCTCATCCTCTAGTACCTCAAAAGATCTTCAAGAAGTTATGAAACAACTACTGAACCTAGGGAATGAGTTAGTAACTATCAAGAGGCAACAAGCTCGAGTTCTAGGCCATATCAACCTCGGACTCAACATCGGGCTAGACCCCATATCAAGAAAATAGGCCACCACGGCTCAGTCAGTAAATCAAAACCAAAACCAAGGAAAACCTCAAGTTGTTAGACCTTTCGTGCCATATGACCCAAACACACTTCGACATCAAGGGAATTTGTTCTAACACAAAACAATATGGCCCAAGAATATGATTGGTGTTTCCCATGTAATCAGCCTCATAACCAATCAATGTGCTTTAATGGTGCACTAACCCGAGGCTCTTGATGGTACAAACTAGTGGTGTGTCACAAGAGTCTAGTCAAGAAGAAAATCAGCAACAGGAGTTCAATAAGAAGCATCTCCAAGTGAAACTATGTTTGTCGACCAAGCAAGTGAAGATTTTTGTGGAATGAATCGGTTCCCTTCTCAAAGTGTGGCTGCCAATACACGGTCCGAAAAAAGAGAAATATTGGAGAAGGACAATCACCAAACTCGTGGAATCCTCAACCCTCCATTACTCCACAAGGTATTGGCACTCAAAGTGCAACTCCCAATATGCAGAGTCAATCCAAGCCACCTTCCAATCCACAAGGCACCGGTTGTAACAACCCATGTGTAAGAGAAATATGTACCAAACAGGGGCAACAAAAGGATATCTCATTTAATATCATTAAACAAATGAAGAAGACAAATGTGAACATTTCAATGTGGGATTCACTAGCCATTCCAGGATAGAGAGATCTGCTGCGATTGCTATGGCTATTTGGTTAAGCTCAAACTAGCCACCTAACCAAAGAAGAGAAAGTACTTACCAATGCGGCTCATTCGAAGGAAACCATGGAGGACAACAAGGTAAGAATCTGAAACCACCTCCATTTTATGTTTCATTGATCATTGGGGACAAATTGGTACACAATTGTATGATTGATTTGGGGCAAGTAGCTCTTGTAATGCCAAAGCAAATAGCTGATCAACTGGGTCTTCAATATGAAGTCATCTCTAAGGGGGTAGTGCAATTGAATGGGACAATAGTGACAACTATTGGAGTCATTAAAGATTTGAGCCTCACACTGCATGCCTACCCTAATGTGACTATATTGCAAAATATATCAATCATAGACTTGCCACCACATTTTGCACTATGTTTGACGAGAGACTTCACCGCTTAAAATTAGAGGATATTTGTCTATTTATTGGTCAACCATGCTTTTGAACAAGGTATGGAGCTAAGGCCACAATTAGATCCGAGCCCATTCATAGATTACCATATTGAGTCTTATGTACCCAGCCCAATCAATGAAAATTGTTCAACCTTTGATTTGGAGGACCTCCCAAGCACTTGTGAGACAGGATACCAAGGTGGGGTGTATCCCAGACTTGACTCTCGATGAATGGGTGAATAGGATACATGCTTTTGACCCCCTATAAAGAGATCGAGGAGTCCGAGCTAGGAGTCTCTTGTTTGCATGAAGAAAATCAGCCTCTTTCGGACATCATTAAGCCGGACCACAAAGATGACAATGAGGTATGGCAGTTATTATTGATGGCTCGAGAAGTAGACAAGGAGTGGAGGAGGAGCTATGCTTGTTTCCCCAAAGGTATGAAATACTACTCAACTTTCCATTTCCAATTTTCATGTTTAAATAATACAACAAAGTATGATGCTTTGGTCAATGGACTGCATTGGGCAAGGAAATGAGGAATCAATAACTGCAAGTGTTTGGTGACAAAGTGAACTAGTTGCTAATTAGGTTCGAGGACAAAATCTTGCAAGAATGACCTATTAAAGAATTACAAGAATTGGGTATGGGACCTCATTGAAGATTTTGAGGTATTAAGCATTAACTCCGTCCCAAGGAAGAAGAATGGAGTAGCGAGAGATAGATTGGCAGCAATTGGGGCAACATTTGATGTTATGTAGAGTATCAAGAATGATAAGCATCGCCCCCATATCAAGCTAGTTGTAAGGCCGGTGTCCCACAACAACACAAGCCTGGTGGCGAGGTCTTTGAAAGTGATCAACAAATTGTCAACTTTCTACAAGAGGAAGCTGAGTTCTCCTCTAGGAATCAAGATAGATTGGAGTAGCAGTATGGAGATCAAGTGGTATAGTTGAGGACCAACAAACTACCAAAGGGTCTTGTCACTTTGGAATCAATCTTCAACCCAAATGACCAATTCGAAAAGAAAAGGAAAATATTCAAGTAAAGGGTGAAGATTCAAAACCTATTTTTATAGAAGAAGGCAAAACATTACAGATTGGAAAAGTGAGCACTCAACAAGAAAAATCTGAATTTATTCAACTTTGTCAAGAATTCCTAGATGTCTTTTCCTGGACCTACAAATATTTAAGAGGTTTTAACCCAAAGCTAGCACAACACACCATCGAATTGGACCCAGGAGCTAAGCCTTTCAAACGAAGCAAAGGCTAGTGAATCCCCACATTGAGCCTCTTATGAGAAAAGATAATTGAATAACCTAATTGAGGCCAATATCATTTTTCCTATCAAGTATTCTAGTTGGGTTGCTAACTTGGTACTGTGAGGAAGAAAAATGGAGAAATCGGGTTGTGTGTAGAATTTTGTGATCTAAACATAGCATCACTTAAGGATCATTACCCACTTCCATCAATGGAATAGATACTACAAGTTGTAATTTGGTTCGAGAGGTTCTCATTGTTAGATGGGTATTCGTGCTATAACTAGATAATGATGAAGGTGGAGGATCAGTTCAAAAACAACCTTCACCACCAAATGGTGCACATATGCTTATAGGAAAATGCCATTTGGACTATCAAATGCTTTGGAGCAACATTTCAATTGAGCTATGGATATGGCATTCAAAGGCTTGATCAACAACATAGTCTCGGTGTACCTAGATGATATCACTGTCTTTTCAAAAAATTCAGAGACCATCTCTTTCACCTTATATAGGTATTTCAGAGATGTAGAAGGTCAGGAGTGTCCTTGAACCCAAATAAATGTGTGTTTCTGGCTCATCAAGGCAAACTGTTGGGCCACATTGTCTCTAGAAAAGGGTTAGCAATTGACCTTGAAAGATTTGAAGCTATCTAGACACTCCCATTGCCACAACATAAAAAGTCTCTCCAAAGCTTCTTGGGGAGAATAAACTATCTTTGCAGGTTCATACATGACTTTGCTTACTCTTGTGAAGCCTTTAACAATGATGTTAAATAAGAGTTTTGCATTTAAATGGACAACAAAAAGGGAAGGAGAGTTTTGAGGCCATTAAGCTTGCAATATCATGAGCTCCAACTCTCATTAACCCAGACTTCTCAAAAGACTTCATGTTATATGCTTTCGGAGAGGGTCGACACCATCTTAGCCATCTTGGTCCAGCCCAATAAGGAAGGTTTAGAACAACCAATAGCCTTCTTTAGTCGATTTTGAGGACTATGAGGTAAAATACTCTTTCATTGAAGAAATGGTTCTTGCTATTATTAGGAGCCTAAAGAAGTTCGTAGACACTTACTCTCAAATAACAAGATCCAATTGCTAATATCTCATGTTTGTGTTAAGGACTTTCTTTTAAATAAGGATTTGAATGAGAAGAGGGCAATTTGGATCACACGAGTAATGGAATATGACATTGAGATCAAGGTGGCCAAAGCGGTTAGAGGCAAGGGACTATGTAAATGAGCTCACCTCCAAGTAACAGGTGAGTCGGTGGGTGAAAAAGAGGCTATCCTATTTTAACAAAATGGTCAAGAATAATCGGCTAATGATGCACCTTTTGCCCCATGTTGGACCCAAGCCTTGGTGCATTACCTTCAAACAAGTTTGTGCCTCTGGAGTGGAATAAGGCAAAGAGAAGATACTTGGGACTACAAGCTATCCCATATGTTCTTGTTGGTGGTGTCTTGTTTAAGAAGGATGTCAATGATATTCTATTAAGATGCATTGGGACAGGGCATATAGAGAGAGTGTTGCATGAATTCCATGATGGAGAAGCAAGAGGTCACTTTGCCTCTCGAGTAACACTCTCAAGATCATGAAAGCTGGTTATTATTGGTCTACGGTGTTCAGGACTGGTATTCATGGATCAAGAGGTGTAAAAATGTGCATTCTTCATAGGAAAGGAGAAGTCATTAGCCCCGCCCCTTCATCCCATTCAATGGAACAACCATTTATACAATGGGGACTAGAATTCATTGAGGTGATTAACCCAAATTCAAGCCAAGGTCACAAGTGGATACTCACTACAACAGACTATTTCACCAAGTGGTCAAGCAGTGGCTCTAAAAGAAGCAAATGAATCCAACATCTTGGATTTTTATGAAGGAATAACCACTTTGGGTTTGGAGTCACCGCCACTATTATATCGAGATAATGCATTGGAATTCCTTCGTACAAAGATCACTAAATGGGTAGTTAAGAATGGTGTGTATCTTAAGCACCTCATCAAATTATTACCCTCAAGGTAATGGTCAGCAGAGTCCACAAATAAGAACTATTAAGGATTATCGAAGGACCCTTGATGAAAATCAGAGGACTTGGCATACAAAGCTCAAATCAGCTCTATGGGCTGATAGGATCACATCCAAAAGATCCATAGGTAGCTCACCATACAAGCTTGTATATGGAAAGGAGGTAGTATTGCCCATATCATTGGAGTTGCCCACTTTGGAACTCATGAAACAGTTGGAGATGGCTGAATTTGAACCTATGGCAATCAGGTATGCAGAGCTGATGGAGGTAGGAGAGGTAAGAGATCATGCAATGCAAGTCATGGAAAAGGATCAGGCATTGATAAAAAGAGTTTTGACAAGAAGGCAAGAGTGAGGACCTTTCGAGAAGGGGACTTAGTCCTAAAGTGGGATGCAGATCGGGAAAATCCAGAAAACACTCCAAATTTGATGCCATATGGAGTGATTATTACATGATCACATAATGCAAAGTAACAATGCCTTCCAACAAGCTAAATTGGATGGTGAAGAATTACAGATCCAAGTGAGCGGGATCCATTCAAACATTGCTACTTGAATGGGAAGTTTCCACCCCTATAAATATTAGCATATGATTTTAATTTCCCTAAGTATGTATGCATGTTGTTTTGTTATAGTGTAGTTTTGTTTCCCTGAGTGTTATGGCACAAGTTCTTTGTTGCTCAGTTGTGTCATTACACATTTCAACGTGCCTCTAAGTGAGCGTTTTATCCTTTTCGTATTCATTCATGGCAAAGAGACCCGTAGTTTCTGTAATAGTTGCTTATTTTAGGATAAAACAAATGCAGAGCAACTAAAAAGTAAATCTTGAAAACAGATCCATTTTCGGGGACAGGATGAAAGCCACAGGTCAAAACAATTTTATACTCTCAAAAGCCTTGTTTCAAGTTTTCTCATGAAATTTGAGAGTGCAAATTGTCGGGCACTGGATCGAGAGGCAAGATTAGTATCGAGTGCCATCATTCTTGACTCCACACCCAATGGATGCTTCAAGGTTTCTAATATCTTTATCTAGCAGGCAGATGCCCTTGCGAGTCACCAAATTGTTATCACTATTTTGTTCCCCGACAAAATTGATCACCACGACCCCGCATAAAAGAAACGGCTCATTGAGCGAACCCATGCTTCAAATCCATCAAACAAATTACATGCGGGCTCTAAAATGAAATAGAAGGGTCAGGGAAGGAGAAGACAATATCAAAGAAACTAGGGGCTAAAAGGAAAAGAAATGGCGAAGGCTCAAGTCTTTAGGCTCTAAAATGATTTAGGATGAGCCCCAAAATGATTAAGTATGGAGGAGACGGTGGACGCGCCAAGTGTCCAAATGGCGCTCCTCCAAAGATTGAATCAAAAGGTCAACTCAAACAAGCACTAGACCCCACGTGTCCTAGTCTAAAGAGGAGTAGAGTCAACAAACTAAAGGTCAAAAGGTGGACAGGGCGGGCCTCAAAAATACTAAGTATAAAGGAGCTAGCGGAAGGCCGTAAATGCGTCGTCACCGACACATCTCCAAAGGTAGATCCAAAAGTAGAGACCCAAATGAGCGTGGGCTCACCACATAGTTTAAGTTAAAAATGGGACAAAGCGGGCCCAAAATTGACTAAGTATAGAGAACCACGGATGGCACCACATGTTGCATCAGCGTAATTTCAAGGCGCGGTCCAAAAGGTGATTCCCAAACAAGCACCAACTCACCACGTACTCGGAGGCCCGAAAAGTGAAAGCGGTCGTTGAAAAGTTCAAGAGTCAGCAGAGGATGCCAAGTGTCAACACGATGCTAATTCAAAAGCAAAATAAAAGGCAACCCTCAGACATGCGCCAACCCTCCACGTGTCCGGTTTCAAAAAGGGGCCCGTTTTAAGCAATTTGGTTGTCGCCATTTCTATACTGGACCGATTCAAATTTCAAATGGGCATATCTTTTGACTCAGTGCTCAAAATCGACAAATCTAGTGCCGTGGGAAAGATCTCAACCTCTTCTACGCCATGGAGATTTGAAACTTTAATTTTGGAGAAGCTAAGTGGGTGAAAAATGGAGAAACATCTTTGTGCCATTAATACAAGATCTATTTTGCCCCAACAACCAGATCGGATTTGATCTAATCCATCGTTCCTCCTCCTTCGAGGCGCCAAACGAGTAATTGATGTAGACACAAAAGATTTGGGTAGATTCATAAGAGGCATTGATGATACTGGTTGAGCTTCGAACTAGTTTTCCCGCTTCTCTCTCCTTCTTTCCTCTGTGTTGAATCTATAAAGGAAGGGTCGGGACTCATTATAAAAGGTTGGACGTTTCTGTTTTGTACCCTCCCTTCTTCTTTTGTTCAAGGATTTTTGGAGCTTTTCTAACCTCTCCTCGGGTTATAATGCAAAGTTTTGCTTCTTGGATACTGTAATATATTGTATCGATTCTTGAGTAATAATATATATGTTTGTGGATGTTTCTTGACCCTCTCATGTATTCATTATTGTCTCTCTGATCTCTTATTGCATTTTTGTCATCTATGCATAGTGTTTGTATTGCATTTTGTGGTCTGTGTTAAATTGCAAAACAAGGGTCTAACATTTATTTGGTGCATCACCTCGTTAACTTAGTTTATTTTCTTATATCTCCTTGACCTGTCTCCTTGGTAAAATAGAGTAGATTTAGAATAGATCCTCTGCAATACATTTGTGTGCACTTACCGAAGCAGAGGAATAGAACCGGCCTTAATCTGGAGAGCTCTCTCAACTTGCAAGGTCCCACACTTTGAGAGATGCTCCATGTTATGTAATCACATTGAGAGTCTCAACCCATCTAGTTGCAGCATTGGGGGTGATGTGATTATGCACTAACAAGTACTATTGATTTTGATATTTTTGACTAATGTCAATAAAAGTGGGTCTCTTGCATGATGTTCGAAGCCTTGGGAGACAAACCCATGACCATGATTATAGTGGATTCCCGCTACATAAAAAGTCAAGAAAGATGGGGTTTTCTTCATCCTCGACAACACTATTCATCACACTTTAAATTGATTTCCAACATGTAGTGTCAATAGATTAAATTCCAAGTAATAAAAATGTTGCTAAATAGATTAAAAAATTTTACTAGAATTTAACAAGGTTTAATAAAGTTGTTCATAGTTTGTGAGTAATCTGTTGTTTAAAGTTAGTGGGACTTAACTATCATCATCCTTGAACCTTCCCATTATATTAGCATTGATGTTATTATCTATGTAAGTAATAATAGTGGTAGTGTTCATATTTCCACAACTCGAATGCCATTTTTACCATCACCAAAGATGTTTATAAAACCCAAAAGGATACCGACATGACAAACATCACCCCCTTTCAAATGCCCATTGTGCCCCTTTCAAAATCTCTTGTTTCTCGGATTTGAAATTGAACTTTCTTCCAACATCAATCCTTTCCCACCAATAATAGAGAAATGGTTGGTGCAAGTGAAGTGGTGAAGAGAGAAGTAATCTAAGATGAGTAATAATGTGTTAGATCTAATGGAATATTGACGGACATTGTTAAAAACTTTTAATTAATTTAAAACTGGATAGGAAAAAGTGTTGGGAAAATTCTTGTCGGGAAGGCCTAAGACTTTTTGACAAGCTCTCCCATAATAGGAACACCTTCGGTATAATTAATGTTAGGACATTGGATTACCGACGAAAGGCTATAGTTTCAACTTCCCTACATTCATTATGTAAAGAACACCTCCAAGTATAATAAGTGACTTTAACTCTCTTTTATTTTTCATTGTTAGGTCTTGTGTTTGAGTCATGGGGGATGGTGGTGTTGTGAGTTAGGGTTGTGAGGAGGTAGGTTTTGTATGTTGATCGACATGAATTTTCATAGGAGATTGAGGTTTTCAGAGGCCAAGGTTCGATTCTTTGGAACTCCACGAATGTGAAATCGTGTTCATTGAAGCACATAATTTCATGAATTTATTCATGAGCTCTGTTATGCTCACGCTTTGTTATGAAATTTGTATCATAAAAGTATGCAACTCCATATTTTAATATGCTTAGTGTTTTATAAAGGTATAGAGCACCCAAAATGGAATACATTGGCCAATTTTGACATTGAGCACAATTTTTCTCTCTTAATGATATGCACATAAGCATTCTCAAAATAGAGTGATTCATTTTCAAACCGGGTGACTTCTTTCCAGGATGCTTAACCGCAACATTCAAAATTAGATGTGAGCTTGTGCATAGTTTGAAGAGGAGTTTAAAAGGCACTAATCACAATATTTGTCACCATTTAACACTCATTCCCCATTTAAAATAAAACAAAAAGCCCATAATTATTCCCTCTACCTTGTTGGAGCCACTAAATATGAGAGGCCTTGAAAAATTATATGATGTTATTTATACCATCAATTTATTACGTCGAAAAGTGTATTAAGCGGGGAAATCGACCTCTTTTGACGAGAGTAGAAATCATATGACTATTAGTAATTAGTTGACGAAGTATGGATTAGATCAGGTCGTTCATCGAGAATAACATGATTGCTAGGTTGTGTTTGATTTTACCAAAGAATCGCTGTTGAGATGACATGGACAACCTCCACTTGTTCAACATTTGGTTTATAAGGTTGCCGCCATTAGGGAGGTAGAGAAAATTAATTAAACACTTTGTGTGCATCAAATATGTTGTTGTAGACAACTAAAATCAGTATCCCTAGCCTTTGCCTACCCACGTGTACATATTTTATTAAGATCTATCATGGTCCCCTTTTAATTAAATACATCCCCTTAATTTAATTAAAATGCCCATCCCATCACCTTTAATTAATTTAATTAATTAACTCCTATTAATTAATTAATTAATATCCACATCATATCATGCCCTAATCCACTTTCTATTTAGGATGTTTTTATCCTAAATCCCTATCTTATAATTTTTCCTAGCTTTCTTCCTATCTATTTTTATGCCCTAACTACCCATGATTTATCCCCAAGCAATCTAATTTGCACACATACTTTAAAACACCCTTCCAACTCTTAAAAACACAAAATCATGCCAAAAACAAAAAGCTATCCCATTGGGGAAACTTTCCCTACAAATAATCAGCGCATCGACCCAACCTAGTTGCCATCGACCCTATAAAACTAAGTTATATATTCTCGGAAGGACCAAGAGAGAGAAATCAAGATGCATGTAAAATTTGGAGCTTCCTCATGACTTGTGAATTGAATTTTATGCCTACACATTCCTGTAATATTTACTGAGACCTCTCGAATCTTCTTGGAATGTACTTACATCACTCATGATCATCCTTCGTGAGACTTATCATTATCTTGGTGTTTCTTTATTCAACTTTTATCAAATTATCTTTTTATTTCTTGCTTCTAATCTTTTGCAGTTCGATTAGTTTCGTAACACCCGAGCTCCTCAACAACATTCTTTTTCAGCTTCCTTGCTCTGCAAGTATCCGCTTTCATCCTTTTGACCTCGTCTACTTACCCAACTCGATACAGTCATTGTCATTTCACCCTAGTTTCACCATCGACTAGGGTCTTGATTGATTAAATCGTCGCCCTTTCCAATATTTGTTTTCTATCATTCTCTTGGTTTTTGATCCTTCAAATCCCTTCTGCAAGTTGATTCCAAAGCATACACAAGCCCTTGTTGCATCCATATCTTGAAAGGTTTGCATATTTCAGTTACATTCCAGATCCACCTCCCAGTCATCATCGACTTGCCCCTGCATAGTCTAGGTCATCATCGACCCATACTAGGTAACCTTTCATTTACAATTATTTCAATCAAATCAGCTTTTAGATCAATTTCAATTATCTCTTAGATTTAGTAGTACTTCTGTTTCTGCATGTAATTTCTTTATCAATCTTTTACTTCAATCCTTCTTTAAAATGGGGGTTGACATCTGCCAAGGAAGTTAATGCTTCTTGGTTCCGCTTTGTCGGGAAGCCCCCACATATCCCATCTAATCAATCTCCTTTTCAGTTTGTCTTATTTACAGGTCATCAGCTACAACGAGGATCACATCACTGGTACCCATCCAACACATCATGCTTTAGAGGTACTATAAACCCTCCATGTTATGAGTTCAGTTTTGCTTTCATTACTAGTTCATTCATTTGATTAGGAACGAAGAAACTTGTCTAACATTTCTAGCACGCATGGTGGAACCACCCTTTAGTGATCATTTCTTTTCTATCTTCTTGCTTTTTCTGTCTTCAACTAACACTACGGTGTGAGGCCTTCAATGCTTCGCTTTGCTCGTGTTGGTTCAGTTGATTCTTTGGATCACTCTTCGCTAAAGTTTAGATAAAAAGGAAAAATTTTATCCAGGTTTTCCTCTTTTTCCTTTTTTATTTTTTTGTCATCATATCCCTTTCTGTGTGTGTCCTCATCGAAAGATCACACTTCGATTTGGTTTAAAAATAACCTTTCTTTTCTGCATCTTGCTTTGCTCACATAGTTTAAGTAGGGGTTAACTTACTGCATTTCAAAATCCTCACACATGACCTAAAACTCACAAACCAATCAACACATCAAAACAACATCCTACCTAGTAGATTGATTGGGATTTCATCACCCAACAGGAAACCACCTGAGACTCTCCCAAGCTAAAACAAACTTAAAACTAGACATAGATTGCCTTCTCTTAGGTACCCTGTTATCCATCCCCTTTTCTATTTTTCACATTTTCTTAATTAAAAACAATAAAAAGAATTGTTTGTTTGACTTGCTTAGTTTAGCTTATTCTTTCTTCATGTTTGTAATTACTCATTCAAAATCCAAAAGAATGGAACAAAACTTCCCTTCAAATAGTTCCGCCTCGACTCAACAAACGTCTACTACAACAATTGCTTCATCATACCCTTGATTACCTCTTTCATGAGTACTAATCCTCTCTTTAGTGTCTCTCACCTAGAATCCTCTATTTAAACCACTACCTTAGGAGAAACTAATCCCTTATTTTATCATCATTATGTCTCGTCTAGACCAACCACCCCACCATCCACTAGAATGGAACCTTTTGGACCCCCTCTTATCCCTCATGGTGATGCACAGTTCTAGGAGCTCCTTGATGCCAATCTGGTGGCTCTCCAAGACTATCTCCTCGGAGATCAACTCAACTTCCCTCAGATGGTCCACCACTTCAGCAAATTTACCCTTATCAAACTAATCCCAACGCCAATCAACAATTTTTAGTAAATGAGCTTGCCTCATCCTCTCACAATCCTCCCCCTCACCAAACTTCTCAATTGGTCATGTCATTCCACCCAATCTTCACCCAATTAATACAACCATCACCACTACCCTTCCTATTGCCTCTTGGCCCAATATCACGTCCCTTATTTGGACAACATGATCCCTCACATCACACATGCATATCACTCGCCTCCAACCTCCTCTTACGGGTACTCTTCCTTATTAGTGTCTAACCCTTCCAACAATAATTTTAGCCCTACTTATACTCATCAAGCACCTACCCAATCTCAACAATCATACAATATCCCCATGACACAACATCAAACATTCCAAACTCAACCTTTAACTCACATTCATCAAACAATCCCCCAAACACACATTCAATCTCACCAAAAATTATCCAACTACCTCGCAAGTTGTGCAACCACAACCCATTATCACCTCACCAAATGATCCTATGCATGCTCTCATGAATAGGTTAGCCAACCTTGAGGCCACCACCTAGGGCCCAAAGTTGCATTATCATATGAACAAATTTACAATGAGCTAATTCATCCATCGTACCAATTAAGTCATATCCTCCACATTGGGAATTGCCAAAATTCACCAAGTTTAACAGCAAGGAGGATCCACAACAACACCTTTGTGCATTCAGACATATGTGTTATCTTATTGCACATGATCAGGACTTGATGCTCCACACTTTCCCCATGTCTTTGGCTAGTCCAACATTAGACTGGTACAATAACATCCCTCAATATTCGATATTTCCTTCAATCAACTCACATAATTATTTTTAAAACATTTTTCAATCAACATTGCATGTAAAATCACCATCAATGACTTGTACCCTTTAGATAGTTTGAAAGATGAGTCTATCATAAACTTTTTGTGCACACATGGGCATGGCATTATAAACCAACTATCATTTACCCTTCCACAAACTAAACTCATCGAGCTCTTCTCACGATCATGCGCGAAACATATATCCTCTACCCTACAAATCCAATCCTTCCAAACCTTTGATGAAGCCTTCACCATGGCTCACAAGCTTGAAAAAATGCACCCTTGAGCAGGTCATTTAAAACTAAAATCAAACAAACCTAAACATGAATTCACTAAAACATCCACACATAATGAGAAATATAAGGGAGCGGACCAATGTTGTGGTCATCAAATCTTCTCCTGCACCAACATCTAACATGTGGACTCAACAATGAGCCCCATGACCGACACCCAACTACACTCCCTTCGGGAATCATATGCCTCTATCTTCAAAAATTTAATAATGGAAAATCTAATCACATTACCGCTTATCCAACTAGTTGATGAGTCAAGACCGAAACCCGTGTGGTATCATGAAGACCATTACTACAAATACCACCAAACCCGAGGTCACGACATAGAGAAATGTTGAAATTTCAAGGATTTGGTTCAAAATATCATTGATCAGGGTGACCTTCAGGTCGAAAATCCTAATGCTTCACCCAATCAACCGCTTGACATCTTCAAACAACCTTTCCCAAATCATGCACCAACAAGCCAAGTCGCAACCACTTCCACAACCCAAACACCTAATGCTCATACTATAAACATCATTGATCAAGAATCTACAACTTCCCCCTTCATCACTAACCACATCAATCCCCTTTGATATTATTCCTACATCTACAAACCTGTTAACACTTGTCCCCACAATTGCACCAATCACATCTACATCTACCTCGACATCCATTCCTACTACTAGGACCCCATTTGCAAACATATCATTCTTGTCCCTAGAAGTATTTATGAAACAACCATTCCCACCTACTACAGTTGATTTGGGTCCACATCTACTACATTACCTATTATATCCACTTCATTACTCACCAGATCCACTTCACTAGATCCAGATACCTTACCTACATCCATCCCACTTCTACTATGTTGTACTGATCCTCATAATTAAAATTGGTGCCTCTTTCAGAGCTTTTACCCACACCCACATCAAATTGTAGAAGATGCATCCACACCACCATCTTCTTCAACACCATCTTTATTGTTTGAAGAACTTTTGAAAATGCTTCCACTTCTAACAACTTCAAATGATTCTTCTACCACATCGACACAATCAAACCAATCTTCACCTTCCTTAGATTCCATCAAACAAATACTTGCTTCTTACGCCTATACCAATTGTGACACCACCTCTAGGACCTCTGGTGGAAATTATTGTCACTCCTCCTAAAAACACACTTTTACAAATAAAATCAATAACCATTAGTACATTACCTCAAGAATCTCTTGTACATTCCTATAAGAAAATTGACATTCCCACCTCTAAACCATCCAACACAACAACCTCTTCATCAAGAACATTTCATCAACCCAAACTGAAACCATCCAACACTAAGACATTAAATTATGCCAAAACTGAACCCGTACCATCAAGATATCAATATACTCAAACTTTATCATCTTAGACATCTACTTCTTCTAAGACCAAGACATTCCACAAGGACAAAACACCTCCTAAGGCTTTGGGTGAATCATATGCAAACATTTTCCAACATTTATTATGAATTTCCATAATCACACTTCCACCTATTAGGGCCTTGACCTGAATAACAAGAAGCCCTTGTGGTTTAATCCTAACCTTGTCTGTGCATATCACCATGCCCCTAGACACGACATCGAGTGTTCAGAGGGCATTCCAAGCCATTTTCCACAACTTCATTAAGGAAGAATACCTTCTCCCCAAGCCAAATCAATCTCTTCCTTCCACTCCAACATCTACACCTTTGACCTCATCCATCCAAATGTAAAAGTCCCCTGGTTCTTCACAAACCTTCGCAGCCATCCCACCTCCAGATGACTATTCTTCTGAGGGTAGCCCCCATTAATTCATCCACATTGTTCAAGTGACCACTCGAGTCAGCCAACCAGAGCCTAAATCAACACTCAACCAAAAGCTAAAACCTTTATTATCATTCCTCCTCCTAAGGAATTAGCCACGTCATCAACACCTAAGGTTTCCATCTTAGCAAAGCACCAGGCCTATTAAAAGCAGTATAGTCAAACTCCACTCAGGCCCCGATTAAGATGTCACTCTACTAGCTCATCCGAATCTTGCTAAACCATAGACAAGCTCTCACTGAAGCCTTAAAGTGCATCCGAAATCTAATGATGAGGCTCAACTCTTACATCCCTTGTAGGAGCACTTGCGGCTTCTACTACCATCTCATTTGATGATGTTGAGATTTTGGATATCATAGAAGAACATGATCTTCCCCTCTTTATCATGGTCAATATTAATGACACGTTCATCGACGGTCCATGATTGATAGTGGAGCAAGCATTAATATCCTCCCATCACATAATTTTGATCAAATTAAGATACCAAAGGCTTTCATTTCCCAAACACCTATGGTCCTTTGCGCTTTTAATGATGTTATCGCTCCCACCTTAGGAACGGTCATTCTTCCTATCTCGTGTCGGTGAGAAGCTCATCCATGAGGTCTTCTACATCATTGAGGGAGAATTTTAGTATAATTTTCTCCTTGGATGACTGTGGATTCATGTCATGCATTGCATCCCCTCTACACTTCATCATTCCCTTAAGTATGAGCATGAGGGGAAGATTTTGACACTTCTCGGGGACGATCCTCCCTTCCAAGTGTGCAACATGACCTATAGACCAAATGATGTACTCATTCCCAAGAATAATTCATCTGCACCATCCACTAGTTCAGCTATTCCCTCATCCAAACTCCCTAACGATGATTCCCTGGATAAGGTAATGGACAAACTTACGATGGGGGAGTATCGTCTTCTCACACTTAACACTCTTCCCACTCCTCACCGTATCGGTAGACTTGATAAAGCACCCATGTACCAACCAAACGTCAGAGATGTTATTCCTTTGGTCCACCACATCTTCACACCAATCTCATTTATGGTGGTTTGATACCCCCTCTTCTCATATCGATGATCTTTTTGCATGCTAAACCTTATACCAATGGTTTTGGATTCCTTAACAAACCATACTTTTCCACACCTATCTCTATCATTGTGCATGGAAGGGATTCGACATGGGATGTTATGAGCATGGTTCACATGACCTCATTATTGATCAAGTGCCGCAAGCCTCACTAAAGGCTCGGGTTAGGGTTAAAGAGCATTCCCTGACCCCATTCCACCCGAGATATTTATAAACATGCCTTCTCCACCATCTCCATATTTTTTGAATCTCGAAGACATGGACATGCCTTCTCCACTTTCTCCATCTTTTATGACTCTTGAAGACATGGAAATGGATGACACCATTTTGTATTGCCTCCAAAAAAAATTTAGTCTCCACCATAACTCTGGGACCAAACACTTATCAGTGTGAAAATCAGACTAGGTCCTTTCCCCTTTGTCATCCGAAGATGATAGAAGAATAATCTTCTACCATTTGTGTTCTTCAATGCACTAATGATGACATTATTATTTCCCACATGGGGGCAGATGATTCTTATCTTCACAAGACCTTACCATCCGATACATCCACTCTTCTCAACGAAGCCACCATCGACGTCAATATCGGGACTCCTCAGGAGCCTCACATCTTCAAGGTGGGTCAATCCCTTGATCCACACGAGCTTGAGTATTTTACCACATTCCTCTTGTGTTTTAGCCATCATTTTCATGGTATTCAGATATGTCGAGTTCTTGACCCTTCCATTGTCATCCATAATATCGTCACCATTCCTAACCCAAAACCGGTTAAAAAGCTTCACCGCATGCACCCTCAAGTTACTCTCCTTGTTAAAGAAGATTTGTAACGTATTCTTTTCAACTAATTTCATCATCTCCATTGACTATCCCAATGGGTTTCAATGTCGTACCAGATCACTAAAGCATTTGGAAAAATTTCATATGTCACCGAATTTTGTCTCACTTGCCCTAAAGACGACTTCCCACTCCCCAACATTGATCAACTTGTAGATCTCACCATAGACCACAAGATGTTTTCCCTTATGGATGAGTTTTCTGGTTATAACCAAATTCTCATGACGTTAGAATACCAACATAAGACTTCCTTCATCATCCCTTGGGGGACCTTTTGCTACCATGTCATGCCCTTTGGTTTGAAAAATGCCAAAGCTACTTATCAACGGCCATGACTTACATTTTTCATGATCTCATCCATAAAACCATAGAAGACTATGTCGATGATCTTTTAGGTAAATCTAAACATCAACACAACCATCTTTCTATTCTTAAGGTCCTTTTGTAAGTGCCTTATCCATTTTGTCTTTGCCTCAATCCAATCAAGAGTGTTTTTGGAGTCTTAACTGGAAAACTCATTGGATTTATCGTATCCATTAGAGGCATTGAAGTTAACCCTGCCAAAATTAAAGCAATCATTGAAATGCCACCTCCTTTCAATCTTAAGCAACTTCGTAGTCTTCAAGACTTGACTTCGATCAGTTCGTTGTTTTATCTCACAACTTTCAAATCGATGTCAACCCTTTCATCACCTTCTTCATAAAGATAGATTTTAATTGGGACCAAGATTGCAAAAAAAGGCCTTCAATGACCTTAAACAATATATTTTTTTCTCCACGGTTATCACACCTCCACGCGAGGGGGAGCCTTTTATCTGTATATTTCTACCACCGATCATGCTCTAGGAGCTATGTTAGCACATCTTGATTATCAAGGTTGTGAGCGAAGTTCATTTATTACATCATTTGCACCCTTCATGTATGTGAAACTTGCTACATTGAAGCTAAAAAGTTGTGTTATTCTCTCTTCTTTACTACTTGAAACCTCGACATTATCTTCTTAATCAAAAGATCTATGTTGTTACTAGCTTCCACTTTCTTAAAACATTACATTCTAAACCTTATCACAATGATCACGATACTCGATGGCTCATGTTCATGATAGAGTTTGACCTCGAGTTTATTCCTCAAAAATCCATTAATGGCCAAGCTATCGCACCACCAATGTAGCGAAGCCCCTCTTCCTAGTTCACATCTTCCTCATGAGCAATTCTCAAATGAATCAATCAATCATTTTCATCACGAGTATGACATCCTTAAGATGACCCTCTTCTTTGATAATTCCAAGTGTCAACAAGGGGGAGGTGATGGCGTCGTTCTCATTCCTCCTTGGGATACCCCTATTCCTCTTGCCAACAAACTCAATTTTGAGTGTACGAATAATATGGCGGAATACGAAGCCCTTATCTTAGGTCTTGAAACCACTCTCTTCCTAGGCGTTTAGGTCCTTGACATATATGGAGACTTGAAATTATCATCAAACAAGTCACAGGTGAGTATCAGTGTAAAAATGATACTCTTTAAAAATATCGTGACATTGTTCATCTCCTTCTCAAAGCCTTTAATTTATACACTATCCAGTTTGTCCCTCGATCGACCAATCATTTTGCATTGATATGATGACATCTCTTGTAGCTCTCATTCCTTTAACAACAAAGGAATCCAAACTTTTTTGTTATCGTTCATCGTCGTGATCGACCATTCTATGATCTACCCCAAGTTAATCTTGTTGAATCTAGTTAAATCAGGATATTTAGTACTACTAAATCTTCGATTATTTATCCAAATCCATCATTGCCCTTGATTTATCCAAGAACGCTTATGAGATCTTTCCTTCAACGTGCTAATCGCTATGTAATCCTTAGTGGAATTTTGTACAAACGCAGATTTGATGGTGTTCTCCTTCGTTGCCTTAAATCTCATGAATCTCTTTGTGTTATCCAAGAAGTCCATGATGACATTTGCGGTGGACACTTTAGTGGCTTAGTTATCACTAAGTGCATCCTTCATCTTGGCTATTATTAGCCTTCCCTTAATCACGACTTCGTGAGTACGTTAAGAAGTGTGAAAAATGTCAACATCATTCCAATCTTATTCGCATTCCTAGTCAAGCTTTGCATCCGGCTTAGGACCTTTGGCCCTTCTCACAATGGGGTCTTGATCTCATCGGTCTTATTAATCCTCGATCTTCACAACAACATCATTCCATCATCACTGCAACTGAATACTTCACTAAGTGGGTGGAAGTAATTCCCCTCACTTCAACTAAATCCGGTCCAATCATTAATTTTATCTATCAACATATCATTTTTCGCTTTGGTGTTCCTCACAAACTCATCACGGACAACGAAAAGTCCTTTAAAAACAAATATATTAAGAATCTTTGTGATTCATTTAACATCCAACTCAGCTTCTCTTCTCCATATTATCCTCAAGCTAACAACCAGATGAAGCCACTAATAAAACTCTTTGAAACATTCTTGCAAAAACTATTGACCAGTTAGGACATAACTAGCATCTTCATCTCCCCTTCGCTCTTTGGGATTATCGGAATAACATTTGTACTTCCACGAGGGCTACCCCCTTTTCACTTGTGTATGGTTATGAAGTCGTCCTCCCCTCAAAGTTCAAATTTTGTCTTTGCGCATTTCCTTTGGACTTCATCTCTAATGAATACTATCACTAAGCATGTCTAACACAACTTGAGTTGTTAGATGAGCGTCACCTTCTCACTCTTGAACACCATCATGTCTATCAAGAGTGCATTAAATGTGCTTACAATAAGCACATCAAGGAACACGACTTTAATGTCGGTGACCTCGTTCTCAAAGAAAATCAGAATGTCACTACTCTAGAAAGGAGCCAACGCATAAAGTTTTCCCCTAACTAGATTGGACCATACATTATCATGCATAAGTATGGGTTGGGAGCCTATTGATTGGCCTCCCTTGATGGTAAACCAGAAGTGGAACCTCTTAACGCATTACACTTGCGACCATTTTACTATTAGCGTGTGAGCTCTTAGTCATATCCTTAGATCATCCCTCCATCATTAGCCTCTTCCATCTTTCATCGTAGTGATTTGGAATTATGTGGTCATCTGTCACTTTCCTAGATGTGACCTTAAATATGAGCACCATGGCTCTTCTCGTAGCATATTCCTTATGGATAGGTTCTCCCTTTTGGTGAGAACTCTGCGATCATTACATCCATCACCCTCTCATTCGCCTATTAGAACCATGCAAAGGGTCTTAGGGTGTCTCTTGTATATTCATTGTCCCCTCTTAAGTGGTCTACTTAGTTATTCCTAGCTCTTCCCCATGTCAAAATCAAAATCAAAGGATGCTCTAATCAAAAGTTAAAGCAATAAAAATATTTGCTCCTCGAAGGACAATTATTCGGTCAAAAAAAGGAAAAGAAAGAAAAATCAAAATCAAATCAAAGAAAGAGACCGATCCCTTGAAGGACGACTATCATATATGCTATCTTTTTCCATATATATTACATATGTATAAAGTAGATCATACCCTCGAAGAATGGCTACTCTTGTTGTCATGGCATTGAAGGCTTCCCGTATTGATCAACCTTCCATTTTATTTGCATCCTAAGAAAGCTTCGCACTAATCAACTTTCTTCTAGCATTTCTCTTCCCCCTTTCCCAAAGTTGGGGCATAGATTTAGGGAACACCACTAATGGAGAACCCTTTTCCCATGTACAAGTTACATCTCAAATCCCTTTGTCGTGTCAACATTAGGTCTATGAGTTCATTCCATCCATTATCTCTTTATGATCTTTGATATAACATAGACAACCCAATTTCACATCTATCCTAAATCAATTAATTCCCCTTCCTCATTTCCCACAAAAATACGTTTCGAATTAATCAAATATAATTTGATTAATTATCCATTTCAAAATCCAAAAAATAATCTAATCCTCATCACATGTCATTATTCTCCATGTTTTTCCATTATTGAATTAAAAATTTAAATTCAAATCCTCACCCACCCTTCGTGGTCCCCACTCACCTAAAATCCTCCACTTATGAATTAAAAATATAATTCAAATCCTCACCCATTCTTCGTGGCCCCCACTCACCTAATCTTGCACACATTTTCAAACCACTCATCTAATCTTGCCCACATTTTCAAACCACTCACCTAATCTTGCCCACATTTTCAAACCATGATTACTTAAATTAATCTAAGTTAATCACTCCCCCAGGCTATAAATACAACCTTACCCCTCCCCTCTAAACACACGGAGAATAAGCTTTCATGCCATATCTAAGTTCTTGCATCCTTTGAGCAAAAAACATCCTTTTGCCTTGTCCTAATGTCAAAATAGCCTCATAATCCTTTTTCCCATCCGGTCTGAAAGTAAGAGGATCGTTGTTGCGGGGAAGGCCTTGCTCCGTCTTGAAGACAAGCACCTACATATCACAAAATAAGGGCTCAATCCAAGTTTCCTAGCCCATTCGAGGTTTACTACTTTAACGCGAAGGAGGAGGTATGATTATTAGTATTTTACTTCCTTATTAGTAGTGTATTTTTCATAGCTTACATTCTAGCACGCCCTAGCTTTCTTTTCGATCTGTTACCATTAATTTCCCAATTAGTGGTTTTATCTATTCTTTGTTTATTATTGTTCATTATTATTTCCTTTTCTTTCCTTATGGTCTTCTTTGGTTAACCTTCACGCTTTGGGTATTGTTTTTGTTGTGTGGTGTCTTGTGGTGTATCTCGTAGGTTATAACAACAATGAAACTACGCAGACTCATCCTGTCTTTGATCTCCTGCTTGGTGTTTAGTAGTTCTCGATTTTGCTTTTCACTCGTAATCTATAGGAACACAAGCACTAATCATTAGTTTATCATCTTACTGTCATGGGACAACCAATCCGGAAAATGCATTTATTTATTTACTTTTGCTAAAATAACTGCTTTGTAGGAAGTTAATCATTTTTATTTTATTTTATTTTAATCAATCATTTTGTGATCTAACTCTTTCTTTCTATTTATTTTTCTTTTTTAACCTTGCTGTCAAAATTTTAGCTTCTCAGGTGAAGTATAGAAGTCAGAAAATAAAAAAACCAGCTCCCCGGACGTTTTTCTCATGTTTAAAATTTTCATTCGAGCGTTCTCGTGTAGCTGATCTTAGGAAGCCATAACTTTTACTCCCGAACTTGGAATGACTTCATTTTTTTAACGGAAAGGTATTAAAAAGATATATGCAATAAAAAAATAATTTTTAGATTTAGACTTACAGAAAAAAATTGGTTTCATTTCTTCTAACACCTATCTTTTTAACAAAAAAACAACAAAATTATAGTTTTATTTATTTTATTTTATTTTATTTTTTTATTATTATTATTTCACGTAACAACCTCACACGTATGCTCTTTCCTCGCACTTCAAAAGTGATCTTGGAAATCAGAAATGTGAGGCCACTCAAGCTCTGCACAACAATTTTTTTAATTTTTAATTTTTTGCCTTACATTTCAATTTTCCACGACAACACTTCTAGATAACGTTTTCACCCTCTTCTTTCATCGTTTTTCTTTTTTGTGAAAATAATCATTATCGCTATTTCGCAATCATGATTAATTGCAATAATTATTAATATTTAAAAAAAAAAAAACTATTCCAATTGTATCCGCGTATGCTCTTTTCTTGCGCCTTTGAGCGATCTAGAAAATCAGAAACGGTCACAATTTTTTAGTTTCTTGTTCTAACATTGCAGGATCCTCTAGCTTTGTTTTCTAACTGTCATTTTAATAATTACTTTCCTTTGTCATATTCTTAATATTTGTTTGGTCGTTGGTTGTGTATGCTCTTTTCCTGCGCCTTTGAGTGATCTGGCAAATCAAAAACAACCACGATCACTTTTCTAACATTTCATTTAGGATAACTACTAATTTGTTTTCGTAGAACCGCATTCTTTGGAATATTGTCAAAAACAAAAACAAAAAAAACAACAAAATCCCGCAAAATACCACCATTCAAAGACAATTGTTGAAACCAAAAAAAAGTATGCTCAGGTGCAATTATTTTCTGCTAGTGATTTATTTCAAGTTGGAAAGAACCTGCGTTTAATCACTTTATCATATTGTTTTTGCACGTAGACGAGGTGGATTTCATCACCACCAAAGCTACACCGGTGACGTGGACTTGACTACCACACACCAATAGCATTTGCATCTGCATTGCACTTTGAGACCTAGTCTCATCACAGCGTTTGGTATTTACTCGCCGCTTGCTCTTCACTTACAGGTAATGCTGTCGTGCAACGCATGTGAGTCACGCCTAAATAGCTGTAACAACGAAGCCTGGGCATCGTCCCTGTAAATCTTCGGGGAGTTATAAGGACACCATACACATTCATCCCTCCATCACCTTCCACCTTTTCACAAAACCTGTTCTGGACGTGGTGATTCACTCCAAAACAGGTAAGTAAGAATTGGTGAGTCTCCTCCAGTGTTCTAAGGGTTCCCCGTACCAATTCTATCCTCGCATATGCAAATTAGGTATATCAGGACTAGGGTATATCGGAGGACGCATCTTCTTGGAGTAATAAGAGCCTGCATCCACCATTTCACAGATACTTGTATGATTGCATGAAACAATGATCATTCCCGAAGGATCTACCTCTTCAGCCAAAACAATTTGATACACATGACTGCTTGTTGTTTGTAAACAAAATAGTTTAGCATTGTTTTTATCATAAAACTTGGCTAATATCAATGTGTTTATTGTAAAATTCAAATCCTAATCGTGTTCCACAACACCATTTCTCGACCGATTCAATACCAAGCAAAACATTCAAGCAATCCCACAATGAAGATCAAAACGTCACACTGATTTCATTAGCCTACTTCAGCCAACAACAACTCCACTATAGCTTGTTTTCAGCTATATCCAATAGATATTGAGTGACTTGCGTTCACTCCTTATCTCATCAATTGTCAGAACATCCTTTATAGCTTGTTTCAAGCTATATCAAAATGACATTGGGTGACTTGTTTGAGTTCACTCATTATTTCATCAGCTTACAAGTTTAACAAAATCCCATCCGACACAAATCCCTTCAAATCTCATTTTGAGTTCGCAACTGTGTTGAGTCACTTGTTTGAGTTACTCTTCCTATCAAAAATCCAGAGCTTGTTTAAGTCAAACCAATCAACATATTCATCATAGCTTGTTTGAGCTATATCTCACTTGTATTGAGTACCTTGTTTGAGTGTACTCCTTACATTTTCGTCTGCTAAGCTTGTTTAATCCAAACCAATCAAGATATTCGTCATAGCTTGTTTGAGTTATATCCCACTTGTATCCCGAGTACCTTTTTTTTTTTTAAAGCTTTCTCCTTATAGCCTTACTTGTTAAAACTTGATTGAGCCAAAACAAAGATCACAATCAATAGGTTGATTTCTTCATCGCACCTTTCTTCGTTCTCCCTCTCTTTCAAACATGATGAATTCACGAAAAACATCACACAATGAGCTATTAGAACAAATTAATAAGATGACGACACAACTCTTTCATATGGCTACCCAAATCAGTGAGCAATCACCCAAAAATCTGATCATACAACCTCACGAAGAAATCAGTTCACGTAAAGTCCAACGTCAGTTTACCCCCCTTGGAGAAAGTCTCTCTAGTGTTTTTCATCAACTAAAAGAGGCTAAACTGATAAGATATCCAATTACAAAACCCTTTGTCAAAGGGGAAGCTAAGCTATGTTGGTACAAACCTAACACATACTGTGACTTTCACCGCATTGATGGTCATCACATAGATAAATGTGTACGATTTAAGAATTACGCCCAAGACTTAATTAACGCAGACGTCATCTCTCGTAGAACTTGATGACAATGCTCTTGCAACCAACGACACACATCCAATACCACAACTTTCCATGAAGAGTGACTACATCATCGAAACTCCTATATATATCTGAAATTCCACGAGATCATGCGGACGACAATACCAAGACTCTCTAATTCCAAACCAATCCATATCTTCTTCAAATTTCCTTCCATTAGTTCAAACATACATTGAACTGTTTTGACAACAACATTCTTCCAACATCTACTAAGCACTTGAACTTATTTCAAGAATCTCTTTCAGCCCAAACATATATTGAACTGTTTTGGTGACAACATTCTTCCAACATTTAACGAGACTTCGATCTCGTTTCAAGACTCCCTTTCAAACCTTGATATTCTCAGACACACTAGGACATAAGGTTCCATCAACAGGTACCATTAAGTTTGATTCTATTCTTCCAATATTGGCTCTTATGCCTAACATCTCTATCCTTTTTGTCAAAACACAACCACATCGAGTTTGGACACTTGAGACAATGCAACCCGTCGTGTCCATCATGCTTTCAACTATCGATCTTGCAGGCATCTCATCACTAATTAGTCTCACCTGTCAAGACTTCTACGTGCATCCATTCTACGAGGTACTTATACCCAGGAATATCTTTACACAACCTTTTTCCATCTTTAATTGTGAATCTATCCTCAAAACAATCAATTAATGGACAAATAGAAGTAAAAAACCAAATAACACAAACCATCATTGTCAACACACATGGAAGCTATTGGCTTAACCAAATCTATCCCACTCTTTGGGCTTACCACACATCTTATCACACACCTATTGGAGCCACTCCCTTCTACTTTATTTATGGTTGGGAAGCTATTTTACATGTCAAGGTTGAATTTTCATCCTTCATAATATCCTCCAAAGATGTAATCAATAAAGATTATTATCAACAGTCACGCCTTAATGAACTCGAGCTTCTTGATGAAAAACAACTTAATGCCCTAGATCATCTTCAAGTATATCAAAATCGGCTACGACATAGCTACCATAAAAAATTCAAACCTAGAAAATTTAAGGTCAATGATCTCATTCTCAAAGAAAATTGAAAGAACACACCCAAAGAACGAGACAAACAAGACAAATTTGAGCCCAACGAAATCACAACTAAATTTGGCTCTGGAGCCTATAAATTGGCCTTTGCAGATGGTCAAGATCTTGATGAACCAATGAATACAATTCATTTAAAGAAATTTTATCCTTGAGATGTTCACTATGCCGGGATACAACATGTACATTGTTCCTTCTGTCTTGCTTATCTTCGAATAATTTAAATTTATTCATTTCCTTTGGGCAGATATTTTATTTATCAAAATCACATCTTCATATTTATCATCATGAGACAAGTGTTAGTATGAATCTTATTAAGTTTGTGAGCGTCATACTTATTCCACTTTAAATTCGCTTTCCTCTATGGTCATACTAGAAGCTTACCGATGGTAATATATCCCCTTCTAATACATTCTCTCTTTCATAACAAAGCTTTAAACTTTGTTGCAGATTCGTTTGGTCGTCCATCTCGGTCTTCGGTGTTGAAACCTCGCCATTCTACTAGTCGTGTGGGGTTGAGATTGAAATGGAGACATTTCTTTCCAAATACAAAGCACTATTGTAAAAAAATCCATCAATTCAATAACTTATGAATAATTCATTGACACATCTTTCATCCTTCATAGTCTTTGATGTTAAGCCACACTTCTTACTAGTAGTGTGAGATGGGAATGGAGGAAGGTGCCCTTACTTATCTACGTCTTGTCTTCAAGTGATAAACCCTTGCCTCTTACAAGTGGCATGGGGCAAAGCGTAGAGGGTCATTCTTATACAAGCATAAAAACATTGCAAAATATTCCAAAAAAATAAAATAAAACAAAACAAAACAAAAAAGACCAAAAAGGAATTCACTCGCCTATACTTTGCCTTCGGTGATGAGCCCTTGCTTCTCACTAGTAGCATGGGGCAAGGCATAGGGAGTCATTTCAAAAATATAAAATCTTACAGTGCTTACAAATTATAGAATCCCCAAACACGTAATTTAGATGCCTAAGTGAAGAGAGAACTATCCCTTAACCTCATATCTTATCAATCAGCAGGCCACATAACTGTCTAAGTCTAGCATGTGACTCATAAAGTGAAAGCAATTTTTGAAACTGGTTCAGTACCATTATGAAGAATGGAGTCACAATTTCCCAAAGGGATTGTTGTTAGCATTTGTCTCTATATTCATTATCTATCTCCTGCGTCCTTCTTGATTCTCGGTGATGAGCCCACACATCTTACTAGTTGTGTGGAGTCAAGAATGGAGCTGGAATTCTTTTCATCATATCATCACCACCATATCCTGCCAATGGAAAGAGAATTTGTGTTATTCTGAGCATAAGTTACAACACGGAACATATGGATAATATCCATGTTTATCGCCTCTCAAAAATAAGTCTGCACTCTGGGCCATAAATTGCCACTCACAGTGTAAAAAAATCTACCAACATTTGAAAATCGTCAAAAATCCAAAACATTTGAAAATCGTCAAAAATCTAAAAACATTTGAAAATCGTCAAAAATCCAAAAAACAGTGTAAAACTTCAAAATCCAAAAACATTTGAAAATCGTCAAAAATCCAAAAACATTTGAAAATCGTCAAAAATCTAAAAACAGTGTAAAAATTCAAAAATCCAAAAACATTTGAAAATCGTCAAAAATCTACCAACATTTGAAAATCGTCAAAAATCTAAAAACAGTGTAAAAATCTCAAAATCCAAAAACATTTGAAAATCGTCAAATTCCCAAGTATAAAAATCCCTCCAAAAAAAAAAAACATTCAAAAAAAAATCTCAAAAAAATCTAAAAAATTATAAAATTCAAAAACAAACATTAGAAAATCCAAAAATCCAAAAACAAAAACATTAGAAAATATCCAAAATACAAAAACATTTGCAAAATTTTCAAAAGACCAAAAACATCCACAAAATCGTAAAAACTCAATAAGCAACACAATTCATCCTTTGAACTATTATCCCAAACAAATGGTCCAACCACCTTATGACTACCAATTTCAAACCACTTCTCCTCGCGTGAATCCTCGCTTGGGGAAAATCCGGCTCTCATTGTTTCCTTGTTTGAGGAGACTGACCCAATCCCTTGTACCCCTACTTGGGGGCACATCTAATCAATCATCACTGTGGAACACGTTAGGGACATGTTTACTAGTTCTTGTGTTGCATTATTAGTGGCAAATTATTAATTGCTTTCTTGTATCTTGATATATTACAGGGGGCATCTTGATTTTATGTATCCTGGTGTTCTCTGTAATATTCTTATGTTATCTCGATCGCATGTCGATGGGGCATCATACTTTGATGGCCTCTTTCTATGCTCTCTTCCATTTCGCATATCGTATGGGGCATCAAACCTTTTTGATGGCCTCTGCTACTATCTTTATCACGCATATTACGTCTAGTCATCCCGATCTTTTATATCACGATGCATCCTGTTATGTGCTATATTAAAATTAAGATGCTTTTCATCACGTGAGTATCTTCCGCATGATCAACATTTTACTTTGCACCCCATCCATTCACCCATACTAATGCATTCTCCGGGCCATGCGAATCCTACTTGATCATCTGTTGCGGTTTGCGAATCCTACTGACGATCTTTCTCAAGTAGCATTCACTATCCAAAGAGCTCCTTCTCCCCACCATGATCACCATGTATTTGATCCATTCATTCTCACTTCTCATTTTTCCTCCTCCGCCGCTTATACCCATATTACCCTTCTCACCATTCCTGTCCCCTCTCACCCATTGGTATTCTTTCCTTTCACCCTTTTTCTTCCCGCTTGACAATCTTACTTAATAACCCCTTCTATATGGAATCCTCAGTGGAGGTTTACCCTCTCCCTAAGATCTTCCCGCTGTAGAAGCTTCTTCACCACCTACCCTCTCATCAAACAACCATCACCACCAAACACATCTTCCAACTCCACCTCTTCTACTTCCCATTCCCGCATCATTACTCTCACCACGTGGGCATCCCAATTAAGGATTCCCCTCACACTCTCCGCCCTCCACTGCATATATTCCTTCATCCATTCATGTTACACTCCTTTGTGTCATTTCTTTCTTATTATCACCTCATCTCATATCATATACCACTTAGGCATACCTCACTCACTCTTTTCTCATCCTTCCCCAAATCCACCTTATGCCTGGTCATCCTACTTACATGCTCTCGTAGTATGGCAAATTCACTTGAGGGTTCCCCTTCAGTCCATTTTGTCATACCCTATTCCCACCAACTCTAACATCATCCTTCTTCCTCAGCTTGGCGATCTTACTTAACCATTCCAGCCGCATGGCAATCTTACTTAAGACTTCCACTTAAGGTTGATCTGCCCTGTGGCCTTCCCCCATCCCATCATATTTCCCCCATCTTCCTTCTCCCACTTCTCATCGCGATCATCTTCTTCACCCTACCATTCCACCCCTATCTCCAATATCATTTTGTCTTTCTCTTTGCATATCATCCCTGTCGGTTGGGAGACCCTACGAAACCTCTCCAGCAATATGACGATCTTACTTAAGAGATTCTCTTAAGCATGACATGTCATCTTACACTCGCCCATCACTCTCCAATCTCACCATCCATATTTCCTCTTCATTCCCCATCATCACATCTTTTTCCCACCACTATCACCCTCCTCTACTTGGCAATCTTACTTAACCACTCACCCAGCATGGCGATCTCACTTAAGAGTCCCTCTTAAGGATGATCTGTCTCCTTGCCTTTCCCCATCACTACACACCCTTCACCCTTCATTTTTTCTCGGCATTCCCCATTATCACATCCTTTCACCTCCTTTTCGATTCTCGCAAACACCACTTCTCGCTTGACCATTTTTCATCTCCAGTTTTGCTCACATGGCAATCTTACTTAACCACTTCCGTCACATGACAATCTTATGTCAGGGTCCTCCCTACACTTAACTTGTCATCGTGAACTTCTCCCCCGCCTCATTCTTCGTTCACTTTGTTGATCGCTTCTTCCACCTGGTATCTCCTATTACCCACTTTTTCCTCCTCCTATTATCCTTTCTCCACATATTCTC
Source organism: Taxus wallichiana var. yunnanensis (assembly GCA_018340775.1). Lineage (NCBI taxonomy): Eukaryota > Viridiplantae > Streptophyta > Pinopsida > Cupressales > Taxaceae > Taxus > Taxus wallichiana. The sequence goes on along the minus strand of CM031244.1, from coordinate 463,462,315 downwards.
TTACAACATACAACTCATCTCTTCCACCTACAATCACATTCTTTTCCCCCATTTTCCCCTCCTTGATCCATCATCCTTCATACCGTTTCTTCCCATTCTTTTCATGTCTTGGTTCTTCATCCTCACCTCGTTCATCCTCATCACCCCCATCCTCTCCTCGCTTTCACTTAGTCCCAACTCATCCCTCCCATCTTCTTCAATCTTTCCACTTCATCTTCTCAAATTCCCCCCACATTTCTACCCACACACATATTCGCCATTCTTGTTAACACTCCTATATCATTCTTTCATCATCATCTTCTCTTCCCGCGCTCATAATTGTCAACGGGTTTTCCCTAAAAATTATCAATCCGCATTCCGCACGACCTCATTCACTCCCTTCGACCTTCTAGAGTTTCCTTCATTCCTTCCTCCTCTAAGCCCACCACTCATCGGGCAACGGTTTTCCTAACGTCCCTTTGTTGGCATTACCCTTTCCAGTCCTCATTCGCTTTCTCTTTTTCTTCATTTTTTCTTTCACCCTTCCCACCACTCATTGTCAAGGGGATTTCCTAACGTCGCCCCTCATTGGCATCAGCTTCTTCTATCCCCATTCTCTTTTCTCTCCTATTCTTTCGCCCGGTCTTCCTCGCAATGACGTGATTCCTTCAATCTTCTCCTTGTATTCGTTCTATCTTCCTTTCTCTCTCCCTAATTTTCACGCTTTTCCGACCACTTCCCCTTTTCTCTACCCCCTACCTTTTCGTTCATTCTCGTATATGTTTCTCTTCCTTTCTCTCCTCTTTTCACACTTTCCTCGCCCCTCATAGTTTCTTTTTTTTTCTCCGTTCTACTTCTTCTTTTGTCCTCTTTCCATTTCCCTCCATTTCACCCCCTACTCCCACCTCGTTTTCTCCTTCTTATTTATCCTTTCCCATTTCCTACTTTTCTTCACTCTCTCATTTATTTCACTTCCACGTATCCCTCTTTACTATCTCTGTTGCTTCCTTCATTTTGCACATCTCTCTATTTCATCCCTTCACCCTCTACTCTGTCATTTTCCTCTTTTTGCCTTGTTTGTCCTTCATCATTCCCTTCTTCCCCTATCATCCCTCTCTCTTATTTCTACCTCTTTCATTCCTTTTTTTCCCCTCCCCTATCTCCCTTACTCTTCTCATAATCAACCCCCAACCCTATCCATTCCCTTTTCTCTTTCCCACACACCCTCACACCTAGCATTCAAGGTCGATTGAATCCTTTCTCCATTTGCGTCGTGCGGTCATTCCAGTCTCTTCCACTCCATTATCATCCTCTTCTCCGCCGAATCCATTTCCTTTCTTTTCGAGAGTTCTGTCATATATTTCATTCTCATCAGTCCTCTCGAGGGGGCATCACCACATCTATCCATAATCACATCTTCTCATGACATTTTTGTCTTGGAGGATACTATGACATCCGTCACTCACCACTTTCTATTCTCCCCAACAAACATTCGCTCTACCTTTTAAAAAGTAGATTGAATTCTTCCCCCATACCGTCTACTTTCTTTGAAAGGACACTACTTTCATAGTACCCTTCCAAAGAGGGGCAAATGTAGACACCCCAATTTCACATCTATCCTAAATCAATTAATTCCCCTTCCTCATTTCCCACAAAAATACATTTCGAATTAATCAAATATAATTTGATTAATTATCCATTTCAAAATCCAAAAAATAATCTAATCCTCATCACATGTCATTATTCTCCATGTTTTTCCATTATTGAATTAAAAATTTAAATTCAAATCCTCACCCACCCTTCGTGGTCCCCACTCACCTAAAATCCTCCACTTATGAATTAAAAATATAATTCAAATCCTCACCCATTCTTCGTGGCCCCCACTCACCTAATCTTGCACACATTTTCAAACCACTCATCTAATCTTGCCCACATTTTCAAACCACTCACCTAATCTTGCCCACATTTTCAAACCATGATTACTTAAATTAATCTAAGTTAATCACTCCCCCAAGCTATAAATACAACCTTACCCCTCCCCTCTAAACACACGGAGAATAAGCTTTCATGCCATATCTAAGTTCTTGCATCCTTTGAGCAAAGAACATCCTTTTGCCTTGTCCTAATGTCAAAATAGCCTCATAATCCTTTTCCCATCCAAGTGCAAAGTAAAGGATCATTGTTGTAGGAAGATCTTGCTCGTCTTCAAGAAAAGCACCTACATATCACAAAATCGGGCTCAATCCAAGTTTCCTAGCCCATTCGAGGTTTCTATGGACGCGAAGGAGGAGGTATGATTATTGGTATTTTATTTCCTTGTTAGTAGTGTATTTTTCCTAGCTTACATGACTAATCGGCGTTTTTATACATTCTAAAACATGTTTTGGTCGTATGTGCTTGCGTTATTCAGATCCCTATTGTTTACCTTTAATGCAATTATAGGATCTCTTCTTCATGTGTTCCTCGATACGATGTAATTTTGTTCGTACATATAGGTTGTCATAGTTTGGTCATGCGTTATCTCAATTAATCTATCTATCTATCCTAAGTATATCAATCTTTACTTACACTAATTGATAATCACATCCACATTACATTCTACCCATTCATCACATTACCATGATCAAATTCAAAACAAACATGTAATCCTAATCCTCATTAACCATACAATAAATTCACATCATCAATAATCCATGCATATATAAATCCCAAGTAGTACAACATCATATCCAACATCATAATCTAACAATCCAAGTAAAAGTAAATCATTTCATCTTATACTTTTACCATCATCATCAAATATAATTAAAACATGCAACCAATCCTCATCATCATCACATATCCATGTCATCATCAACATAAATCAAATAATCAACATTACACAACACACATATATCAAATCATGACAAAATGATATCATATGTATATATCAAAATCAAATGTATCAATACATCATTGCCCTCTAACGGGGCTCTCTCAAAGCAGAGATATCAGTAAAACTAGAAAAATGAATCTCAAAGAGCCTAATATCCTCCCCTGTGCAAGAAAATCCCTATCTCCCTATCAACCTCGTTGCCTCCACTTGGCCCTCTCCTCGTGTGGTGAGCCACACTCGCGTGCTCCTCGACATCCCGCCTCTTCCCCGCCGTTATCTTCTATAGATGTTCCAGATTGGAGTGTCTTCGCTGACAGCTTCTCAATCACAATCCCCTCATAATACTTAGCCTCTCTGTAGCTAAGGCTTTGTATCTATCAATCAAGATCATACCAGGAGGTGTCATCTCTCCTCCTCCCCTGCGGTGCTTACTCTATCGTCCACCCATAACCTCGGTAGTAAGTATAGTAACAAGATCTCCAAAACGGACCCTATAAGCCTCCCTCTATCAGCAGTATTAATCCCTATCCTATACAATGATTTGTCCCTCTCCTGGACCATAACATCTCTCTCCACCCTCATTTGATCTAACTTGATGTGAAGTCGTGCTAACTCTGTGGTCTCTCAAACTCCTTCATCTTTGCCTCTGAGCTTCCTCTACATCTCCCCCAATCTCCATCTCCTCTACCTCCTCTCCTCCCTCCACAACCACCCTAGCTACCCAGAGATATCAGTCATCCAATCACCAAATATGGCTCTAACTCCTATGTCATCATCATCCCATGGTGCAGCCTCCTCCTCTAATGGGTCTACATATACATGGCTCGATAACTCTCTGTCAAGTTCCTCCCGCATGTACAAAATAGGAGCATCTGGTATAGTCTAGACAACCCAAAAATTTCATCGCACTAGATTAAATTGAACATCCTCAATCATCTCGGACGTCTCTCCTAAAACCACCGTATCCATCTCATCCCTAATAGAAACTCTGTGTCACTCTCCTCGACCATGTATGGAAATCCTTATATCGCCGCCATTTGATGATCGATCTCTAACTCCACAAACCGATCAACATACCAATCCACTCCTCTATCACCCCTTTCTCCGAAGGCTTGGTCAGCCCTCCATCTCAAGAATCTAACTGCCAGCTCTATGTGATCCCTAGTGACCCATGGAAGCCTTGGTGGTGTGATCACCGCTATGTGTGCTCATACGCCCAACAATGTAATATGAAACCAACATCTAGTCTTCGATCTCTCCTTCTTTCCCCTGTACATGTAAAGCTTATGGTAAACCTAAGCTAATAGAGTAGTCCCAAATGAAAATACTTGGCCTCGATGATCCAAAAATATCTTCCACTACACCAGTTAGTGCCCATGGAAACCGAGCTCCTCCTAAGTTCGACAATGCATAACAAGACACTACCATCATAACTAAGCAGATCAAATGACTCATGGAGGTACACCTCCCTCGTACCTCATCTCATAAGAAAATGCCCCTGAAGAAAACTTAATGTGGGGCACATTGGCTCCAAATAGTTGTGTCAATACTACAAGTCTATTTGTCGGTTGTGATGGGAACTATCTACTCCCCCTGTATATGCAATCTCAGTATCCTATACACATCCTCCAGGGTGATGGTCATCTCTCTGTCAAACCGGAAGGTGTCAATCTGCTGGTCCCATCTCTCCACCAAAGTGATCATCAATCCCACATCTCATGGGATCCTCTGATAATTCTTGAATCCACCTAACCCTACTATAACCAAGTGATCCCACTGGCATCTGTCACATCTCTTTAATCTACTCGTATAGAATGGGCACTTTTTCTCTCAAAATAGAGGTCTCTCTCTCCGCAATCATAAACAAAACATGCGAACATCAAATCCTCAATCCAAAATCCAATCAAAATCCATTAAATTTCATTAAAAATCCAATTCAATCCTAACCAAATCCAATCTAACCCTAGTTGTGACACAACCCAGATCGGGTCGATGCATTTTGTGGTGATCAACATGTACCTTAGGGCTCGGGCGATGTCGACCCTCTGGGTCCCGCTCACCGAACCTAACGCATCATACTTTTTCTAAAAAATGCAAAAAAATAAATAAATACAAAATTAAACTAAAAACAAGCTTGAGTTTTGTTACTCACCATCCTTCACACCCTCTGGCATTTCCTTGCAGCTCCTGTGGCCTCCATCTCTCATTTTTATCTTTAATCACTTTGATCTCTCTCATCAATTTCACACGTGAAAATGAGCATCATCGGTCGATCGACCCCATGCTTATATAGCCACCGACACTTGGTCATCGTTTGGTCGTCCACCCCTTAGGTCGTCAATTCGCCTTGGTAGCCTTCACTTTGGCTTCCCTAATCTTTGCTTATGACCTCTTCTTGGGCATTCTTCAAAGTCCACCTTTGTGGCCATCTTTATTTTCCCTTTAGGGCATTCTATTTCAATATTTTGATCCTATCCTTTTATGATCTCGAAGTCCACCTTCGTGGCCATACTTATTCCCTCTTCAAGCATTTTATTTTTTCCTATCCAATTTGTGCAAAAAGTCCACCTTTGTGGCCATACTTATCTTCCCTTTGGGGCATATTATTTCACTACTCACCTTTTCGGCCTTTTTTCGTGTCCTATGTTGGGGCACCATTATTTTCATCCTTTTCATTTGTGGACATATAGTTTTTCACTTGGTTCCTCGTGTACGAAGGAATTTGAATAATTTTGCATTTAGTTGCACATGCTTTGATGTTTGCCCATGACCCCATTGCACATACTTTGATGTTTTCCCAGACAAGGATTTCATGTCCTATGTTGTGGCACCATTATTTTCATCCTTGTCCTTTCATATGACACATAGTTTTTTCACTCCTCGTGTATGAAGGATTTGAATAATTTTTGCATTTAGTTGCACATACTTTGATGTTTTCCCATGACCCTGTGATCATTTCAGCTTCCATCCATATGAGAGATTTCCCGTTGGATTCTCTCCATTTTGCAGTGATTTTCACCCACTCGTTGGCTCGTAGAGCATTATCACCATCTCCATTGAGACTGTAATTGTCCCTCTACCGATGTGATATTGGAGTCACCACCATGGTTTTCATTTTTATTGCGATCCTTTTTGTTTGGGGCATCTTGCCTTGGTAATCCTTTTACCCATTTTTCTTTACCCACCCACCCTTCATCATCTACCTTTTTCAAATGCGTCATCGATTTCCTAGTGTCATCGATCCCCATTTAAGGGGAGCTCATCATCTACCTTTCATCAATCCTCATCATACCATTTGTCTCTCACTATTTTTGTCTCATGGCTTACTAGTGCAAACCACTCAATAAAAAGGGGCAAAATGTAGACACCTAAAATTGGTATCCCTACCCTTGTCTGCTCACGTGCGCATATTTTATTAGGATCCTATCTAGGTCCCCTTTTAATTAAATACATCCCCTTAATTTAATTAAAATGCCCATCCCATCACCTTTAATTAATTTAATTAATTAACTCCTATTAATTAATTAATTAATATCCACATCATATCATGCCCTAATCCACTTTCTATTTAGGATGCTTTTATCCTAAATCCCTATCCTACGCTTTTTCCTAGCTTTCTTCCTATCTATTTTTATGCCCTAACTACCCATGATTTATCCCCAGAAATCTAATCCTACACACATGATTTAAAGCACCCTTCCAACTCTTAAAAACATGAAATCACGCCAAAAACACAAAAGCTAGCCCATTGGGAAACTTTCCCATGTAGGATGACATCGACCAACGGCCTAGTCACCGTCGACCCTATAAAATAAGTTAAATATTTCCAAAAAGGACCATGTAGAGAAATCATTAGATGCATGTAAATTTTGGAGCTTCCTTGTGACTTGTGAATTGACTTTCGTGCCTGACCATTCCTGCAATAGTTATAGACCTCTCGAATCTTCTTAGAACATGCTTACATCACTCACGATCATCCTTCGTGAGACTTATCATTATCTTGGTGTTGTTTTATTCAGCTTTTATCAAATTATCTTTGTATTGCTTGTGTCTAATCTTTTGCAAGTTCAGATCAGCTTCTGTAACACCTAGAGCTCCCTCAACAACATTCTTTTTTAGCTTATTTTCTTGCAGGTCTCTCGTTTCATCCTTTTTACCTCGGCCTTACCCAACTCGATACAATCCCATTGCTTCACACCTAGTTCTTTGCCGACCAAGGTCTTGATTCCTAATCTTCCTTTTCGATCTCTATTTTATGTCATTCTCTAGTTTTACTCCTTCGAGATCCATTCTCGCAAGTTGATTCCAAGCATACACAAGCCCTTCCTCGCATCCAGGTTGCATCAAATCTTGCATGGTTTTCATATTTCAGTTACATTCCAGATCCAACCTCCTAGGTTTTCGTCGACCCACCTTACACAGTTTGGGTTTGTCATTAACGAGACCAGTAACCTTTCATTTACATTTATTTCAATCAAATCAACTTTCGATCAATTTCATTTATCTCTTAAATTCAATAGTACTTTTTTGCATGTAATTTATTTATCAATCCTTTACTTCAATCTTTCTTTAAAATGGGGGTTGACACATCCCCAAGGAAGTTAACACTTTTTGGTTATGCTTTTTCAGAAACCCTGCATATCCCATCTAATCAATCTCTCAATTTGTCTTATTTGTGAGGTACAATGAGGATCCATACTCACTTTGCACCCTTCCATCCATCACATCACGCTTCTGAGGTACTATAAACCCTCCATGTTATGAGTTGCTAGTTTCTTTCATTACTAGTTCATTCATTTGATTAGGAATGAAGAAACTTGTCCAACAACCGCCACCAAATTCTACATGTTCGGGTTATTAACTCATAGCATTAGACACCATCTTGAGCTCACTTGAGATAAGGCTCTTTTCACTGCAACCTTAGAATCTTTGAGATACATATTCGCGCACTTCTTTTGTGCTAATTGACATAAAAAAGAGGGATTGCATAATGCAACTCAACACCATCTCCATAATGGTCTTCTAAAATGGTCATAATGTCAACAATCTTGTGAGCATCGACACATTAAAAATTATAAAACATACAAGTAGTAATGATGATATGTATATAAAATTAATAAATAATAAAAAATATTACAAAACATGATGTATTAAATAAAAATGGTCTCGTCACTAGAAATCATAATTTTATCCGGGTATTCGTGGATTGTGAAGTTGCATAGGAATGTGACGAGATCCATGAAGGACGATGTGACCGTGTGGGTGATGACTGTGGGTGTGGTGGTTATGACGGACCCATTTCTCGAACCCTCTTCTTATGGAATGTGTCTTGACTCTGTAAACCCTAAATTTTCCACATTAAATGTATAGGATGAGGATACATTTAAAATATCTATAACTTGTAAATCCTAAAATTTCATTACATTGAAAGGCGTTTGCATAGGCGGAACGCTCCACCCTTTCTGACAACTGATGGGCCATGAACACGTGAGATAAATCGATCGATGAAGCATAGACTCACATCTGTCCTTCACATGCCGGGAAATGGTTTAACACTTAAATCTTCTTGAAATAAGAAATAAATCGTTTTTTTTGTGTTTGCCTACTTGAATTTTTTTTTGCCTAAACTCACCAGTCAAGGTTTTTTGAGGAAATGTGGAGGCCATTGTGGGTTCTATTGTGTAAAATCAATTCATGTACTCACCAACATGTCCCGCCTAAATATGGATTTAGATATATTATTTTTCATATCAGGTTCATACCTCCATAAAAGCTCTAATAGTTGGAGCCATATTTTGTTGTTACCGTTCTTGAATCTTCTATTTCTACAGACTTGCATTGTATGTGTTCATCTCGACATTAATTAATCAACCCATATAAGAGGTCACAATTGTAATATACAAGTCCATTCACTGTGACTCGTTTTCATTCTAAATCTTGGTTGAAACATTATTTGTGATTTTTAATAGGTTTTAGTTTCATGTAAATTGGTGGTCGAAGTAGAGTTTAGTTTTAGTCTTATTTTTATAGCTTGGCAAACTCAAATAGGTGATCTTAGTTTTATTGATATTTTATCATCTTCTTAGTGTAAAAATATATATGTGTGTGTCAAAACTATTATTTAATAATAGCTTGTAGCTATATTAGATAAGTTTCTCACTTTTGTCATTGAGTCCAAGTCAATGCATGTCTTAAAAAGTTTAAATGTTAAATATAGAGCCGCCAATGTCATGTCAATGTTGTTATTGTTTTATGAGAGCCATAAGCCAAAACAAAATTATTTGTAAAGGGAATAATTGAATTAATAATCAAATTAAGTTTATGCCCTTTGAGTATTCATTTCTAGAGGACACAGGGCATACTAACTCAAGATAGATTGATTATGCATCAACCGCAACACAAACTTTAACTCTATGTCAACCAACAAGTCATGCTTTCCGCAAATTTGTGGGTTGAAACATGTCTTGTAAATGGTGCTTCGACTCTATCGTCGACATTGGTTACGACAATTTGTCATGTCCGCCTGGTTTGCCTTTATTTGTCGTCCTCAAATTTGATCGATACACGGGAGCCAATGGGATGCCAACAACCCTTCCCATGTTCCAATTCCACCAATTTCTAGAGGGAGAGTTCTCTCCTTATCCGCCCTTCATATTTCACCCCCTTTTTCATTCACCGCTATGCAAAAATGTCCTCAACACCTCTTCTTCTAATCACGCTATAAGAGAAATCCCGACTTCATTCCACCAAATCGTAGCTTTTCTGTCATTGAAAACACTCCTTTTCCCCTCATCACATTCCCAACGACCCTTCCCTTTCAAACTACTCCACTTAATTTCGCAATCCATATCAATTTTTCTACTACTCTAGTTTCCACCAAATCATAGCTTTTCACTTTCCAACTTGAAATATCATAATTCTTTGTTGTTTGTTTCAATTTCCTTTTCCGATCACCAATGGTTCACTTTCGATGTTAACATCACACACCTCACGTGCGATTGCTAGTGTCTAGTTATCTCGCTTTCTTTTATTTACATTCTTTGTGGTGTTTTATAGCTTTTTAGTTTTAATTTTTTTTCCTAAATCCTGCTTCCACCACCGGTTACACACCCAATTGCGATTTTCTAATGCATAATTTGGTTACAAAAAAATGACTATTTCCTTATCAGCACTATTGAATCGATTGACCCATATACATGTATACATTTTACCAAAGGTCAATAGAGAGTTTGTTATTTCCTTTTCAAGCATATATATTTAATCAATTAAAGGTACACTTGTTAATATGTTTTAAATCCAATAATTGCATTTAACTAATCTTACATAATATAATATGCTTAATTTTCTTATTTTTATGTTGAAAGGCATGATCCAAATAAGAATTGGGGTTGACAATGTACCATGATTTATTTGGTCGGTGTTGTATGACACTATACAATTTTCCATGTTAGATGCCACTCATATTAATCTTGTCCCCTATCCATCCATGTTGGATTCCACACATAGTAACCCTATCACCCCATAGATCCAAATTAAGTATTTTATTGTGAGATCCTTATTTCTGGTTTTGGCAAACATTTTGATTGCAATCTGCCCTTTCAGTAGTGTCTACATACAAACTTTGAAGGAGATTCTTCTCACATCGAGTTGATATTCATTATCTAACTTTACAACGACTTCTTCTATTTTGCAAATGCATGGATGATCTCATTCCCATTTTGGATCCCTTGACTACATGAGTTTTTTCTTCTCTAGTCAAGCGGAGCCGCTCTAAGGGAGGTGAGCAAGTCTCACCTGGAGAATTATAGATGGCCAATATTCTCCCCCTCATAAACAAATGACAATAGCACTTACTTTGTGAGGAAGCTCTTCCGTCACCTACATGGACTCCCTTTTTCACTAGAATTTGCATCGATTTGATGGTCGTAGGCTCACAAACGAGTAGTTAGTGATGTTTTGTTTCAAGTTCCTCAATGCGCGATTTAATATCACACCATAGTTGCGGCTATTTATGGGAAAATGTACCATGGCGCATCTCATGTGTGACCCTATTTGATTCATTGTTGTGTTTTGCATCATTTCCACTTGTTCCCTCACTCACAACATCTTCATTGATCTGTTTGAGGTCCTAAAACTTTCACGCAAGTTGTCATTTCCACATGGTATGTTCATGCATACGTGGAAGAGCTACATAAGCAATAATTAAGCGAACAGGAAAGTCACCTAGCATAACCCTCAAAACTAGGGTATAAGAGTGTTTTTCAATTTACAAATTTAACCCAAAGATTAAAGCCTTAAAATTAGCGAATGAGCATATCGGACCTTACATGACTTAAAATTAGCAATATCCTTTGTTTTACGCTTTTGTTAGTCTTACAGAGGGATATATATACACACACGATTTTCCTTCTTAATCTCTCGAGCAATGATGAACATTCAAATATGTAAATATTGTTACGACATTTTTACATTTTTACTTTTTATGACAAATAGAGGCATTTTTAATTGGTTGTGTTGGGAGTTCCCTACGTTTCAATGTATGTGACCTATATTTTATTAATAATATTTAAATTTTATGAATTTGGTGTGGTCTTTATAATATGTGTCAAAATGTATTCTTAATATACCATAATTTTTGAGTTTTGAAATAATTTCTATTTTCAACACTTATGTTATTAAAACACCTAATAATTTAAGATTTTTTTGGCTATATTACTTTAGCACTTATGTTATTGAAACACATAATAATGTAATGACAGTAATCCAAAAAATTACAAATATATTAAAAATGCAAGCTTTCTAAGCAAAGGTTCAAATATGGTTCCCATAACCCGTTGTTTTCTTGCCTAATCTAAGAAGTCAAACAAACATTCTTGTTATCAAAATTCGGGTAGATAATACTTGTCTCGAAAAACTTCATCATACAATTTGAGGTCTAATATCGAAATGTCAACTCTATATAATTTCAAGTCCCTTATATGAAAATAACTTCACATGGTTTTGACACATTTTCTATTTGCCATTTCCTCGTGTAAAGCAACCCCTAATCGCGCCACACCATATATGCATGAAAGAAAAACAATGTGAAATCAATGACTCTTATAACTCTTTCTTCTAAATCCTTTTATTATTGCGTTTCACACAACAAAGCATATGACATTGGTGGTTTATGTTCACAACAAAAATTATTGGTCTAGACAAAGGTAGACAAAACCATGTCTTTGATTGAGAAATAAGAAAATAATAACAATAGTGTTGAGTCTCATGTTCAAACCTTGATGATAACATTGCTAACAACGATGAACTCGATGAAAGCACACGGTGGTTGATAAAACCTTGCATGATATAAAAATATGTATATACTATTAAAAAATAACATTTAATAAATCAACAATCAATGCATTTACTTTCAATATATTCCTTACACAATTTGCGAGAACTCCTATACACTTTGTCCTCTCTCATCTTCTTTGACCATTCCTCATACTACAAACCCCCGTAATGCCAAATTTCAAAAATAAGCATGCATAAGATTATACACATGACAATGCTTCAAATTTAACGAGTGTTAAGAACCTCAAATGTTGAGGAGGCAAAGTGTCAACCAAAAATCTACAAGGAAAACTCTTGTTGTTGACATCTATTATTTCTGGCAAGCATGGAGAATGTCCTAAGATAATGGTCTATAAAGATGGTGCAAAACCACTGAACGACCACGTTTTTGTTATCAAATTTGACTACCATATCGGCTTGACATGGGATGTTGAGTCCCTCCATATGTTCCTATCTCTAAAGTGTTCCATGACATGTGCGGATGAATTCCCCTAAAAAATTGTGTTCTCTAACTACCCACAAAACACAAGGGTTGACATTGCAAAAATAACTATTGACATTGGGAGTATTGATCAACAAAGCCTTGCTTTCGAGATATCTCCAAAGTACGTTGCCTCAATGCTCAGGCGCCACACCCCTTTCTCCTTCTAACGATTGACAAAAATGGGATGTGGTTCTTTTCAATTAAAAATTCAAAAGTTAAGCTTCAAATGTTATCAATTAAAAATTCAAAAGTTATTTTATTGGCGATATTGGAACAAGCATACATTTATAAGAGTTTCTATCTCCTAAATAATAAGGAAGTTACAAACCAATCCTCCTATATACATGAGTGGTTTCAACCACCAATATTCACGTATGACTAATCAACCCGATATAATAAATAATAATATAAAAATTTAAGTCACCCACACATTTTTACCACTATGTATAATATACACATTGAATACTATATTCCTAACATCTTTTGTGTCTTATCGTAAGAAACAAAAGTTTCATATACGTTACCCCCAACTTTTTCACACACTTGACTTCTCCCTCAATCTCCTTCTTCGTCACCCCTCTTCCTTATACAATATTTCACTCCCGCAAATTTAACTTCTTAAGGTATCCCTTTCGACACCTCCATTACACCGCTCGCGTGCAATGGCTAGTTCAATCTCATTGCAAAAAGATTCACAACAACCAATCATATGAATACGTGGTTTGAAATGTGCCGCATAATTACAAGTGGAAACGAAACTTCTGAATTTACAAAACGGCTCGACATCAACACCACGTGACGATTTTTCCTGGGCAATAAGTATGTTGTCTACATTCAATACAAAAATCAGGTGATTCCTAAATGAAATGAAATGAAATGCATTGAAATTAAGCTAAACTAAGTGAAAATTCTATCCTTGTACGAAGCAGCGTCCACGACTATTTTGGGTTTTGTTTCTTCCGTGTCGATTTGCAGAGTGTGGAATGGCTTCCATGTCGGGCTGTACAGGAATGGGAACTCTTTCAAAGCTTAATGCCCCGGACTTCACCTCTTCTCGTTGTGAGTTACTCAGATTTTAATTACGCAATTGCCAAATCAATTTTTTTCTACTCATTTTTAGATGGCAATTTAATTTTCCAGCGAATGATTTGTATTTTTTTCGTTTGTATGGAGTTTGGCTTCCTCTAATGTGTTTTACTTCAATGGTTTATTTCCGGGGATCGTGAGTTCCAATCTCCATACCGTTATTTTGGATGACAAATGGGGAATGGGGGAAATTGGGGTTTACTTTATTTATCCTTTTCAAAATTCTCGCAGGTTACATGGTAATTTTTGGGAGTTATTCTCTCTGAAGCAACCCTGATAGATTATCAAGGATAATGATGTAATTAATTAATTTTATTTTGTTCTTTGGTCAGTAACATTAATCCTATATTTCTATTTAGGTCACCTGTCTGACATTAATAGAATTCCTTTTTCCGTCCTTCTCTTCCAAGACAGATTATCTGCGAGAGAAGGAAAAAGTGCTGGGTTTAGTAAATGTGTGGCATAATCATAGCTTACCTGTCATTGGCTGAAGGGGAAAAGGATTTATTCATTGTTTAAACAGAGCCTATCATACTATTATGTAGGTTTCGTTTTATTTTCTCTTTTCTTTGGATCCATTTTGTACTTTTTTTTGGAAGGATTTACTATTTAAATCAATCAAATGAAGGATTGAAATAATTTCTTTCCTTCTCTCCCAAGGCAGATTATCTGTTCGAGTAGGAAAAGGGGCTGGGTTTAGAAATGAAGAAGAAAATATGTGGCAGAATCTTAGTTTACCTGTCATTGGTTGAAGGGAAAAAGGATTTATTCATTGGTAAAACAGAGCCTGTCATACTATTTTGTAGGTTTATTTTCATTTTTCTATTTTCTTTGGATTTATGTTTTTACTTTTTTTTGTGGGATTTGCAGAGTATAAATCAATCAAGTGAAGGAGACGGAATTAATGAATTATTCAATGCCCTTCAAATCTATTAGTCTATCAAACATATGTACTAGAATATACTTACTCTCAAGAGACCCTGTAAAAGGAGAGGAACATTGTCTTTCTTTTTATTTTTATTTTTCTGAGATTAACAATACCTTAGTAGTTGATGGTGTTTGACTTTGGGAGAGGAACAGTGTCTTTCTTTTCTCCTTTTTCTGAAATTAATAATACCTGTGAGATCATACCTCAGTACTTGTCTACTAGATGATGCTTTACTTTATTTTTCCCCGATTTGTAAGTTTTTTTGTTCGATTGTCTGCTGAAGTATTTAGAAAATTAGAACTATATGTGGGCAACTTCCGACATATAGGGCTTCTTACATTTTTTCAATTCATGTCTCACTGATAAGGCAATAACATGACTATTGACCATATGTTATTCTTATTGCCATGGTCGCCTATTCATGATATTGTAAATAGAAGATCGGCGGGGAGGACTAGAATCTCCAGTTGAAAGCAAAGGTTCAACCAAGGACAACTTCCGTTTTAGTCTTGTCTTACTGATTCTTTGTTCAAATTTGATTATTCAATAACTAAGTCAGTCCAAATAATTAACCCTGGCCATGCCAGTCCACATCAGTCTACACCACCTTACAATATATATTTTGTTAAACTTATTTAGTAAGGTTTAAAACAACCTGTTCAGACACTGATAATTTTCACCCGATAATTTTCACTGGTTGTATTCCCATGTCAAAAATTTCTGTTAGGAACTAACTAAATGGAGGATGTGCTCGTTTGGAGAAGTTGATTCTTATTATGATGCAATAATCACTAATTTTAAGCAGTTGCATAAATCTCTATGGCGCTCTTGTCACAATTGTTTACTCTGAAGTGGTTTAAAATTTTCTTTTCTTTTATATCAATATGGATATTGAATTTTTATGGTCAATGTGGTATGTACAAACATTATCCTATTTTCTGCAACAAATGCCTGGATTTTTGTAACTACAATGCGGACTGAACTGTGGCAAATTGGCACGATGTGGATGAGGTTGAGGCATTACTTAATCTCTAGCTTTCTGAAAGAAACCATCATATTGTTTTCTATTTATTTCTTGCAGGCATTCGTGTTAACCCTCATGGGAATTTTCATGTTATTCGATTTGGGATGAGGCATGGTCAGAAACACCGGTCTCAGAGGGGTGCACTTTGTGTTACAAATTTATTTGGTGGGAAAAAGGAGAGTAACGAGAATCCTGATGAAGCAGCCAAGAAGGTATGAATTAAATCAAGTTCAGTGGTCAAGTATTGACGATGTCTAGCAGGTTTTGGTGTTTGCAATTTCTAGGAATCATATTTCTGTAAGCCTTAGACAAAGTGGGTAGGCTGTAAGTGGCAAGTCAAAGATCATGATTTTAAAATGGCAATTTTTTGGTAAAATAAATTGGAATACTATGCTGCAAAATATGCAGAGATAAGGTGAATTACATTGCAAATTTTGAAAAGAAATAGTACATATGCATGGCCTTAAAAAGTGAATAAACTCGTGGATGCATTAAAATGACCATAAGAAAATCATTGAATACGCAGGAAAAACCTAAGAAAATAGCTATGTTTTGAACTGGTATGTTATATAGGAATACCAAAGATACTATTAGTCATGAGCATGTTGTGACGCTTTTGTTTTCTTGGCCATGATTTCTAGCATCAGAAGCTCTCAGGGTTTTTGTCTTGTTGCTGTGCTTTTAAATTTTTATAAAATAATATATTATTTTAATGTTCAAAATTTCTGTTGTGAAAATGGAAGAATGCTCACACAAGAAATGAGGAAAATCAGGGTGAAAATTTTGCAAGTGATTGTCATTGGCCAATATACTGCGGTCAAATTGTTTTGTCCTGAATATATTGCTCTCATGGCAAAAATACAAAATTAATGCACCATTCTTTTGAAAGCTATTTTCTACAAATATACCAAGTGGTCATTCAACTTAAATATGCAGAATCCAACCCATTGTGTTAGTAGATGTACCTTTTAAAAGGGAACCTGAATATTTTAAAGCCTATGAGCTCTAGCTTAGTGTATTATCTTATCTTCAATAGAGACTTGTTAAATTAAAAGTATTAATGAGCTGGGGAAAATTGAAAATTCTCCATTTGGCTGCAGTATTGCTGTATTTTTTGGTATGTCTGAGAGACATTTTTATCCCTTACAATTTACAAATGGAGGTATCAGGATGAGATGTTTGTTCCATTGAAATGAATTTCTTTAAAATATTACTGCAGTTTCTAACCACAAGAAGTTCAAGTTGCAATATTAACGGAGTTAGCAGTAAGTATTAGAATTTAGAGTACTCTTCTAAGAATTCAACATTATGTTAAATAACAGAGAGATTAAGCATATGCTGGATAGAGATTCTTAATTGGTAAGTGATGTTTGAGAGTTCTGTTTTTCTCCTCATCTCAGGATTCTAGAAGACGAGAAGGTTTACTGCTGTTTAGTTATTAACTTATTGACAAGCACCAGAGATGTAAACCTGGACTAAAAATGTGAATGGAAAAAGGCCTAAAGGCCATGTATGTTTATATGTTGGTGCTTTCATTTGATTAATAACTTTTATCGTAGCATCTTTGCATGGTTTTAAGTTAAATGACTTGATAGATTGGATACTTTGCTTTCTTGAATTTCATTATTCCTAAGAACTATTCTTCCAGGACTAATGGCAACATTCAATGAATCTGGAAGTTGAGACTTTGACACAATTTCTTAAAACTTTTGAAACGAAACTGGCAATGCAACTTTGAAGCTTTGGTTTCAGGCAGCAATTATTTTGCATGAAGTGAATCTGGAAAATATGTATATCTGGTATAAACCAGTGAAAACTGCCCTGTTCAAGGTGGGCACACTCGATCACCAATAATTTTGAGCAGGGCTAATCACAATTAGCACAAACCAATATATTCAGTGCTCAGTTGTGTGTTTTGAGGGCCAGGAACCTGGTGTTGGCAGTATCATGTCTCACGTGGATTCATTATATGGTATATAATTCTGGCTTCGAAAATTCCATGCAGGGAAAATAATACTGACTCATACTTTGTGCTTGTCCTAGTGTAAAATAGTGTCTTGTTGAGAAGATATCTCTTAATGCTCATTTGACAAGAGACATGTCCAATGTATTCATATTTGAGGAGCAATGAAAAGGAAAAAGGAAATTGAATTAAACCTGTTGTTTATATACTATTCTAAAGGGTTAAATCTTTAGATGTTGCTTATGAATGTAGGACTACAAGCAGTCTCTTGGTGGAAGGCTTATTTAAGTTCTCCCAACTTGAAAGTAAAATCATAAATGATTTCTAACAAGCATGGTTGCCATTTGTATAGATTACAATTACTATCATGAGATGGCCTCTGGTTATCAGTCTGATCTTGGTGACATCCTGGATAAGGTCATTGCCTATTGTGGTATTTAGCATATGTTTAGGGATGCATGAATCACTGTAGTGTTTCAAAACACCAAGGTAACGATAATTAAAAAGACAAGGAAACTGCTTAATAAAGACTCCAACTTCCAAGTAATTCTGAGTTGAAGATTTCCTGATTTATGATTTTAATATTAAATAGATTCCTATTTTTTCTGCCTGAAAGTTTGAAAACTGTGAAATTAGTATATATATGCTCTTGA
Organism: Taxus wallichiana var. yunnanensis; assembly: GCA_018340775.1. NCBI lineage: Eukaryota > Viridiplantae > Streptophyta > Pinopsida > Cupressales > Taxaceae > Taxus > Taxus wallichiana. The sequence continues at coordinate 463,443,990 of CM031244.1, read as the reverse complement.
TGCTATTTCTACCTTCAACCTTCGGAGTAAGGCATGCTGAGTATAGACCAGATCCTTGTTTGTTGCCATACTTTTATGTGGGTCTGAAAAGTTAAAAAGAAACACAACTTTTGTTTGTTAATTTTGTGTTCATCCAAGTGGAAAGTGATAGCTTTTGGTCTATTCACATCTCTGTTTCAGAAGAAAAAGAAGTGATAGATGTTTCCATTTAGCAAGTCCAACACTATAACTGCCAAAAATAAAAGAGGTTCATTACAGTATCCTTTATAAACAATCTATTTTAAGACTAAAAATGACATTTTTAAGTACTTAATTTCTGCAATGTTGCTCATAATTAAGAAACCATTTGTGAATTCATCTATCTTTTTATGAATTTGTGAAATTTGTCATTGTTCCTGAATCCATCTTCTACTGTTCAGGCGGGTTTATTTGGAAACATGCAAGGTCTCTATGATACGGTGAAAAAAGCTCAGATGGTTGTTCAAGTCGAGGCAGTTCGTGTACAAAAGGAGCTTGCTGCGTATGTGCTATTGAATGTTTATGATATGCAAATATAATATTCCTTTGTTGGCGCTGAGACTTTTAGGTGAATCAAGCCTTATTGAGGCAGCTCAGAATGTATCTTTTATTATGTGCAGTGCTGAATTTGATGGCTATTGCGAAGGCGAGTTAATCAAGGTAGGATAGCTGCAATGGTTGTATTTTCATCTGCACGGTGATGTGAGAACTTTTACATTTTAAGTATATTGATAAAGAGGTACTTTGTACTATGTAGGATGCTGCTCAAAAACTAAAATGTCACCAGGAGCTGGACTTTAACTACATGAATATTTTGTACTTCCATTGTTGTTGTCCATTTGATTCAGGTGTGATTGCCATAATTGTGCTTCTCACAAAATTCAGGCGTGATTGGCATAATTGTGATTCTCACAAATATTGTTAATTTTAACAGGAATTGGTATACTTAAATGAAAATCTAGATATTTTCCTTCCACTGGAGCTGTTAGTATAGTAGAATCCCTTGAAGGAATGTTTAGAGAATTTTTTTAACACTTACTGCATCCTCAAAAGTTGTCAGTCAGGCATTTGTTGATGCTATAAACTGTCTTTTCAACATTTAGTATAATTTGATTTTTTTATAATCTTTCCAGAGCATAGCTTGTGATAATTTTCCTCTAAACAAATTTTTGTTCTCAACAAGGTATCCTAGGGAGAATCAAGGGGCTATAGCTTGATAACTGTGAGCAGTGTCTGTGTGAAAATGTTTTGGGCTACTTGCAATAAGCTTCTGAATTTTGAAAAGTTCAGGAATTGGCTATTGTGAAGATAGGGTAATTCTACCAAGTATTTCTTTGGGGCAAGTGTTTGAATTCAATTCTGAACCAAAGACTAATATTTGGTACCAAGCAGCTGATATGAAAGAATTTTTTTCCCAGACTTCCATCTTTCATAAAATTCTTGTTTGAAATTAATTATCCAAAATTTTGATGAGTATGGACTTGGATTAAATTTTCATAGGAAAAAATAGTCGCGTTTCTTGCAACTATGGTTTGAACCATACTGTTCAATGCTTTGTGAATATCCCTGTACTACCCATTAACCAAGGCCCACCTTCAAAAATGTTCACTTTGTTCTGTATATTGAAAAGCAAAAGAACAAACGCAAAATAACATTTTCACATCATGATTATATCAGACTTGCTCTGCAATGGCCAACTAGCCAGTATCCATTTTTAATGGTTTGAAGGGAGGTTCAAATTTCTAGAAGATTATAAATTAAAGCTTGCTTTTTCATAAAAGTGATTCTTGAAAGAAATTTTTGGATTAACCTTATTCACTGCCTGTGCTGGATATAACTGGTCATGAGAAATTGGCGGATTTGAAAGTGGCCATGAGAAATTGGTGGATTTGAAAGTGGCCATGAGAAATTGTCTGGTTTGATGAATAAATTCAGGCCCTATCAATTGAGGTCAAAAGTCGGCACATGAAATGAATGCATAAATTTCCTGCCACCATCATGGATTATTTAAACCTTGCCCTTGCATCTTTGTTCCTGCGAGCAATTGACAGAAATATTGATAATTATCAAATTTATAGGTACTTATATTTGAATCAAGTCTGGGTATCGAATTTAAAGAGAAAACTTTAGGATAGAAGTATTCTTATAAATAGGCGAATGATAATGTTTATCCACGATTTGGTATTATCTCTACTAGAGATATCAGCTGGCAATGAGAATATATTGAATAAGTATCAATAGGTATTAATAGGTTGGTCTTGTGGTACCATTTGGAAGGATTTGCATATTAGAAAACATTTTACAATTAGGAATTTAAAAATAAATGCCCGATTTTTTATCCAAACCTTATGTGCAATTTTATGGCGTATTATTCTGTTGGCAATTTTTGGTTTTGAATTTTTCATTCCCCGAATTCAAGCACAAACTCTAACCTGGTGACTAAGGGATTAACCCGACGTTGGGCTCCTTACATTTCTATAGAATCCCATTCTCCTTTGGGCAAGGGCTAAGCCGATCCTTTCCCTTAATGAATTTTATCAGCCCATCAATGGTCAAAGGTGAATGCTCAGGGCTAACTTCTTTGGTACACGACACATTTTTGCAAATTCTTTGGTGGGTGTTGCTTTTCACTAGCTGGTTTGTCGTAATACTCCCTTGTCATTTGCTGGTGAATTTCTTATGGTGCAGAACTTGGATGCTTCCATCAATAAATCTTGTACTTTTGTTGCGCAAGCTTTCTAGTGATTCACTGTGATTGCATATAAAGATGCTTAGAACACAAATATAACTAATTGCTAATCAGAATCATGGTTTAGGTCAATCACACTAAACACAAAATCTGCCTTTTTAGCTACCTTCATCTGCAGAGTTCATGGTTAGTGTTGTTTGAGATCTGAAAAAGTAAAAATTTGGCTTAAGGTCTCAAAAGTCAGTACATTTGCATCTTCAGGATGTTGTGGAATGGGTAAGTATTGTATTTACATTAGTTTCCATTCATCCATCCCAGTATCTCCTAATAAGTCCATTTCCCCAGGTCTCATGTGCTGTAACCAAAGACTGTTTTTGAAAATGGTGTCTTTCCCAAGGAATTATGGGGATGTTATCAGGAGGTGGGGGCACATTCTTCACACCCTTTGCTTTTCTGAGCCAGTGGGATGGGCGAGAAAAGTTCTTTGCCTGTGCCAGATATGTCGGCTAAGGCCAATAAATATCCTGGGACATCCCCATATATGGGATGCTTGGGAGAAGGCTGTTATATGGGGAAATCTAGCTATCTCATGTAAGGCTACCCACCAAAATACTAAATTATACATCATTTAAAAAATTCCCTATTTCTCCCATCTTAATGGATCCATGCCCCACAATACTTTACATCTAACTGTGAACCTTTTCACATTATTATAAGAGAAAAACAAAAGCACAATACCCACATCTAACTGTAATCCTCTTCACTATTTACTATATTTTCTGGCAGCCATGGCAATGCATGATATTATGAATGTATGCATCATGCATGATATTATGATACATCCTTGTATTTCATTTTGACCTCGCAATGACAAATAGAAGAATTCACATTTTAAAATTTTAAATTGTGTAATTGCCAATTGGATGTTGCATATTGTTCATTTATGTATTTGTGATACTGATTTATGATTGATTAATTTTTTAAAAATTACTATTTACTTATTTTATATAATTTTATATCACCATTTATTTTGGCCGACCATGCAGTCCTCTTAGCACATTATCACCAATTTGCACATTCTAGCTTGGTTCTACACACTTTGACAGCTTGTGGTTACCTTGGCAAGATTAAGTTTCTGGTCTTCAATACCTCCGAAAGTGTTCTCTCCAGGTATGATTTCTTCTACAAAAGGAAATCACATAGAAGTCGCAACAACCTAGTCCAGTTTACAAGTACATCTCGTAATCTTATTCCTGCATCTCGATTGCGGCTTTGTAAGGTATATATCACATGTCTCCTATTCTGTTTTAGGATGTCAGTATTTTTAGATGCAATTCCAAGATATTTTCACGAAGATGCGGCTCTTTGATGCTATCATTAAAGCAACAGTGATTTATGGGTCCCAGATTTGGGACCGAGCTTAAGACCTTTTGATTGGGCATGTATCGAGAGGTTATAACTTACAATTGATCTTGCTCCAATGCATGATCTGTTGCAAACAGACAATCCCTTTATTACATTTTCCAGGCTGATTTTGTTGCCTAGTCTCTTTGACTTGAGGGCATCTTCAGACTTACTTTCCATCTTTATAGACTCAGCTCCATAGGAGATCTTTCCTTGGGATAGGAGAGATGCTTAATATGAACCCTTTCTTTTTTTAAGCAGGTTGCTTCCTTGACTCTCCTTGAATGATGCAATGCAACAGTGATGCTATCTTCAGACTTACTTTCCATCTTTATAGACTCCTCAGAGACTGGGATAGGAGAGATGCGCTTTTTTCTAGTCCATTGCCTGGTACGCTTTTTTCCATTGCTATTTATTGGCTACTTCCTTTAGGTAGTCTTTAGATACCCCTCTTCGCCTACTTCTGAAAAGGGGTGTTATTAATAAAGCAGTTAGGGGGCATATACCAATGGTATATAAAGGTTCCCTGGAGCTTTCTTGCCCAACCTCTCAGCCATAGGTAGGCATTCTATGCCGAGCATTTTCTGCAAACTGTGGTTGGCACCATTGTCTCAGTTGACTGTATTCAGCCCCAATGGACTCGTGGCTTCAAGATTCCTCTTGTCAACTAAGGGTTTTATCTCACCAGTTGTGGGTTGAAATTGATCACCAATTCCCCTGAGGTGATAGGATTTATCAACTTTGTGACCTTTAGGACGTGGAGACAATGGAGCATTTTATTTTCAGGTGTCTCATCTGCTGCGAGATTTGTTGGAGATATCATTTCCTGTACAGAGATTTGGTGGGTCACTTGTCACCTTTTCATGCTGTCTCAGCAAGAAGTTTTTGGTCCTTTAGTTTTGGGAGTGGCCACCTTTAGGAAAAAGGTTTCGCAGGGAATTTGGAGGACTACCAAATTGATTACCTCTTTCTTTTGTCATAAATCAGTGGTTTGAGGTATTAAGCATCTCTTAGATGCTACAGCGATGGATGATCCTAGATCACTGAGGAGATGTTTCCATGTGTATCTATTGGGGTACCTTTATCCTCCTTTACTCATTCAAACATGGTAGATCCAATGCCCCTGGTCTAGAGGACCAGTGACCCCTTCTTGGCCCACATTCCAGAAGATCCTGCCGGTTGCATATCACTAGCTTTCTTTCTAGTACTCGAGAATCATTGACTTTGTCTGCTAGGAGAGTTTCTGGGAGCAACCTTTTGCGAGCCTCGAGATCACCCAACTAGGCCCACTTTATCTTGGTCATTTTTCCATAGATATCCTGAGATCTTGCATTGGCTCACTTACAGTGATCGAATGAAGGGGTCGGGACATGGAATTAAAATCAAGGGCAACCTTTGCTTCCAGCCTATTTCCTATCTTCTTTGGTGTCAGGTCTTCCTTTATCATGATTATTTACAATGTTTGTAAAGCATGGCTTTAACTTAATATTTTTGGGTTTGCCTGCTTTGGTTTCACCCCCTTGTTAGATAGGTGCTTCTTTTATTGCCCTTTTATTTTAAGTTTAGTGTGTAAATTTTTTCTAGCTTCTATTCCTTATTATTTCTGCTTGCTGTACTTTCAAATCACATTGACCTATTTTCATCTCCCGTGGACATGAATATAATTTCTTTCTATATGAAACTTGTTCTCCCTTGCCAAAATTCAGTGTAGCATCATCTTGCCTGATACTTATCTCTAAAAAAGTACAAAATATGAATAGGACATAGCTCAACGAGCCTTACAACCTTTTGAAGGTGAGAATACTTTCACTCTCTCGCCCTTGAAAATTGTTGTTTTTAGGCTTTGCTGAAACTTCAAACTACAAACATTTGTGCTCTCTTGCTATTATTGTTTTGCAGTTAATTGAAATTTCATACGTAAATATAATTATGGAGAGTACTGTTGCAGCTACTTTCTATTGCTTTTCACTATTGTGTGTGCATTTGAATAGCTGGAAAGGGATTATTCAAGTTTCTCCATATTTGGAGAGTTATATCTTTATTAAACATCGTTGCATTTGCTATTAACTAAATCAAAACTATATTTTATAGTGATTGAAATAATCATTTTTCAATTGATAAATTGAAGTGACATAAATTTGATATTGATCTGAAAGATGTGTGTTTATATGCACTTGGACATGTGAGGAACGAAAGAACCAAGCAATATGATTGCCATTTGGATATTGCATTGAATTCATTTTTTGTGATTTATTAATGATATAAAAATTTACTATATTCTTTTGTTTTAAAACATTTTTGCTCCTTCTGACCCCTCTGCTATCCACTGAAAGCAAAATAATTGCCATTTGGATATTACATCAAATGCGTTTAGAAATTTGTGATTTATCATTGATTTTAAAAATACCATTTTCTTTTGTCTTAAAACATTTTTGCTCCCTCTGACCCCTTTGCTGTCCGATGAAATATTAGACTCCTTACCTTGTGCCCAAGTCCCTGATCTCAAAACACGGCGGAACATGATTCTTGCTTGATATCTATTTTCAGAAGAAGAACAAAATATGAATAAGAAGTTACTCAATGAACCGTACATTTGAGGGAAGGTGAGAACATGTAGCTCATTAGTTTTGCCTTGAAACTTAAAACTACAAGAATTAATCGATATCTTGCTATTTATGGTTGTCTGCCTGTATGATCCACATGTGAATAGAGGGAAGAGATGAGTAGCCCCTCCATATTTGATGGGTATGTTGAACAGAATTGCATTATCTCGAATTATTAGATGCCAAATTAGCTGGTTAGAATTGATGACACTTATCAGTTTTTGAGTTAGCAGCATATTTGATGCCAAATTAGCTGGTTAGAGTTGATGATGCTTATCAGCTTCTAAGTTAAAAGTTATGTTTGGAATTGATACTTGTTGAAGAAAATATCATCAATAATAAAACTGAACTTATTTTGATTTGATCCATTCTTGTATGCTTCTATATGCACTTGTATATGTGAGGAATGAAAGATTGAAGGAATACAATTTCTTGTTTATTAGTCAAATTTCTATGCATGGATGAAATTAGATGGTGACCTGGCAGGCTGGCAGACATACTCTCCATGCACAGCAAATATTCCAAAGATTCTGTCCGTCTCTATGTATTTCATTCTCCAAGAATGGTCCTTGGCTTTACTCTTAAACTGTTTCACAAACTGATGGGTGGAGAAAATGGGCTTCAGAATAGTTATTATGAAATTTGAAGAGCGTAATGTATCCTTCTAATAGGAATGCTCATGAAGGGATTTAAAAGAGAACTGAATTCCATGAAAATGGACATTGCTTGTTTGAACATCTTCTGCTTCTGCAGTTTGGTGATATCAACATAAAAGTAACCCAAGTTTCAATCAGTCAAATTAAGATCACCTTAAATAAACAAAGATCATTCTATTTGATTTGTTGAAGAGCTTATTCTCCCATATTTGCGACGTACTTCCTCAAAGTGGTTTTGTACGTATTTTGTGTTTGAAAGTTTGTTTATTATCAATCTTTACCTAGACTTTCAAAAATAAAAAGGAATTTAAATTCTTTGCTAGGAGAATTGCACAACAATTTATTTAGTCAAATTTTAATTGTATATGCAATTATATTTTTATAGTATGCCTCTCTTTTTGGTTGTTCTTGTAGCTGCCTTTTGTTCCTTGAATTGCTTCTTTATTCTTGAATAGTGTTTGATATCCATTCAATAAACTAAATCTACTACAACATGAAATTTTTAACACGATTACTACTTTGGTTGTCGCAAACTCTAATGTGTGCAATAAATATTTGGTAGAAGTTATCTAGAGTTGTGGTAGCTTGACCTTCTCATAGCAAAGAAAAATTTATTTATTGTTAGATGCTTTTTCCTTGAGGAGCTTGAACTCTTCATTACACAGTGAATGCAGTTGGGATTTAATCTGCTTGGCATGCAATGCGCGGTAGAAATGTAGTGTTTTTGTGACCCTCTATATACAGATTAGAAGATGAGATGACTTGTAGGAGAACGTCCCACAGGCTGGGATTTGGAATGGGAACATGGTGAATAATCTGTTTGAGAATGTCCAAATGATTATACTGGAACATCACTGTGTCAGAGTCGGAGTCAGACAGATAATACTGAAAGTGCCTGTTATACATCGACACTTGAGCTTACTTTGAACTTTTCCCTTTAATTGTTGCTAAAATTTTATACCGTGGGTCTTTAATGTAGAAGAATCTGATTTTGTTAGGAGGATGTTTGATATTTTATCATTCCAATTATTCCTTTTTTTGTGAACATTTTAAACTCTATTTTTCTTGTCTTTCCTAAATTGCTTTAATTTACTCTGTTTATTTAATGTTATGGGTCCATGGTACCTGATGTATTCCATCTAGATTTTGACTTTGTTTTATGTTAGTAAAAAATAATCCAGACCTTCTGCAAAATTGTTGTATACTAAGGAAACATTTCTTTATCTGCTCTTATTCAACGAAACAAGTTTTATGTTGATACTTGACAGTGAACTTTGCAAGGCAAGTAAAATGTAGGGACACAACTTTTGGATGGTTTCCATGTTCAAATATGTGACTAGGTCATCCAGCAGTTTTATGTTCATCCAAGAAAACTAACTCTGGCATGCTTTAAAAACGAATTCCTGAAAGCTTATAGAAATTAATATATTGTAGTTTCCTGCATTATTCTTGTTTTCATTTAGCATCAGGTACCAAATTCCTAGCTATTGCTTTACTGGAGCTGAATTTTTTTCTTCATCCTTTGTGAAAGAATTCATGATTTGTAACTTAAGAACTGCCTTGAAACCTCATCTGTTTCACCTAGCACATGCCACAAATAGGCTTCCAAGATTTGTAGCGATGACTGCTTAAAAAGGTAAAATGAATTTCTATCTAGAGCTAATGTCGGCTATTACTTCTCATCAGGCCTTTGAGGATATCAGAGACCCTTGTAGATATTAGCCTTACTGTCAATACAGGATCTTAAATGCAATGACGCCTCTGATGTCGATATGTACAAAAGCACAATTTGTAACTTAAGAACTGCCTTGAAACCTCATCTGTTTCACCTAGCACATGCCACAAATAGGCTTCCAAGATTTGTAGCGATGACTGCTTAAAAAGGTAAAATGAATTTCTATCTAGAGCTAATGTCGGCTATTACTTCTCATCAGGCCTTTGAGGATATCAGAGACCCTTGTAGATATTAGCCTTACTGTCAATACAGGATCTTAAATGCAATGACGCCTCTGATGTCGATATGTACAAAAGCACAATTGGGATGACTTTGCCTCTTTAATTACGGCTAGTATTTTGTAGTAACCTAGAGTTGAAAAGTATGAAACACTATTGTTTTGGAAATTTTTACTCTCATATGATTTCTGTAAATCTTCCATAGATGATCAGAGGTATGCGATACCGGATGAACAAGATTACATTGGAAGTATATTAGACATAAATTATGATAGAAGATAGTATTTAGTATTTTACATCGGAAAGTAGAAAGCTGTTGCATGGATGAGTAGATATGTCTGTGGAAAAATATAATTATTAAATGAGTGCCAAACCAAAATGGGTTAAATTTGCAGCACACTCATGTCTTTTTGGAGCTTATTTCTTTTCAACTCTTTATTTCTAGATGGAAGCAGTTCAGATTTGAAGTGTCTCAAAACTTACGAATTTTCTGGTTGACATATTGCCAGGTCACTCTTTCTGGTAACCAACAACCTATACGCACAGAGATTACGGAAGCTGCAATGGAGTTGGGAGCCGATGTAAGAGTTTTTAGTGAATGCTAAAAATCTGTTCATAAGAAAACTGTTTGAAAATAACTTAATTGGAATGCAACTCAATCTTATCTCTGTAACTAATCAACTAAACATAATGCAACTAATAAATGATACTTTTATAAGATGATTTTGCTATTCTGGCTGTTGATAGTTATGTCGCCAATATGGTGTCATGGGTTTAAGGGAATGTATTTTGTAAGGTTGGGTAGCAGTATAGATGTGAAAAATACTACCACATCAAATAGAGAAATAAATATATCATTCTTAAAAATATTCAGCATTAGCACATCCATTCAATTAAAAATGTAAATTCTGGGAGCCTTAGTTTGAAATTGATACATTCAATTAATATGATGATTGATCAATAATCAAATATTGAAAATTGAATTCCCAATTCTCTCTTGCAATTTTTAAAACTTAAGTCCGATTTTTATACTCTGAAGATTCCATGAATATATTAAAACTTGATATTAGATCCATATGGATATTAGAAAAACAAAAGTCATATCTATTGTTCAATAGATAGGAGAATTTCAATTGGTCAATGAAGCAGAGGAGGTTCAAGGATCAAATTTGAGATAATGAATTTGGCTTGGGATTTTTTAATATCTGTGGCAAGGCCTGAAATCTTCCTCCACATTGTCATTTGCAAGTGTTTCTTGAATGGTTTACACCAAGTTTTTCACATTCAAGCTCACAAGAACTTGTATCCTTCATTATGACCAACTTTGAAAAGTCTTTCTCATACAAATTTGTTTCTTTCTGGAACTCTCCCTTACATGGGCATACCACAACTTGAGAGACTTCAGTCAGAGTCCAGACAGCTATCTTAACCCCATTACCGACACTTTCATCTCAAATATCTGGATGTGTCCCAATTCATACAGATTTAGCATTTCTTCATTACTATCCATATTTTTGGGCATCTTTCTCAATGCTTCTTTTATATTCTTCTCCTGGTTTTCTTTGCTTCATTCTATTGTTTGGACTTCTCTACTTTTGTTCCTTTGTTGGAGATGCACAGACACTCCCACTGCTTCCTTTTGAAAATGTGTTTTTGCAGTTAGTTCGGTATTTTT
>CM031244.1:463335816-463432892 GCA_018340775.1 Taxus wallichiana var. yunnanensis | reverse complement strand
ATAAAAATTAGTTTTTTACATGTATGTACATGACGTACAATTAAATACATATATATTAAAATCTCAAACATGAATTAAACTATTGTATATATATATATATATATATATATATATTTGAAATTTACCCGTGAAAGACCAATATATATGACACCATTTCCAAACACATCCCCAACATCTCATCTATAGAAAAGAAATCATGTGAACAAGAAAATGATGTCTCACCCACAGTGCATACGGCACCACGTGATCCACAGTGGTGTGGTGCGCTAGAACTGGTGCATCCACCAACATCACTAGATGCAATCTTATCACTATGCTGGGTCAGAGTGACAGTGAGCTCCCTTAATGCATGCAGTGTGTCAATCTCCACAACCTCCTTCACTGTAGGAGGGATAATTGAAGGCAGTGGGGGTTTTGGGGCACGTGGGATCCTTGGTTGACCTACGTGTGCACCAGTCTACTCTGTGCAGAGCCACCTCTCGCCTTAAAATTTAGAAAAGTTAAAATAATTCGGGACCTTATTAAGCACGAACTTGCAATATAATTTCTTCAAAAATAGAAAGGAACCTCATTGTTGTTGCATAGTGGATAATCAAAACTATCCACCATCGGTCCCAAAAATTGTTTTTGATTCGGTCTCATCGTGGCACCAATGGATTGGGAACCATTTGCAAGTAGTTTGCTGGGGCATTGGTTCTTGAGTCAATAAATGATGCACAAATGAGGTCTTTTCAATTTTTTTGTCTTTTACAACCGCATGGGATAATTTATTCACATACCACCGCCTACAATCACCTCTAAAGGTATTCCATCTATGTATTTGGTTGGTTGCATGGAGTCTAATTCACTAATCAATGCTCGCAATGTGTTGGATAAAGTCATGCGGGACAAATTTGTGGTATGATTCTATCTTATAGTCCTTGAATAAGGTTCTCAATGACAATTTTATGTTATCCTATTCTTCCAACGATATTATCATGTGTTCCTTGGCCGGTTTAGTGGGGAAGGAGCCACAAGATATGGATCTATGTTTGGAGGAGGGTTTTGAGGAATGTTCGGAGGGTTTTGAGGAATGTTTTGACGGTTTTGCATGTTATGTTTATGGAGCCTGTTTTCATGTTATAGTTTGGTACACCTTCCATGTGTTACACTCGACGATATTTTTACAAAGGGTCCCACTCGCCGTGAGCGGTCAAGGGGGTTCAGGGGGTGAGCCCCCACCCCCCTCCCCGATGGGGGCTCGGGGCGAAGCCCTGAAGCAAATTTTCATGGGTGGTTTATTAACCCATGGGTAATGGGTAACCATTATGGGCTATTTTTGGGCCCATGGTTTTTCGGTACCCATTGTTTTGTAAAACCGCCTCTTGACTACCTATTGATGTACTTATAAATAGATGGACAAACAATAGGATTTATATGAGTGTGTTTTGTGAAGGTGAATAATTTGTGCGGATTCAAGTGTGAAATTCAGAGGGTTTGTTGAGCGCATCTCCAAACAAGATTTGATTATTGTAATTGTGAAGACTGTTGGCTTGTAATAAAATCTGAGCAAGTGTTCTTAGTGGATGTAGCCCACATTGGGTGAACCACGTTAAATATTGTCTTTGTGTTGTGCATATTTCATTTCTATAATTCTATTCATACTTCTTATTATTGTGATTTTGAGGAATTATTCCACATTAGATATTATTAATTCCTAACAATTAGTATCGAGCTTGGTTTGGTTTCTGAAGTGTTGAATCACAGGAAATTTTTAGCTTGAGTAGGAGTTATGGCAATGATGGAAGATCTAGGGTTGATAAATTCAACAGTAAAATTTCAGTCTTTGGAAGATGCAGATGGAAGATTACCTTTATCAAAGGATCTTTATACTCCATTGTCCGAGAAGGTCAACAAACCCTCGAGTATGACATATGCGGAATGGGATTTATTGGATCGGAAGGCACTTGGAATGATTCAACTTGTGTCTTGCATCTTCGGTATTATTTAATGTTTCAAAGGAAAAGACTACAAAAGAACTGATGGATGCATTAGGAAGTCAGATGAAAACCCTCTCGCCTCTAATAAGATATTTTTAATGAAAAAGTTGTTTAATATGAAGATGTCTAGAAATAATTTAGTAGTAGCAGATCATCTAAATGATTTTAATATGGTTGTAAATATGCTAGATTCAGATTACAATAGAATTTGATGAAGAAGTTAGGGCTTTATTAGTTCGTGCTTTTACCCGAGAGTTGGAATAGCTTGGTAATGGCGGTAAGCAACTCGGTTCCTGCTAACGCAAAGTTGAAGTTTGAGGATGTTGTAGGGGTGATTCTAAGAGAGGAAATGTGAAGAAAAATCTCTAGTGAATCTTCTACTTCAGTGAATGCTTTGACAAAGGGAAACTAGAGGGAGATAGAAGAATAAAGGAAACCGTGGAAAATCAAATGATCGGGCAAGGTCAAAATCCAAAAGCAAGATAGTATGCTGGCACTGTGGAAAGTCTGGGCATGCAAAGAAGGATTTTTGGGAGCTTCGGGACAAGAAGAAACAACAGAATAAAACAAGGAGGAAAATGTGGCATCGGGTAATGTATGCCAAGATTCTTTGATTCTTTCTTTGCATAATATTACTGAATCTTGGGTTTTAGATTCAGGGCTTCTTTTCATGCTACTCCACATAGGCATTATTTTGTTGATTATGTTCAAGGATTTTGGGCATGTTTTTATTGATGATGAGCATATAGTTTTCTATTCATGTTAAGATGATACATGGCTATTGCCTACATTAAGGAGAAATTTGAGTAGGGCAATTGGGAAGTGATGGTTGTCTTGTGATATTTATAGGTTCTTGGATTACCAAGGGTGCTCTAAGAAAATGTTCTATTCAAAGATGCGTAATGGGAATACATGGCTATTAAGGATGTCGACATGTGCCTACATTAAGGAGAAATTTGATATCGGCGGGGGAAATTGGGAAGTGATGGTTGTACTATGATATTTACAAACTCTTGAAGGTTACTAAGGTGCTCATGACTGACTCTTGGAAGGTTACCAAGGGTTCTCTTGTGGTGGAAAGAGGTAAGAAGGTTGGAACCTTGTATTTAACCACCGATAGTACTAATGATTGTAATCTTGTGCTTCAAATGTAGATACAACATTATGGCACTATAGGCTCACCATATGAGCCATAAGGGCATGGACATCATAAAGAAAAATTTCCTGGATATACATAAACAAGTTTGGATTTCTGTGAGAACTGCATATATGGGAAATAGAAGTGAGTAAGGTTTTTCAAGGTTGGACCTACGAAGAAAGAGAGTAAGTTAGAGTTGGTACATTCTGATGTGTGGGGACCGGCTCAGGTATCATCTCTTGGGGCTCAAGTTATTATGTTACTTTTATTGATGATGCAACAAGGAAAGTTTGGGTTTATTGTATTAGAAACAAATATGATGTATTTGATACTTTTGTTAAATGGAAAGCCTTGGTAGAGAATGAAACAGGTCTTAAGTTAAAATGTCTCAGGTCAGATAATGGAGGGGAGTATTGCAACAATGAATTTGATTATTATTGTTCTAAGAATGGAATCTATAGGCAAAAGATGGTTCTAGGAACCCCGCAGCAGAATGGGGTGTCAGAAAGGATGAACAAAACAATAATGGAACATGCTAGGAGCATGAGGATACATGCAGACTGCCTCTTTATTTTTGGGCAGAAGCAGTGAGCACAGTTGTGTACTTGATAAACAGAGGACCCTTAAGTGCCTTGGATGGAGGCATACCTGAGGAGGCTTGGTACGGTAAGAAATTCGATTACTCATTTCTTAGAGTCTTTGGATGTGAGGTGTTTGTTCATATTGACAAGGATGATAGGACCAAGCTAGAGGCTAAATCAGAAAAATGCACTTTTATTGGTTATGGTGGTGATGACTTTGGATTTAAATGTTGGAGTATTAAGGACAAGAAAATCATTCGGTCTAGGGATGTGGTCTTTAATGAGAAAGTCATGTATAAGAAACAATTGCAAGAAAATAGGGAAGAATCCAAGAAAGAATATGCAGTGGTAGAGGATCTTCCGGATGGGACAATGACCCATGAATCGCCAGAACCTACTCAACAAGAACCCCAAACTCCTACAGTGAGGAGGTATTCTAGGGTAAGAAAAGAACCTAAACATTTTTCTCCTTCTCTTTATTATTTATTACTCACTGATAGTGGAGAGCTAGAGAGATTTGATGAAGCAATGCAGGTAGATGCCTCGTAAGAAGTGGGAGCAAGCCATGGATGAGGAGCATAAGTCTCTCATGGAGAACTAGACTTGGGATTTGGTGAAGCTACCGGAAGGCAAAAGAGCATTGCAAAACAAGTGGGTGTAAAAGTTAAAGATGAAGAAGGAGGAAAGAAAATATATAAGGCCCGGTTGGTGGTCAAGGGGTTTGCATAGAAACAAGGTATAGATTTTGATGAGATTTTTTTTTTTCCCGTAGTAAAAATGACTTCTATCAGAACTGTTCTTGGAATAGTGGCAGCAGAAGACTTGCACTTAGAATAGTTAGATGTAAAGACTACATTTCTCCATGGTGATTTGGAGGAGGAGCTATATATGCAGCAACTAGAAGGATATGAAGTCAAAGGTAAAGAGGAGATGGTGTGCAAACTAAAGAAGAGCTTGTATGGCCTAAAACAAGCTCCACGTCAATGGTATAAGAAGTTTGATAGCTTCATGATGGAGCAAGGTTATATTAGATGTCATTTTGACCATTGCGTGTATACAAAGAAATTTGAGGATGGAAGTTATATTATCCTGTGTTTATATGTTGATGACATGTTGGTTGTAGGTAAAAACATGCAGAAATAAAAGTACTCAAGAAACAACTAAGTGAATCCTTTGATATGAAGGATTTGGGGGTAGCCAGACAAATCCTTGGTATGAGGATAACTTGGGATAGGAAGGAATGAAAGCTGAATTTATCTCAGGAAGAGTACATTAAGAAGGTATTGGATAGGTTTAACATGCAGGATGTTAAACCGGTTGGGACTCCTTTGGCAAGCCATTTTAAGTTATCAAAGGAGTAGTGTCCCAAGATAGAGTAGGAAAGAAACCAGATGTCCAAGGTACCTTACTCATCAATGGTTGGTAGTTTGATGTATGCTATGGTGTGCACTAGGCCTGATATTGCCCATGCAATGGGGAGTATGTGAGTAGATTTATGAGTGATCCAGGTAAAGAGCATTGGCAAGCAATAAAGTGGATCCTTCAAGATATTTGAGAGGGACCATGGGGACATTTTTGTGCTATAGTGGATCAGACACCACTTTACGTGGTTATGTAGATTCAGACATGGTTGGAGATGTTGACAGCAGGAGGAGCATGACAGGTTATATTTACACTATAGGTGGGACAATAGTGAGCTGGATTTCACGACTACAGAAGCTGGTGGCTTTGTCAACCATGGAGGCTGAGTATGTTGCTGCCATAGAGGTAAGCAAAGAGATGATTTGGTTACAAAATTTCTTAAGGAGTTGGGGCATAAGTAGGAGGAATGTAAGCTACATAGTGATAGTCAGAGTGCTATACACCTAGCTAAGAACTCTACTTTCCACTCCAGGATGAAGCATATACAGTTGAGATATCACTTCATTAAGACAACTTTGGAGGAAGATAAGTTGAAGTTAGAGAAGATTCATACCAGTCAGAATCCTCTGAGACATGATGACCAAGGTGGTCACAAGGGATAAACTAAAGCTATGTTCAGCTTTGGTTGGCCTTCGTGGATGACAGTGAAGGGTTGAGAAGCTTGCTCAGTGGAAATCAGTCTCTAAGTGGGAGATTGTTATGTTTATGGAGCATGTTTTCATGTTAGAGTTTGGTACACCTTCCATGTGTTACACTCGATATTTTTATGGTGGTCCCACTCACCGATGAGTGGGTCAGGGGTTCGGGGCGAAGCCCCGAAGCAAATTTTCATGGGTGGTTTATCAACCCATGGGTAATGGGTAACCGTTATGGGCTATTTTTGGGCCCATGGTTTTTTTAAGACCCATTGTTTTGTAAAACCACCTCTTTGGCTACCTATTGATGTACTTATAAATAGATGGACATACAATAGGATTTATATGAGTGTGTTTTGTGAAGGTTAATAGTGTGTGTGAATTCGAGAGGGTTTTTTGAGCGCAGCTCCAAACAAGATATGATTATTATAACTGTGAAGACTGTTGGATTGTAATAAAATCTGAGAAAGTGTTCTTGGTGGATGTAGCCCACATTGGGTGAACCACGTTAAATATTGTCTTCGTGTTGTGCATATTTCATTTCTATAATTCTATTCATACTTTTATTATTGTGATTCGAGGAATTATTTTGCATTAGATATTATTAATTCCTAACATTACATGATTTCGAGCTTGCCGACCAACCGAAAAAACAAGAAAATTGTATACATAAACAAACATTTCAAAAAACCCATAAAAATGCAAAAAAAACCTAAAATGTAAAAAAATGATTAAAATCGGGGGCTTACCTCCTCGTCTTGGTGGCATGGTTGAATCTATCATGATCTAGAAGTCCGATGAGAAATTTTGAGGTGGTATTCAAAGCTCCAGTGAAAAATGTCTAGGAGAAATCATGGTTTGAAATGAAAAATGGGGAAAATGAGGACTCGTGGGACTACTTTATTTTGTCTTAGAGTTTCGTGATCGTAGTTTATAATCAAGCTGCTCGTGGTTCTAAACCATGATCAGTTTTAGGTTCGATTATCGCCAAACCTCGCTAAATTCGGAACCACGATCGCGATATATAAACCATGATCATGCGGTTCCTGAATTTCAGGTTTTTATGTCCACGTAATTGTTCACCAACTTTGCACTTACCCGTACTCATTGGTCGGGCTAATCAAAAGTCTATCTACATTAAGTGGATTTCACAAAATCTGCAAAAAAAATTTGTGGAGTCTCTTAACAAATTCTTTTGTTCTCAAGTCAAACAACAAAGACTACACTTTGGCTTGAAGCAACGCTTATACAAGTTGAAAATGGAAGAGAACTCAAAAATGGCAGATCATATAAGTAAGTTTCACTCTTTGCTAAATCAACTAGCTGGAATTAAAGAGTCAGTAAAAGACGATGATGCTAAAGCAATACTCCTGAATAGTATGCCTAAAATTTATTCAAATATTGTGTTTACTTTAAGCAAGGTAACAATTAGCTTAGAAGGAGTAATCTCCACATTACTTGATCAGAGTAATTATGAAGAATATGAAGAAGTAATGTATGTACAAAATAAAGAAAGTACTTCATCTAAGAAAGGAAAGTTCAAACCAAAACCTTTCCCTTTTAAAGGTAAAATGAAATGTTATTATTGTGATGAATCGACATGTAGCCTTGAAATGTAAAAAGAGGGAAAAATATCTACTTGATGACAAAATAGATCAAAAGCTCTTTTGGTTGAAGAAGAAATTAATTGGGATGAATACTCTAAAGATGAGGAACTTTCTTGTCCTAGTGACAAGGAATGCTTATGGTAAATAATTCACTTTTTGGAGGAAGGAGGAACAGGAGAAAGGAGGAATTTGAGGGCCTCTCTTCAATCATCAATGATGGGGTCGCATATAGCACTGGTGGTACATTTTAATAATATTTTTAGTTGTTTGCTTTGAGTGACGTGTGTAGAAATAAAACATGTTCCTTGTCAAAGATTGAAAAGAGGAGGATGTGCATTTTGGATGCTGAGAACATTTGTTTACAGGAGGGAAGCTTCTACGTATGATCCTCTGACTATCATACGGTCCTCTAACTATCGTAATTCATTGGAAGAAATCATCTAATGAATAGATTCACGTGGAGAGGTGATCATGATCAGCTGGTGAGCTAGAGAGGTGATCATGTGCAACAAGATCCAGACAACAAGATCCAGTAGCAATTGTAGAAGTCTCTCATACTCATGTTTTCAGGTGCTCCCATGTTCACACTAAGGGAGTGAATGTTAGAAATATCTATGTTATAGTGTGAACATAGAATATTATGTGAGTGATTATATTATCTAGGATAATATAATATGTGTTGTAATAATTAATTACATTATTGTAAATGTAATTATGAGTGGGTGAGTAAATATTAATTTTGTGAGAAAACAAAATCTCACCTAAAATAACATGGAGTTGACTATGATACCTTCCCCAAAAATAATGTCACCCAAGTACTAAACTTATGACTGGATAAAAGGAACACTTCTCGAGGTTCCCAGTATAGATGCTACTCTTGAAAAAAATCTAGAACCTGGAAATTTTTCTCCTTATGCTCCTCATGCATGCATGATTAAATCAAAATGTCATCAAGAAACACGAGCACGAATCCATCCAAAATTTTCCGAAACACCCCATTAGTCAAAATATTAAATACTACAGGGCGTTTTGTCGGACCAAAGGGTACCACTATGAACTCATAGTGGCCATATCTCATGTGGAAAATTGTCTTGTGGATATCTTCCTCCGAATCCTTAGCAGATGGTAGCCTCGACTTAAGATCTATCTTATAAAATACATTATCCCCTTCATCTATCAAGTAAATCATCTATCCGAGGAAAGTGGTAATGATTCTTGATTGTTACTTTGTTCAATTGTCTGTAGTCCACACAAAAAGCAAATATCTGTTCTTCTTCTTTACAAAAATGGCATGTGCACCTTAAGGAGATACACTAGGATGGATTAGGCCTTTATCAAGAAGGCCCTCTAACTACAAATTGAGATCACATATCTTAGGTGTGGTCATCCTATGGGTAAGTGCAAGTTGGTGGACAATTAAGTGACATAAAAACCCAAAATTTACATACCACGATCGCGGAATTATTTTCATAGGTGTGGTGATTTCTGAACCTAAAATTGGGATCATAGTTTAAAAGTGCGATCACGCTTTTGAACTGCGATCGCGGTCCTCGAGACAAAAAAACAAACCCGCGACTCCTCATTTTCCCCCATTTTCCCCTGTGAACTGCAATTTCTCCTAGACCTTTGGAACTCGAGCTTTGAATTGCTCCTAAAATTTCTCCTCAAACATCTGGATCATGAAAGTTTTAACAATGCCACCAAGATGAAGAGGTAAGCCCTCGATTTTGATCAAATTTATTTCATTTTAGGTTTTTTTTTGTGATTTTCATGGGTTTTTCAATTTTTTATTTATATATACAATTTTTTTTTATTTTTTTCAGTTGCTCTTGAAAGCTCGTAATTCTATAAACCGTCCAAATATTCCTCAAAACCCACATTCCTCAAAACCCTCCTTCAAATGTAGATCCGCGTCATGTGGATCATTCTATCCCCATGGAACCAATAGGAACATAAGCTGATATCATTGGAAGAATCTAACAAAATAAAATTACCATTGAGAACCTTATTCAGACTATAAGACAAAATCATGCCACAAATTTGTCCCGTATGAGTTTATCCAACACATTACAAACATTGATTGGCGAAGTCGACTCCGCAACCAACCAAATAGATAGATGGAATACCTTTAGAGGTGATTGTAGGTGGTGGTATGCGGATAAATTATCCCATGCGGTCGTAAAAGACAAAAAAATTACAAAAGACCACATACATGCATTATTTACTTATCCGAGAATCGATGCCCCCATCCTTACTTGCAAATGATTCCCAATCCATTGGTGCTATGATGACCGAATCAAGAACAATTTTTGGGACTGATGGAGGATGGTTTTTTATTATCCACCATCCAACAACAATAAGGTTCCTCTCTATTTTTTGAAGAAATTATATTACAAGTTCGTGCTTAATGAGGTCCCAAATTATTTTGACTTTTCTAAGTTTTATGGGTGAGGAGGTGGCTCTGCACAGAGTAGACCTGGTGCACGCATTGGTCAACCAAGGATCCCCATGCCCCAAAACCCCCACTGCCTTTAGTTATCCCTCCTACAATGAAGGAGGTTGTGGATATTGACACACTACATGCATTAAGGGAGCTCACTGACACTTTGACCCAACATAGTGACCAAATTACATCTGGTGATGTTGGTGGAGGTGTCAATTCTAGCACACCACACCATTATGGATCATGTGGTGTCGTATGCACTCATGGGAGAGACATCATTTGCTGGATCACATGATTTATTTTCTCTAGATGAGATGATGGTGGATGTTTTTGGAACTGGTGCAAATGATCTTGGTCTTTCATAGGTAAATGTCATATAAATATATACACACACACACAATAGTTTAATTCATTTGATATTTTAATATATATGTATTTGATTACGTCATGCACATACATGTAAAAACTATTTTTTTATTTTAAACAACAATAGCCGATGAAGGACACATCCGGCATCGACATGCTAGCTACTGCAGTTGGGCATGTTATAGATGTAAGTTTCAAGTTGTACTTACATTTCAAATTTCATTTGATTGCACTTTTATTATTATAATGTTTCACGTGTACATGTACATATTAATATGTTTATCTTTTATACGTAGGAGCTTGGCGGGTCATCATTTGCTCTTGGCACTGAGGCTACTAACACGCCTCATGCGAATTTTACGCAGTTAGTTTCTCATTATACTTTGTTTCTAATTGTGGAAGTTCAAATGTGTATCTACTATTGTAGGAATTTTGGAGACTTAAGTAGATCAAGATTCCTAAGATCATTAAACCTAGATTCCTTGTTTTGTTACTATTAGCAAATTAATATGTATTGGTCTATTATGTGTTGATTATGCTTTGGGTCTAATTTTTGGTAGTCATGTAGATTAATATTGACATGTAAATGTTTTTGTATAGCTTATGACTCGCCAAAGAGACTCCTCCATATATGCAGATGTGGAGGTTGATGTAAATCGCCAAGATCTGAGATCCACTAACCGAGGTACAATTTTTTAAATTTGTTAAATTTTGGAAGAATTTTTTCTTATTACTTAAATCTAAATATCAAATTTTGTACATGAAATATTTAATTTAAACTATTTATTTGTATGTAGCTTACCCCTCGTGAGTCTACCATTGACTCTGTGATGCGTCGATGAAAAATTGATAAGGATCATGATATTGTGGTAAGATTTCACATGCATTAACTAAATTCTAAGTTTTTAAATTTTGAATGTATTTTAAAAATTTGGGTGTTAAAAACTTGTTGTTTATGAATGTGCAGGCTAAGTTGTAGGCCTTCTTAGAGACACCTAATACCACACGGATGAAATCCTGTAGTGGCATCTCCCTCCACTACATCCCTAGGTTATGGACATGCTTCTTCTAGCAGCGCGAAGAGAGGGAAGATGTTTCATGATTAGATTCATAGGATCTGGATGTATAGATATATATATGCCATCTGGTCCTAGTTCATGATTCTTCATATAGTCTATGTATATAGCCTTATGCGACCACATGTGGTCCTATATGTATGACACACTTAGTTCAATACATGTTATGAACTTATATTTTCAGAGACTCGTCAAACACACTTAGTTTGATACATTATATCTGTTTTGGTTTTCATAACGATATTACTTCTATGTTTGATTTGATTTCATTGCACATGATATCCTTCTATGTATGTTTTCATAACCATATTAGTTCTATATGTTTGATTTGATTTGATGGCCTCGATTATGTGACCATTATGGATATGATATATGATCTGTTAAATGTTATTGTTAAATGATATATGATATATGATGTTATGTTATATAATGGTTTTGAAGGTTCTTGGGTGGAAGATCATTTTTTTCAAGAGATACAACTATGGACTTATATCAATTTTCTTATTTTAAGCACGTGGTTAACACACTCCAAAGTGAGAAAAAAAGTACACAATTAAAAATGGTCTTGAGGGATTTATTACAATTCATTTTATATTTTTTTAGTGTACTTTACAATTTAGTTGTTAATTATTAGTCCAAATTAAACTTGTTATTGATGTGTGTAACAATAAGGTCCTAATTTGAATTTGCTTGTAAAACAATACAGAAACATTGTAGAACTTAGTTGACACAAGATATGAAAAAATATTCTAAAGACTCTATTGTGTATTTACATGCTTTAAAAAGAGATCATTTAACAATCATTAGAGTATTTACATTGTAATGTGTTAACCTTGTTGCAATCTCATTGATGCGATCCAAGTAGCACGAGAAGTCATGCCCTGGGAGGTCATTGTCCAACAAACTGTCACTGCCAATGCGTTCAATTAGGGGTGTATATGTCTTTAGGTGCTATGGAGGGCTCTAGGAGGACTAGTTTGGAGTCATACTACCCGATCCGAGCCTTCCTAACATTCCTTGAGCCTTCGTGGTATAATTTTTACAAACTATCTTTTCTAGGCAACCTGGAAATGAATGGAGACGAGTAGTGAGAAACCATGCCTTGGGATGTCATGGCACCGAACCAAATATGCCAACACATCTAGGTGGACAAGTGAATGCTAGAGGAGGCTTCATTCCGGTGAATGACAACGTCGTTGCTTTCGGGCTACTTTGTTCAGCGTAGTCCCTTAAGACCATGAGACCAAACAACCATTCAACTTCACGGTGACTAATCAGACTATGTGGTAGCTAGAGATGTCTCATTAAATCCTACACCTTTGCATAGGGACACTCTACTGTCCTCAATATTTTCTATCTCCAATCGGTGCTCTCGCTGCCCTATTATTTGAATACACATGAAATAGTGAAGTTTGAGCCGGTGTAAGGTCACAAACATTATATTTTGCAAATGGTGGGTCAAGGCACCAAACCAACTATGCCACAACATCCGGGTGGCTAGGTGAACGCTAGAGGAGGCATCATTTTGGTGCGTGACAACATCATTACCTGACTACTTCATTCGAGCGTAGTCCCTTAAGAGTCCCGAGATAAAAAACCGCTCAACTTGGACAGGGTGACTAATCGACTTCATGGTACCTAGAGACATATCATTAGATCCTACACCTCGATGTAGGGACCCTTTAAAATAGAATGTATCAGTTTTTTCTATCTCCAATCGGTGCTCGTTGCCCTATTATTTTAATACGCTCAAAATAGTGCAATTTGGGCTAAGAGTATAAGGCTGTCAAACGCTATATTTTTCAAACGGTGGGTCGTGGCACCAAATTGACAACGAAAAAATGTCTAGGTAACCAGTGAATGCTAGAGGAGGAATCATTCCGATGTTGGAAAATGTCATTGCTTCCGAGCTACTTCATTCAGGTGTAGTCCCTTAAGAGCCCTGAGACCAAAAAACCATTCAACTTTGACAGGTGACTACTCAGACTCCGTGGCACCTAAAGATGTCTTATTGGATCCTACACCTTGGCGTAGGGACCCTCTACATTATCCTGTCTCAATTTTTTTCGTTTCCAATCGGTGCTCTCACTGCCCTATTTTTTACAAACACATGAGATAGTGCAGCTTTGAGCCAATGTAAGTCTGTCAAACACCGTATTTTACAAACAAAGGGGTCGTGGCACTAAACCGATTGTGCACATGCATATAGATGGTCTTGTTAGCACTTGGGAGGCATTTTTGGTTCTCTAAGCTCCTGCTGTTTCTGGATACCTCCTCCGAAGTCAAGAACCCCCTCCATAGTACATAAATCATTGTTAATTACTTCTCTTTTCTTGTAAAACAATGAAATATTCTCTTAGCTTCGAGAATATAAAATTATCTACTAACAGTGCCAACCATGTGAAGGTGGAAGCTTTTCTGGCACCACTAACCTGCATAAAAGTGTTAGTCAAAGAAATTTAAGTTTCAAATCAAAACCATACTAGATATATACAAAATACACAAATTTAATAAAATATATGAACTTGAATCTAGAACTAACAAATTTAAACAATTCAAAGAAAAATTATATATCAGATGAGCTCAAGTAAATTCATTCCAATGTTCACCATTAGGATGTGAAAGTGTCCAAGCTTTTTTGGCACCACTAACCTACATAAAAATGAACTAGTCAAAGAATATTAAGTTGAATCAAAACCATGTATACTAGATATATACAAAATACAAAAATTTAAAAACTTGTTATACAAAATACTAGATATATAAAATTACACAAATTATCTGATTGAAAATTTAAACACTTTAAATAAATTATAGATACCAGACGTGAGCATGTAAATTCATTCCAAGGAACCATCATGATCGGATCTACTCTGAATAGCAGACATGATTTCTTCATGATCTAACTCTCGAACCTTCCAAAGAATCTTGTTATTAGGCCTTCCTCGATATCTATATAACTGAATATTTGTGGCTAGAACTAGTTGTGAATATAAGAGTATTTTCCTATGTGTCTCAAAGTGTTCCAAAACCCAAACAGAGGAGATTTTTATTAGATACCGTCGGCTTTATTCGAGTAACTACCACTCGATCCTATAGGGTACTTAATATTTTTCCATCTATAACAGAGAATTCAAATTCTTTCTTTCCTCGATGCAACAATATAATAAATAGTCTATTCTTTCTTCATTGTCTTTGTCATAATAATCTGCAAACACATGTCCTACAAATAAACAAAGGTTTCAACTCAAATTTAAATTACATATTAAAATTTCAATGGACATAAGTCAATACAAAATTTTTGAATAACCATTTACCTTGTCACACCAAAATTGAAATTTCATCAAAGTCCTTGGATTTTGTAACTTCATCTCAAAAACAAGTTGTAATGCCCGTGGAGGTGATAATCGGGAAATGGAGTTAGAGGCGTACAAATCCATCCATCCACCCATTCTTGTGAATCACACTGTTCAACAAGATGCACAAAAACATGCCAAATTTCTTGTTCATGTGGCCCACGAAGTAGTGTCTCGAGCTACAAAACGAGTGCATATCACTAGACCCTGTGAGTGTCATACAATCCTCGTAGTTAACATTTTTTTGTTCCTCTATCAACTAAAAATATCTCGAATCGTTGATTTTTCTTGAGAACCTTAGGCCATGTTTTCAATACACCATTCCACTATGTTCTTTTTCGCATCTTTTAATTTAGCACCATCTTTGTACTTCAACTCTTCTCTTGCAAGAGCTCTTTTCACACTTGCCCCTACACTGTCATTCTCTCATTTTCCATGTCCAAATTTTAGTGAAACTCCAAATATGTTACACACCCATCTTGACGTGCATCCCACGCATCCAATAAAACATTCGTGTATTCTTAAACTTAGACATGTAATTATCTACCTATATATAATGTTGTTTGAAGAGGATGTCCCTATCATACCGCTTCTATAAAATAACTTGAAACACCCTTGAAAAAATTCAGTATAATGAGTACGATTATCACCGATATAAAAGTGATACTCTATAAAAATTTGATCATTCTCTCAGTACTTTCTTGTGAAGAATGTATAAATGCTATATGCACAAAAAAGATAACTTGTACTGAGTTGTAATATTGTGATTGAACCTCCGTTTGTGGTTGCAATGTGTAATTCTCTGCAAAATCGACAACTGAAACAATAATACCAATAGGAAATGTGTCCTTACATATATTGAACTATTCATCCAACCATTGAGCTCTGTGTGTATGTCTAGCATACTCATAAACAATTTCATCCTTAAATTTGCTCATAAATTGAAAAACATGCATATGTTCTCAGAACTAGCTCACATCGTTTAGACTCTTTCCATCTTTCAAATGGTATGGTACTAATTTATATTTATTAAACTCAACTAAATTATGTCCTATTGTACCTTCAATTTTCTCATGGATGCAACTTTCCAATTTAGGTAATCCACCTCATGTACCACAACTTCCATCTAAACAATCTTGACTATAAAATTTTTTTCCAACTTCTCTTTCACAAAATATTGTAGGTATGAAATCCTGGAAGATATTGGTGGAAACCGAACACCACATTCCCATAACATAGTTTCTGTAATAAAAATTAGAATGAATACGTAAAAATTTAGCATAATGCATCTCTAATTCAACAAGTGGTGTGAGCATGGTTGATTTTCACATAGAATGGTTTCAAAATTTCAAAAAAACATTGACTAATTTTAATTTCTAGATGCTCTTGTTCAAACTTACGAAAAAATTGAGTTTGAGTCATATCTAAGAAATGCTTTGGATGCGGTTCGTGATTAGTAGAACCAACTATCCGTTTTACAATATCTCTTGTATTAGGTGAAACTCGGTATTATCATGCCAAAATTGAATAACAACGTTTCTTATAGCATCGATTTATCTATTGTCCTTACATGGTGATCTAATAGAAAATGCCCAAAAACTAGTGTTATTGAGTGATTGAAGGATATTACATCTTTCAATTTATTTCATTAGAGTTTTTCGATTAACTTTCAACATTCACCTTATTTTCGTAATCAAACATTTTTTTTTATTGATTCACTCACAACACTAGTAGCAAGTACACGTCGCACAATATTACTATCCCTAGTGTGTTTCTTGACACCAACAAAGATGTGATATGAATCTTGAAATTTTTCAACAATTGTAGAGGTTTGACCTCGTATATTAGATGTTATCAATCTTAAGGTGTTTAATGTAGGTCTCATTTTAATCAATTTCATGAAACTAACCAACAAATGACATCGTTGGGAATCATTTAAAATTTCAAAATGATTATCCTAAATTTTAGTGGATTTTCTTTTGATTTTCCATTCAAAGTTTGTCGACATTGGTTTGAAAAAAAATTCATGAATTTCAATAAAATAATTTGGTTTCTAACGTAAAATCCTAGGAGGTATTTTTGTCAAATTTTCTTGTCTTGTCTACGCTTTCAACCTAAATTTCCTTATTCACATTTTCATTGTCTCCTTCAATTTCAACATCAACTACATCACGAGTATTTAATTCTTCTTCAACATCGATAATAAAAACATCTTCATCATGAGTATTTAATTCAACTTCAACATTGAGAGAAAAAATACTTGGTTCCTCATTACTTAATAGTAGGGGTTAAAGATGAACCTCTTCTTGATTCACAAAGATTCTAAATACACTCAACACTTTTAAATCTGTTTGCCTCTAATTCGTCTCTCATTGTTTTACTTAATAAATTCCTTTTTGACTTCATTTATTGTCTCTCATGATGTTTCTTTCAAAGGATAAGAAAAACATGCATAGATAGAATTTCACGAGTTCATACGGTAAGATCAAATTGTAAAATCACATGGAAATTCAAACATTGGGATTTGTGTAAATATGATTTAAGAACCGCGATCGTGCTTTATAAACTACGATCACATTTTATAAAGTACACATTTTACAAACCACGGTGGGTTCTATCTATACCATCAAATCCGACCCTAAGGCTTGGGAAATCTTTGTTTTTTCCAAACAAAGCTATGAGAGATCATTATGGTGTGTAAAAATTCAAAAAAAAAAAATTTTCTCTTTCGCAAACTTTAACCATGCTAAAAATGAAAACATTTCACAAAAATGGTGGCATCGAGTTGGGGAGACTGTTAACTTCCTAGAAATATTGATTTTAAAGTGAATAGAATAATATAAATATCATTTTATAATTTTTACTAATAATAGGTCTTTAAGACATTTTTTCCCGCGAATGTTCATGTCTACGTTTAAGACTGCAACTTTTGTTTCTCTTATCAAAATGTGATAAAACTTATACCATCCCAAACATGGAGAAATTCTATACACATTAAAAAAATTGATTTCGATATTTTTTGATATAGTTATGGCAGAAAATGGAAAGTGCTCCGTTTTCTAAAAAATTTCAGACCACTTTCACGGAAAAAAAAATATTGCTCGAAAAATACAAAATAAAATCCATCTTAAGATAGATAATGACATCTAACTTTTCACCAAATGAAAAAAAAGATTTGGTCATCCAAATCATGGGCAAATGGACTCTACAATCTTATAGGTTTTTAAAAAAAAAAAACCAATTTATATAATTTTGAGTGTTTAATATAGCTAAATTTGTCTGCTTTTAAAAAAACATTAGTAGTTTAGAAACTATATTCCGGATGCTACGATTCATATTTATATAATTTTTTCTAATTTTGAGTACGTGTATTGCTAATAATCCCTACAAGTTGAGATTTCACTATTTGTTGCGATATAACATCCACTTATGACCCCTTTTTTGTACATCGACTTGCTTCACTTACCCCAATATGGTGCACGTGAGATAGAATCCGGTCTTAGAACCAAATTAATATGAAAATATATCTCACGTGGGGAGGTAACCTTGACAAATCACTAGGAAAAGCATCTGAAAAAATCATTCAAAATGGGGTGGTCACCAAGTGATGGTCCATGAGTCTCATCCTATGATCGGTCACTACTAACAAAGTGATGGTGTATAACCGACAACCCCATCTCGTGCACCGCTTTAGATGCATAGTGGATATTGTGCGAATAGAGATGGGTCTCCTAACTCCAACTATCATTGACTCAACTCCCAAATAGTCTCGCATAAGATATAACTTGTTATAACAATTAAATCTAGCTCTCATTAGTGTGACAGACAACCACCATGCCCAAGATAACTCCATAAGAACCCAAGGGAATGATAGTAAGATCCAATGTCATGGTGAAGGGTCCTAAGTCCACCACACACTCCTTAACTAAGGATTCCACTAAGATTTTTGCTCAAGAAGCCATCTCAACATCCCAACTAAGGCCATTCCTAAATGCCACTAGTCTACATCGCTCTACTAAAGATGGAGAAATGAAAGAATCTGAAGATCCTAAATCAAATAAGATAGGGGTAGAAATACCACCAATGATACATGTGGTCTCAATCACCATGCTCTGGTGCTCTTCCCAGCGCTTCTCAACCTCGTATCACCGTATCATAAATCATTTGGCTCCTGGCCATGTCACCAACTATAGGCTCAGAAATAGGTGCCTTACCTTGATTAGCAGGGTTCTAAGGGCACTCTCTCTAATGATGACCATGTACACTACACCCATAGCAACTACCTGGTCCTCTCCACTGAGAAGATACTCCTCTAGGTGGCCCGGTAGTCTATGTTGTAGAACCTGATGATCCCGCCCTAGATCCGTGGGGTGTTACATTGACATCATCCAAATTGATCGCTCTCGAGGTGGAGCCTATGTCCTATTGGGCCCCCTGTTAAAGGTCCCATACTATGCCATCTATGAGAATCATGGTGTTGTGGAGGTCAAAAGGGTGGTTGAGTCTGCTACTACTATCCGAGGAGGAGGAGGCCTAATGAAAGACTATTTTGAAGTGTGTCCCATGAGGAGGACGAGTTGATCCCCGACCTACCATCTTGCATCTGTTGTATAAAAATCCTCACTCTCTTTCAAGCCTACCGAGTCTTCCCTTGGTTTCTCAGTGCAATGTAGGCCTTCTCCACATCCTCCGATAGTTTCGCAGAGATAATGAATGCAGAGTGCCCCGCCTAAGTCTCGAGTTTAGGCCCCTGATGAACCTATGAAACCTAACCTACTCATCCTGCATGTAGTCTACATATTGAATTAGATAAAAAAATGACCATTATACTCTTCTACCCTCATGGATGTGTGTCACAAAACATGGAACTCATGGATCCACCGCTATATGAATCTTTTGGATATGTATTTACTCTTGAGATGCTCCTCTAAGACCTCCCAAGTAATCGCTAGAATCTACATGGAACGCTTTTCTCCTCAGTCCTCCACCAAACTCTTGGTCCATATCTCAGAAGGTGGATAACAACACGAGCTTTCATGTTGCTAATAAAAGGACATAGCTTGAAGCATTTCTCAAGCTAACCAAACATGCCTCAACCTAAAATCCTCTTGTGTCTCCAGTAAAATGAGGTGGGTGTAACTCGATATCTCTCGATGTGATCTACCATTGTCGACTCTCGGCCCATAGGTCTCTCCACATGATCATCCTCGGCCTAGAGCTCCTAGATATATCTATGTGCCCCTTAACTCTATCTATGTGCTCTCTAGGTGGTGACTCATGTCCAACCGACTCCATGTGGGAGTTCTCTACCCTATCCTCGGCACTATGATGTGAAGGTGCATGAGCCTCCACCGATAGCTCTTTTCCTATATGATAATTCACCCTCTAAGGATCCTTTGCATAAAAAATGACATTAATATCCTCTAGTATGTAGTATCTCGAGGCAATATAGCTACTCTTGCTTGATCTCGGGGATGGTAGATCTAGGTTCATGTGTAATAAACCCTGGTCTATTTTTTGCCTCCTATATAGACCAAGATGAGAGTTAGTTTATCATCATCTAGGATTTGATTAATTTTTCTAAGTTTTTATACGTTTTAAAATATCATGGAATGTTATGTGTTCAAGGTTTAGAGTTGTGTTAGATTTACTTGTTGTGTTTCGTGTTTCCAAGGGTGCCTAGAGTCCAAGCATTGAATCCACACTCCGATACCAAGTGTAATGCCCAAAAAATTCTACTCTTAAATAAAATTATAAACTTATAATTTAATAGTCAAAATGAAGGTAAATTTTGTATTTTTATTTTTTTTTGAAAAGGGTTTCGCAAGGTTAGACATTATCCCCAATTAATAATTTTCACGATTAAGGTTTCTAGATGACCTTACGGAAGATGGAATTAAATTCATAATTAAATGTTATTAATTTATTTCCTAAAATATTTAGAGTTAAATTTTTTACTAAGTTCCATTAGTTTACTTAATTACCATGCACCAAGTTTACTTTATTTCCAATAACAAAAGTTTAACTATTGAGTCTAGCCACTAAGTGGCCCCATTCACCCCATTACCCAAGCACTTTTATTTAAATTTCATTCCAAAAAAATACCTCCCACTTAAGTGATGTATGGTTTAATCTGAGCCATTAGATCAAATCTATCATAGCCATTGGATTTGGGTTTCCCTAAATATCCTTATGGGTTTATTTTTATTTCTATTTTCCCCAATTTCATCCTCATTTGTTCATTCTTGTTTTGTAGGTTTGGAAGAGGAAAAGAGGAGAAGCCATGAAATCAAGAAGTGAAACCATGGAGAAATTTCCTTGGTTCTAGTTGCAAATGGAAAAACTTCCTCCATTCTCCTCTTCATAGTTTAGTTTATTCAAGGGTTTTCTATTGTAAGATTCCTCATTTGCTTATTGTAGAGATTCCACCATGGATTTGGTTTTGCTATTTAATATAAACATTCTTTGAGTTCAATATTTGGGGAAAACCCCATTTCATTAGATCTATGAAATTTTACACATTTGGATGCCCATAAGAGGATTTATATGCTTAAACAATTGAATTTTATCATTTACTAGTTGTTGGTAGTTTCATTTTAAATATTTAAAGCTTAGATTTTATTTAAATTCAATCTATATTTTTCACATTCGTGATTTTTATTTTTCCATCAAAAGTGATGAAACCACCTCCCTAAACATGTCAAGTCTTGTGACCTCCGCCATGCCTAGTGGGCGGTTCATCGACCACCGCTCTACGTTGGGTGTAGGTTATGTTTCCTGAAAACAAAACCTTAAATTTGATCATTTTTAAAACTATTTTCTACTTAGGTTGGTTTCTAAGACAACATTAACTTTAATTAAGGTGTTTATAATTCATTAGTTGATAGGTTGATATCATATCTTCATTTCTAGACTTACTTTACTAAGTACATACCTTTTTCCATTCAAACATACAACCTTCAACAATATGAAATGTAAGTCCTTTTTATTAAACATACTTGGAATTTCTCTTTCCAACCATACAATACAAATATGATAATTACAAGTTGCAATAACATTCTTTTGTAATACAAGAATTTCAAATCCCTTTTCTTACAATAAAATTAGTCCTTTCCAACAAGGTATACAACAAAAGTTCTTTCTACATTCAACTAAATCACTACAACTTGGAATAAATGAAATATACAAGACTTTCTTTCAAACATACAAAAGTTACAATCTTCCACTCTAAGTGGGAACAATAATAAATTTTACAACATGGAGAATTCTTCCAACAAGGTCAAAACACAAGTCTTCTTTCCAAGTCATCTCCCAACTTCATAGCTTTCAACTTGCATCCTTCAACTCTTCAAAACTTGAATCACCATACAAATAAAGGGGTATATGCGACGCTCTCCACCCAACCTATAATCTAATAAGAGGAGAAGCCATCCCCTTATTGGCCCTCAATCCCCAACCAAAGAAAAATATGGGGTATTATGCAACATTTGACAACTTTTACAAGAGGCTTCCACAACAAGCATTCCACAAAATAACACAATCAAATAACACATTCAAACAATCCATTCAAACAAAATAACAATTTTCCCAACAAGCAAAAAGGCTTGACTACAACAAGCCAACAAGGAGCAATGGAATATGGGCACCACCTCCTTTTGTCTCCCAAGTGATGTAGGAGTTCCACCAAAAATCTTTCATGTGAATAACTGAAAAACATAATCAAATCCTTATTTCTACACTTACAAAATGCAAAATATATCCATGTTATCATTTTCACTCCCCATAGGTGGAACTCAAACTCACACTCCCTCCAAAATGCATGTCTCACATCTCCCTTTTCCCTCCCCAATGGTCCCATAAATCCATCTCCCACACACAACTTAAGGAAAACTACCCATTCACAATCAACATGACCACAACACTCATACAATATACAAAAAAACATAATTTATACATCAAAAAAATATTAATACAAAAATGCCAAAAAGGAGGAGATCCTGCCTCTCCATCAAACTTCCAATTCATTTTCTCAACAAGCTTTAGAATCCTCCACACCAAGCTTAATTCAAGATGTAACTCAAAGTGAAAACTTGGAGTATGAAAAACAAGACCAAATTTAAAAAGTGCAAGAGAAGAAAATAAGGCAAGTACCCCAAAATCCATCAAAATCATCTAATTAATAGAAAAGGGATGTGAGGGATATGAGGTGGCTCCATATAGGATGTCAAGTCATCATCCCTCCATTCCAACACACAATTCAAACACCAAGCCCAAAACAATTAAATGCACATTTAAGACTTATGACATGCACACATTGCACTCCAACTTGCACATCATGCTTATTAAGGATAAACTTAAATGTTGCAAGTAACAAGTGCAATTATTTACCCTTTTTACACTAAAAATACGTTAAAATGGTCAAAATTTGTCCCATACTTGAAGTAGGGTTGGTAGGATGTTTTGAGATGTGAGGGACAAGGTTAACTTAAAAGTGGTGAACAAGGCCAAATTCGAATTTGGGAAGGATGGTACACACCACCTAAATCGTGGTTCATTTTAAGACACCTCTATAAAATTGTAGGTGGAAAATACCCAAGAATATCCCTGAACCGCTTCAAATAAAGGCAAATTTGATGTTCCAAAACTAAATTTTCACCCGGTTTTTCAAGATGGAGAAATAAGAGTTCCGGACATGGGAGCATCATCGACGCGCGGCAATAAGACGCCAACAATAATTCTTGACGCTGGCGTCAAGTCAACGTCCAATGGCTCGAGTTGATGTGCGTTAATGAACGGTTGAGTCAGCCGCGCCGCTGGATTGAGATGACGCACGTCAATGGATTGAGTTGACACGCGTCAATGGATTTAGCCGATGCACGCCAATGCTTGAGTTGACACGTGTCAACTAAATCCATTGACGCGTCGCCAACTAAATCCATTGGCTCGCGCTGCTAACTAAATCCATTAACGCGGCGTGAACTCAAGCCATTGACATGCGTGAACTCAAGCCATTATCGACGCCGCATCAACTCGAGCCATCGATGCGCGTCAAATGAGCCATTGACGCGTGCGTCAAAGCTTTCGATTGTCGCGTTGAAGCTTTTAGTTGATGCGTTTCAAATCTTCAAACATTGATGCGTGTCGACACAAGTCATTGACGCACGTCAATTCCTTCCGGTTGACGCGTGATTTAGCTTTATAAGAACAACATGTATAAACAATTTAGTTTGTATTTCAATTTTGACATTACACTACACACAGTTTTACACTTAAATTTTAATGTTTTGCAGAGAAGATTTATTGAAGCCCTTCCCCAAAAAAAAAGAGTTATCGAGAGGAAGAGGCCAACAACACGCCGAGGCTTCTAAGACTCCCAATCTGAAATGGAATCTCACTCCTCTCCAAACCCTCGACAGGTTTGAACTCGTTAAATGCCAGAGAAGTAATACCTTGTCATATATTGTTTACAAATTCCAAATTTGCAAATTTATTTTTCAATTTAAATTTTAACCAAATGAATTGATAACATTTAATGTTGATGACATCAAACTTTGGACCATACACTTGTTTTTAAACTCAACCTTCTTCACCAACTCACTCGATACATTCGCATGCATTTGTATCTTCGGAAAAACACCGAATACAACTCCTACAAGGCCACCCTTAGCACCGCGAAAACTACCCCTCGACAATAAGGTACAATTTTTTGATAAATGACGTTTAATTTGGTATTTTTTTCCTTTTGAATTGTTTTCCTTTTTTCATGTTTTTCTTGTTCTTTTTAGCACATGTCACTTGATCAAATCACACACCAACACCCACTCAACCAATAATTTTTAAAATGCCAACTAGAGGAACAAGGAAAAAATAACATTGGTAAACGCATGCCACTAGCTCCGGCCCCTAGCGGGACACTAAACATTGCCTCCTCCTTTTAAATTCCAACTCTCTCACTTGGTGGCTTGCCCAAAGCAATGGTATATATCAATTTTGAACAATATAAATTTAGATGAAGATTATTTGGGCATTGATAAGAATGACCCAACCGGTTTTTTTCAATACCCGTGAGATGATTCAAATAAATAGGTATACTTTAATTTAAATATGCTTTACAATTTTGAAACACATTTCAATTTAAATTTATTTATCTAAATCTTGATTAATTTTATCACAAACAGGATCAAAGCCACCCAAAGGCGTAAAACAAGTAGTAGTTGATCTTGCCGAAAGCCCCCATACTTCTCTAGCAAGATCATCTTCATCGATTCGGATAGTGAATGCAGTTCTACCTTTTCCTTTGGAGAACTTAATTGGTTTTTATTGTCAATCCCATGTCGGTGAGTTTATTCTACCTCATATCAATCAGCTTATATATGGGAGAGAAGGGCTAAGGTTCTTATCAATGAGATTATTAGTCGTTATGAAAATTATTGGCAAGGGATAGTTTATACGCCGCATCCGTAATCAACTCGCGAAGATGGATTCTTTACTTACCCAAGTAAGAAGTGGGACTGTCACGTATAACAACAACTATAAAGATGACATTTTAGATAAGTCATTAAACAAATTGGAAAATATTAGTGCCGAGGCCTGCATATTTTAACAAATGGTCCAAGGACAAGGATTTGGCATTACATGAAATGCCGAAAGAGATAGAGCGGTTGTAAGTTCTAACTTCTATCACTTTCAAACAATCATTCTTGTTAATTTGAAATTTTCATTTTTTTAGTAATATTTTGAATTGACATTACTCTTTTTGTGCAATTTGAAATATGAAAATTTGAAGAGTCAAGCAAAGGTATTGCAAGTTCACTGGAAACAAATGAAGAACAATTTTATCCGCAACAAAGAATTTGAAGAAAAATATTGTTTTGGTTAACAAATGTAAACAATACACTAAAGTGGATAATTTAAAGAGCACGGATTTGACCCCGACATATTATTCAAAGCTAAGGCAAAGCAATGATCCAAATTTGTCATCGCATGGAGATGCGACAAATCAAGAAAAAGAATTTTGAAAATGGATAGTGTTGCACAAGATCTTATAAGTTGGGGTTATTTCGCTTTTGGGAAATGGTACAACCACATTGGAAGAAGCCGCTTGAGGAAAGGAGAAGAGGAGTAGAAATGGATAAAGAAAAGAGGGTGAAAACTTGAAACTTTTATTATTGTGGAAACTTTAAATATTGATTTTGGAAACTTTTAATATTGAGTATGGTATTTGAATTTAATTATATGGATTTGATAGCCTTTAAAAATTTGAAATAATATATAATCTTTAATTTTGATTGCATTAGATGGGGATTATCATGAGTTGTCATGAATTATATGTATGTTTCATGTTTACTTGGATTGTCATAAATTGTATGTGGACGTAGATGATGATGAAAGATGATAAATGATGATAATGATATGATATATATGGGCATTGGAAGATGATCAATTTAATGTGGACGTAGATTTATCTTCAAGCAAAATAATTCTTCTTCTCTAGACATTTGAAGTTGGTTAAAGATAATTCTTCTCTATACTTGTAACGATATGATCATAATGTCATTAGAACGGATATAGATGATAAATAAATGGAATGTATTATAGAAGAAATTAGAACGGATATTACTTGTAATGATATGATTATGAATTGTTTTAAAAACATGTAAAATTCAATTGTCATTTTATCCCACAGTTAAAAAAATATATCAAAGCATTTTGCACATATAAAAAATAAATAAAACATAATTTTAAGAAATCAGTAAAGAATCATCACTGGTAAGAAATTAAACATAATTGCAAATATGATAGGGTTTAACTTACCTCTTGTGTATTAGGTTGTTGTTCAATCATCAATGGTAATGTGCTAGATCTTTGTTTTAGAAAACTCAACCCGAGAAATGGATTAGTAGATAGAGGGGTGAGTTGCCTAACATTGTCGGTCAAGAAGTACCAACTTCCTTGGATGGATGTCAACCCACATTTTCCAAAAAAAAATAAAAGATTATATTTGAATAAATGTAAATATATAGACTCGTAACATCTTTAATGATAACAAGAGCTGAAAAAATGATGTAAAGTAATGAATAATAAGATTAAGTTGAAGAAGATACCTATTCAAATTCGAAATCATCATCCTGTAATGTGCTAGATCTTTCTTTTAAAAAATTCAACACAAGAAATGGATTAGTAGATAGATGGGTGAGTTTCCTGACATTGTATCTTAGAGGTAACAAATTGGATGGATGTCAACCCACGTTTACAAAAACAAATGTAAACATATAGACCTATAACATCTTTAATGATAACAAGAGGTGAAAAAAAAATGAATAGTAATAAACAATGAGATTAAGGTGAAGAAGATATACCTCTTTAAAGTTGAAATCATCACTTCCACTCTTAGTAATGTGCTAGATATTTGTTTTAAGAAAACTCAACACGAAAAATTGATTAGTAGATAGATGGGTGAATTGCCCGACATTTTCAATTCCCGAGAAGTAATGTTTAATGATAAAAATAGATGAAAAAAATGTAGTGTGAAAAAAATAAGATTAAGATAAAGATAAAGAAGATACCTATTTAAAGTTGAAACAATCCGTTATCAATAGCTTCATCAAACTCGATGTTGTCTTCTCTAGAATGTGACGATGAGCCATTTACACTCTCAAGGTTGGGAATATTTGTACTTGTAGTTGTATTATTCACACCTCTTCTTTCGCAAGGGGAATTCCAATGTGCAATTGCTCTGTCGAATGGAAAGGTTTCATGGAGTATCCAAACATAAACCCTCATGCAACTTTCAAGATTTTTATCCAACCTATTTCTTAGTTTTGATTTTATAAATGATAATGCATCAAAACCCTTTCATCCTCCACAGACTCCCAAAATCATTGTTTGGAATAACTCGTATAATTTGAAATACTCACCGATATCTTCTTGTAGGATAGAACTTTGATAGATTCCTCACCATAGCCTTGTAATAGCACCACTCTTGGAAGGTTCGTATAAATTCTTATATTGGTTCCTCATTGTTGTTGCAAAATTTGTTGATTGAAAATTTAATATATCAGGCATTCAAGATACCTTTGATTTCCATACCTTGAGCTCTAAGTCTTTATGAAATTGTTCCATTATTGTACCCATTGATTTATGGAAATGATTTCTTACAAAGTCTCGCATGACCACCTTCGATATTCCAAAAATTAGGATTCATCACACCCATGGCTTCCAGAATTTTATCTTTACAGAAACGTTCCCTAATTTCTGATGACAAGGTTTCTGAAAAAATTTTAAGCTTTATTCTTGTTTCAACTATAACAGAATCAAACAGATTGCGTGTCACAGAACATCTTCTCGCTCCGATCCTGTAATATCTTGACGTTTTTACACAATGTGCAGTGGTATTTCCCTCCCATTAACAAAGGATAAGAGGTGATCGTGGATATTAAATTTCAAAAAGGTGTTAGGACTTTTAAGATCTAATAAAGATTTCCAATTCTCAAAAAATAGGTGCATCAAAACTATCTTGGGAACAATATATATCAAGACTTTGACATACCATTTTTTCTCATCCATATAAAATCCACAATATAGATTAATCTACCCCATGCATGCTTCATCGGTGTATTGATATCCTTTAACATTGGAAGAATACCAACCAATGTAAGTAATGTCTCCAAATCAGTTAAACGGAACAACAAGTCCTCGCCTTATCAACTTCATGATTGATATTTGTGCATGAAACCAACCAATGAAGGATACTCCTCACGAACTCGCATGCAGTTCATACAAAGAGATCCATCTAGTTTCCACATCCTTGAGAAGTTTTTTGCCATCTCGTAATTCCAATTGCAAATTTTTGGAACTCAGAAATCTCTTTGGGATGCTTCACATATAGGCATGAAGTTCTCTTATAAGGTGTTCTAATTTAGCAACATTTTCAAAGTTGCTTACTATTTTATACGCTAAATTCATTCTATGAGCCATACAAAGTGAATTGGTAGCATATATGGGGTCACCGTTGTTTGTAATCTAACACACAATCCTCGCTTTAGTGACCTGCGCATGACTGATGATGCACCATCTTCTCCAACGCATACCAACTTCGTAGAGTAATTTCATAATCAGTCATTCCAGCAATATCTTTCAAATGAGAAACAACTATTTTATGTAGGTTTTTGGCATTACGCTTTTCAACCTTTTTATAACACCCAATGATGAGGTGTCCTTATATGATTTTCTAAAGTATAGACGTGGATACATACCCATGCGGTTTTGTCGACTCATTGTCACTTCATCAATTGAAAGAGAGATAGAGTTTTCTTTTTTACATTCTCTTTCAAATCTTCCTTCTCTATCATCGAGAGGCATTTTTCCATTTCCCATCCACTAATTTCAAACCAATGAGACTGAGGTACATTCAAGATTCCGTTAAATTGATACAAAACTTTGAAATCAAGGAAATCCAAATAGCTTCTTTTTTTTAGTATGTGAAAAGAGTAGAGAATTGTATGAATTTTGCATGTAGATTTGTTTCTTTCATCTTACCAATATGTGATGTGATCGTTCCTCCCTTTTCCAAGAGATTTTTGTGTTTTTTCTGCTT
This sequence comes from Taxus wallichiana var. yunnanensis, assembly GCA_018340775.1. NCBI lineage: Eukaryota > Viridiplantae > Streptophyta > Pinopsida > Cupressales > Taxaceae > Taxus > Taxus wallichiana. The sequence goes on along the minus strand of CM031244.1, from coordinate 463,403,693 downwards.
TCATATTCCGTGCGTATCTAACATGCATGCATTCTTTTTCATTTTTCCACCTGTGTTTTGATTTTTGGTCATCCGACCCTCGTTACACTCAAATATTGTTTTCCACAATTTTTTCTATAGTGTCCAAATTTGCTTTGCATTTTTGTTGCTTTCCCAATTTCCACGTACATATTGTACATGTACATTCGATGGGATATCTTCTGAATTAGATGATTGTACAGAGTTCAATAAATGGAAATTTAGTTGCCCAATCAAACTTTTATGTCTTCCCAATGGTCCATATATTCTTGTTTGTTTTCAATGCTTTACTTTTTTGAGTAGAATTTTGAGCAATATCACGATCACCTTCGTTCCTCTTTCTTGAACTAGAGTTTGAATTTGATTTCTGTGTTCCATTTTGCTGAGAGTATTTGTATGTGTGATATCTTGATGCACTTCCCTGGGTTGCACCCCAACAGAACAATATCTTCATCCGGCATATTATCGTAGGTTTCATTTATTTGACTTAGGTGATTTGGTGCGATAATGCAATGCCATGTCCACCTCAATAATACCTTCCACATAGTCGTATTTTGATTCTTTATGGTGGCATCTATATGCTTGGTATTTTCAATATCTGTATACATAGAGTTTCCAAAATACTTAAACAGCGATTTCGAGATTTATTACTTACTTTCAGGTTATTCGATTCTTTGAGCTAGCACCTTCCATTATTCTAAAGAGAGTCAAATGCAAAAAGAACTAATTAAGACTTTGTCCACTATCTCGAGGTCTCTGCCGACGTCCCTGTCTTCGAGGTTTTTGCACACGTCAACTCCCTCGCTTGTCGCGCATCAACAACCTATTCCCTCGTCGCGCATCCACTATCTCGTGTTAAAATATCACGCGTCAATATTGCCTCTTCGCGCATCAATGCCGACATGCCCAAGTCGAGTCAACAATACCCTTGTATCCGCACGTCAACACTCGCTTTGTCATAGCATCAACACTTTCCCCGCGCGTAACCTAAATCATCTCTTCGCAACATAGGTGTTAACACGTTAACAACTCTTTGTGCATCAAACAATATCCATGTCATGTCAACAATGAACCCTCCCAAAAAGCTAATAGGAATATTTGGTGCTTAAGGGTATGTGAGTTCAAATTTCACAAGATTGGTAATTTGGTAAGCTACTTGAGGTATACTACTACGGCCGAATCACCTAGGTTTTTATAGGAGATGTTTTCAAATGTAGGCAAAAGTCAACCCCAAAAAAAATATACTATAAATTTTAGGTGAACAGGACACTGACCTGCTCTGAAAAATTCACCTTTTCAAATTTTCCTAAAATGAAATTTTCACCATATTACGAATATTCACCACTAAAATTATCCATGACCTAAATGCATTTAATGAAATTCGCATCATGCAACTAACAAGGACTATCTTGCCCACATTTCATATCTTCCTTTTTTGTTTAAATTTAAGCTAAATTAGTCCATTAAGATACATTAGCAAGTGTTAATAAAGAAACAATATTTCCCCAAATAATTAAACACATGCACAAGAAATTAACAAAAAAAATAAAAGAAAGGAAACACATTACACCCATGGCCACATCAATGAAGTTTCCCCCCGGGACCCTCCTAACAAAGCATGCAACAACACAACATAATATTATACATAAGTTATCAAATTTTGGCCATGTTGCACAACACCCGACATCTTTCCATGGTTGGTCCCCTATCCCCTTTTGATGTATGTGATAAAATGTCCTACAACATAAAAAAATACTTTCCTAGGCCTTACGGCATCAACTACATGCAAAATAATATACATATAAACATCAATAATCGTCATCTAAAATTAGAAATTCTATCATCTATCATCATATAATTTAATTCGATTTTAACATCCATTAAATCATGATTCTACTCAAAATATCCAACATAGGCTATGCATCTAGAATATGACATATTCATATAAAATCGAATACTACAAATCAACATATATATCTCCGAATCATCGTCATATAGTGCATCACAATCAAAATGTAAATAAAAACATATCAATAGTCCAAATATCTTCATATTATATCATCGATTGATCAAGATATAATAATCAAAATTTCTAAGTATCAATCCAACAATAATATCATCATAATGAAAATAGTGTTGAAGAGGAGTGGGCACTCACATATTCAAGATAACTCCTACATGAAAAAAATATGAAAATAATAAATCATACAAGGTTTCAAAGGACATGTTTTCAAGTGCCAAATTCAAACCATGGATTTCATACTAAGTGCATTTATTAGATATATCTAGTTATATTTCATCATAGCCTCATGAACAACTATAAAGTATCATCTCCTTTTTATTGGTACATTTATTATAAGGTTATGAGACCTCAAATAGTTCACAAAACCATGGTTTTTTTTTGTATCATGATATGATTTCATGAGTTTCTTCAGTATCATACTTTATGTATATGTGTATATCATGATACCCTATTATGATACCATAGTTCAACACAACTTATAATGTCAACACTATATTAAGTAGTTTCATAATACCACTAACTCATGATGGACTAATGAAAATATATGAGTTAGTTGTAGTGTTTTATCTAACACTTCATCTTCCTCCTTGGTGCTCAAAATAGTCTCGCCCCATTTTGCCATTAAAATCTATCAATTTATGGCCTTTGCCATATTTTATCCCCAAGTGTTGTGCCTTAAAATTCTCTTCCTTACTTTTATTTCCATGATAAATTCCTTCTAGGAGGACAAGGATCACAAATGGATCCATAATTATGTTCTTATTTCTCTATTTATTTGGAAAGGGTATGTAATTAGGGTTCCCCATTCTCTGTTCATCTAAAAACTCCGGCTCTCCCATTCTTTCCATTTTCCACAATCAATATTTTTTGTCCTTGTCATTTTTCTCTAAATACTTGAGGAAAAATGAATGGATGTAGGTCAGAGGAATGTATTTGAGCCTTGTAACATTTCTAAGTTCTCCGTCCTTGGGGAAAATTTCATCTCCGAGCTCAAATGGTTGTTTTTCCACATTTTACGGTTTGACGGGCATTTCTCCCAGTAAAATTTACATCTTTGCATCAACATGAAACGTGGCCTCTTTTGGTTGGACATGGCTCAGTGGGGCACTCTAAAATTCTATGGATCACCTTGACCCAAAACTAGTCCACGTGGAGGAACGATGCTCATTTGAAGATTTGCTTTTTGGTTTGGCCTTGGAGTTGAGCCGGGAGGACACATGGAGCCCGTTCATTCAAGATTTTCCCAAACTTCTCTAGACAAATTTTATGACCATGAAGACACATGGAATAGGGTTCACGTAGTGAGCTTCCCATACTTAGTCTTTTCCGCTTTTGGAGGCTCATGTTGAAATTGTGCCAGGGACAAGTGTATGCTTCTGAGGACTGGCTTCTTGAATACTTAATTTTTCAAAATTTTTCGAGGCACTGGTTCACTTGGGAGGCCCACCTTACGACACGTGTCGCTCATTTCAAATAGCCAAAGGAGAGTGCGGAGAAAACCTGAAAATTTTACATTTTTCCAAAAGTTGTAAAAGGAAAAAGGAACCCATAAGCCCACTCTAACATTGGATCTCCCACGTGGATGGTCCAAATTCAAAATAGAAATCAATGATGTGCCTCTAGTATTTGATTTTTCTGCCATTTTCACTCCAGGGGCTCCTAGGGATGTATATTCTTATGGTTTTTTATCATTTCTTGAGTCTCCTTCCACGCCAAATGAAGAGGAACATTAATTGGTATCCTAGTTTGGTGGGGAAGGTGTCTCAGTAAATGTCTCTCACCATTAATATGTAATCTTTTGCGATTTGACCTGATTTTTTTTTCCTTGGGACACATCGAAAAGACCTGTGGATATCTGGGTTTGGTGAGAAAATTGGGACGTCTTTTACCATTAAGATGAGATCTGGAAGACCTTGGCTCGATCTAATCTTCCATTTCTTCTTCCTAGGCACAGTAAAGAACATAGATTTGACAGATTAGGGGGGTGGAAGTGGTTGGTGAGTAAAGGGAAAAGTGATCTACCAAGGAAGGAGTTGAATGCGGGATGTTTGAAGAGATCCCCCCGAGCACTAGACACAACGTTTTTACAGATATATGATTTTAGGAATCACGATCGAGATCATGGCATGAGCACTGGTACACTCAATGTCTTTGTCATTTTGGGGGAAAAGGCTCTGTTGTAAAATGTTATAAATAGGCATGATTTTACCAATAAAAGGGTTGGGATTTTGTGAAGGTAGAAGTGTTAGGAGTCAGAAACTGATTTCCTAAGAGAAAAGTTTGATAGAGCCTGTCTTTTTTCTTGTCTAAAAAGCCTGTTTATCTCCTTTGTGTTAAATTTGATCATGTCAAGGTGGTTGCGAGTGTACAACCATTGACAAGCTCTGAGATTGTTTGAGAAACTTTCCCCTGCTGATAAATTTAACCAAACTTGAGTTAATCTGTGTTATTCTTGAGTAAAATTTGTGTTTTCTTCTTCATTTTAATGTCTGTCTGCAAGTAGTTTTTCTTGTTCCCATTGCATTCTTACATTGAAATTTGTGTGAATCACACAAGATCTTATCCTTGTGATAGTTTGGTGGCATTTGCAATTTCATTTATCAGAAGAGCTTTCATTTGATAATGAAATAAAATAAATTTAAAATCACTATGACTCCTAGCATGACTATAAGATTGTTTGTTAGCCTTTGAGGGTATCTTAGGCATGATGAAACAGAGATTGATAATGTTTAGTTAAGTTTTCCAATTTGAGCCTTCATTTTGGATCCTTGAAGTTTGTGTGAAAAGTGCTGATCTAGGCCTCCATTAAGCACATATTCTTGGTTAAAGGAACATCCTAGCTACTCTAAAAGCATTTTGTTGTTCAAGCTTTCCATTTTTGTAAAATTTCTCAAAGATTTGGTATAATCAACTTTATCCTACTTCACCTCCCACCAAAATTCATTCAAAAACAATTAATCATACCCATACTACCCTTGTTTGTCATGTATGTATACAAATGCATAATTTTTACTACCAAAACATGCAAAAACAATCAGTTTTCATTGTCTTTAGTGGCCTAAACCTTGCTTAAAATATCTCCATTATCTAGAGTGACAACTCGTGAGAGTTAGGTTTTGTTGCATTGATCATATTTTCTTCAAGGTCTTCTTAATAATTTCAAAGGAAGGATCTCCATCTCCTCCATAAACAACAGGCTAAAAAAGGTCCTCTCACCCTGGTTGAAAGGCACAACCATAAAGTAGTGAGGATAGGTCAAATCCTCTTGAGGGTGCTACCCATTTCTCCACATCTGAGTGACAAAGAGCAAGCTGCATTTCATCCCCGCTACAAAATGACACACTACATGCTCTTCTTATCTCTAAGCTTCCTACCAAACCTGTGATGCTGCTCAACTTCTGAGGGAGAATCAATTTGGGTACTAACAAACCTTATTTGTCGGGGACCTATTTCATCATTAATTTGACACATTTTTTGTTGACTTTTCTGTTCATCATTGATCTATTTTTACAAATCGACACATTGTTTACCATTCATATTCGGACCCTCAAAACACTTATATGCTCAAGTGCTAATACATTTTTCAAACATCATATTGTGTATTCGGGGCACTCGTAAGAAGTTTCTTAAATTTCTATGTGTTATGTGTAATTCTTTCAGTTCCTACACCTAGTGCACTAGCTTTCATTGATAAATCTGAGTGAAGAAAAGTCAGATCTTTCCATTTCTAGTTTCTAGTGTTGACATATCATATTTTAGTGCATTTGCACAACTAAGGTGGAAATCCTTAGTGGTGACTCCCTGTTGATTTGATTCTTGATAAGTACCAGTGTCTTAACCTCTGTCAAGTGAGATTTGTTACTAACCTTTGCAAAGCTGGAAGGAAGAAGATATTTCTTTGCTAGGGATCCTACTAGGACATTATTTCCAGAGCTAGGAAAAGCAAAGTCAGAAGGAAGAAAATCCTGAGAGTTTTTTGGAGATCAACAGACAAGAAAAGGGATCTCCATTGATGAAAGTGATCGGCCTATCATTGAAGACTTCATTCAAGTGCTTCTGAATCAGTAGCCTCTTTGTGGAATTGAATTCTCCAACTGAGAGGGGCCTTCATTTGATTTTGAAAAGTTTGCTTCTCATTCTTCCCCTGTCTTTTTAGAAGTTGATAGGGTTTTCCAAGAAACAAGGCCTTTAGGGGATATCCATTTTGAAAGTTATACTCCTGTGTTTCAAAGACCCTCTACCCCTTATCAATTTGTCTCCCCTCCAGGTCACCTCCTCAAAACAAACATGGCCTTGCCCCACCTGACCTCCATTTGTTGTAAACACCTTTGGTCCTATAAATTTTACAGGATGGTTGGTTATCCAAATGCAGTTCCCCAAGATGTAAGAAATAGATTACCAAAGTTCCAAGGAAACAACGCTATAACTGGTGATCAACATCTAAAGATTTTTATCAATATGATGGAAGACTTTGAGATTGAACATGAAGATGTATATATCAAATTATTTATCCATACTTTGGAGAAGATGCAAGGGACTGGTATAAAGCTTTTCCAGATAATTCCATTGATTCTCTGGACAGAGATGAACAATGCATTTAGATTGCAGTATGGTGATAGAACTGACCCTAGGTTTCTTCTATTAAATTTGAAAACATCAAGAAGAATCCTAATGAGTCAGTACATGATTTCAACACAAGGTTTAACAAGACCTTGAGGATATTTCCTATTAGCTTAAGGCCATGTGATGAATCATGTTTGATCAAATATTTAGATGCATTTGATAAAAAGGCTGCTTACTACTTGAGGGACAAAAACCTACTAATTTGAGGTAGGCCTTCACCATGGCTCTACAAATAGAGAACAACATCAAGGCAATTGGAAAGCCTCCAAAAGGGAGGGTGTAAAACTAATTAACCTAGAAAATCCTCAAACAAGTAAGGCTGCTGATTTGGAGGAAGTTGTGAAAAATTTGGTAGGGCTGTCAAAGAAATATCATACAAATTAGCCCGGTAGAAAAGGGATTGGGTAGAGTTCACAAGGTCAACACAAGCAACAAGGCCAAGACAGGTTTACAAATCACCAAATGATTTGATGATAGAGGCAAGGGACCTATTGGATTTGGAAATAAATAGTCCCAGCCAGGGAAAAAAGAATGGTACCTGATCCTTTGGCTTGCCAGAGTTGCTATAGTGGAGGAGACAAATGTCATTGATTGGTGTGATAGATGTTTCATGCCCCATGCTCCATGTGAGGAAGATCAAGTTGAAGAAGAAGAAGAAGCTGATGATGATATTGATGATGATGCCTGCATGATGGAGATCCCTGCAAGTTCACCAAGGGAAGCAACTTCAACTAAGGTAATAAGTGCTAGAACTGCTGCTATTTTTTTGGGATTGCATCCACCGGTACCTCTTCTTCCTCCCTCTCATACTTTAGAAGTAGACACTATACAAGATTTTGAATTTCCCACTAATGATTTTGAATACTTGAGGGCATTAATGATTGAAAAGTATGATGGAGGAGTTCCTTCAAAAGAAGATAGGAAGCTATTAATGAATGTTGTAGTTGCCCAAGAAAAGGAGCACAATACCAGAAGTAAAGCTGCCAAGGGGCCACAAGCCAAGTCAAAATTTCCATTTCTTACCAAAGAAACCCCAAAGAAAAATGCATCTGGCAAGAGAGCTTGTTTCCCCAAGAAAACTTGTGTTCCTCCCCATGCCCAAACTAAAAAGAATCCCATTCCATCTGATGAATTTTCCAATCTTTCTCCTAGTGCTTCTTTACCCAAATTTGTTCCATATGACATTGCCCAAGTTTTGAGTCAAATCAAAATTCTTGTCCCAATTGTTGAGCTGCTTAGGATCCCTGAGCACAAGAAGAGGGCTTTTGAATATTTAGGATTCAAAGAGGAAGAGATCATACAAGGCAGAGATGTAAACAAGGTTGAGATTCCCCTTACTTGTTGCAGAGTTGGAAAAGCCACAAGTGTTGGAAGAGCTGGGGGAACCACCAGAGGTTTATTTAGGAACTTCTTTGGTTAAATCCTAGCTGAATGTGGATCCATTCTTCACTACCCTGGTTATCAAAGACAAGTTGTTACATAACTGTATGTTTGATTCTGGAGCTTCATGTAATGTCATGCCTCTTGAGGTCATGAATGAATTAGGTATCAAAGTAACAACAACATATGGGAAGTGCACTACCATGGACTCTAGAGAGGTGCCAGTGGTGGGATGTGTCAAAGATCTGGTGTGTAACTTGCATCTTATCCTGGAAGGAACTTAAAACTTGATGTAGTGATTGTTGACTGCCCTGCCAAGTGGGGGATGTTGTTGTCAAGAAAATGGGCAAGCAGGTGTTGGTGGTAGTGTGCAAATGGACATGTCTTATGCCACTATCCCCATTGAAGGAAACTTGGTGAAATTATATGGAGAGAAGAAGATGTTGTACTTGATTGAAGACCCAAGCAATGCATCTTATGAAGTTTTGCAAGAAGATGTTGATCTTAACAACTTTGTGAGTTTTGTGGATTTCAGGAGTATGAAAGTGTTGAAAACAAAGCTCCTAAGTATGTTTTTTTTTCTAGGAATTTGGTCTATGATTCAGCCTTGAAAAATGTTAAAGAATTTGACCTAAACACAATGGAGGAGCTTTAGAGAAAATGGATGGTTTACAAACTGAACAAAGAAGAAAAAGAGGTATATTTCCAGTTGATGAAAAAAACATATCAAACCTCTTGGCATGGTCATATCCAACATAAAAGACATTTGGAAATTTCCTTGATTTGATTTTTTTGAAATCAAGGTGAACATCATCTCAGTATAGTGTATAGTTTTTGGTTTGTTTTTTTATTTTTTGTTTTTGTTTTTGTTCCCCTGGTGGCCTATTTTTGTTGGTTTTCTGGTTTTTTTTTTGGGGATGGTTTTGTTTTGTGCTCTAAGTGACTCCTTTTCCCAATGGATATTTTGGCACTTGGTCTACCTTTTTCTTGTGGCACTCACAGGGAGTGCCCATCCCCGAGTCGAGCCGATGTTGGTGCTCAAAATAGTCTCGCCCCATTTTTCCATTAAAATCTATCAATTTACGGCTCTCGCCATATTTTTTCCCCTCATTTGTGCCCGAGAAGTCTCTTCCTTCCTTTTTTGTTTCCATAACAATCCTTTCCTAGGCCAAGGATCACATATAGATCCATAATTGTTTCCTCGTTTTCTCTATTTTTCTCAAAAGGGTCTTGTATTTGGGTCCCCATTCTCTGCTCATCTAAAAACTCGGGCTCTCCCATTCTTTCCATTTTCCATAGTCAAGATTTTTTTCTTTTCATTTTTTCCTAAATACTTGAAGAAAATGAATGGATGTAGCTCGAGAGGAATGTATTTGAGCCTTGTAACATTTCTAAATTCTCTTGTCCTTGGAGAAAATTTCATCTCCGGGCTCAAATGGTCATTTTTCTACATTTTACTGGTTTGACGGCATTTCTTTCTCCCGGTCAAATTTACATCTTTGCATCAACAGGAAACATGGCCTCTTTTGGTTGGATGTGGCACATCAGCTGGGGCACTCTAAAATTTATGGATCACCTTGACCCAAAACTTGTCCACGTGGAGGAATGATGCTCATTTGAAGATTTTTTTTGGTTTGGCCTTGAGTCAGCGCATGCCGGAGAGACACGTGGAGGTTTTTTTTTCCCAAGACAAAATTTTATGACACATTTTGATGGAACAGGGGACACGTGGTGAGCCCACACTCATTTTAGGATCTTCTCTTTTGGTCTCTATTTTGAAATTGCACCATGAAGACACGTGGAGGCTTCCCCGGGCTTCCCATACTTAGTATTTTTCAAAAGGTTTTGAGAGGCCTGGGACACATGGAGGGACCGCGCATGTTTGAGGACCGGCCCTTGAATTTCATTTTAAAGAAGCACCAGGAGGACACTTGGAGGCCTCCACTCACTTTGCATTTTGCTTGGAATTTTCAAATGGCCAAAGGAGATTGCCTCGATCTTGACACATGGCACCTTCCACTAAGCTTTAAGCCTTCAAACAAATTTTTCAAGCCAGGACACATGGTGAGCCCACTCATTCAAGATCTCAACTTTTGGGACCATCTCAAGATGCACCATTGTGACACGTGGCAGTTTGAAAAGTCAAAGGGGTGGGGAAGTGGACCATCGGGGGTAACTTGGATTTTTTTCCTCTTAAGGATTAAAGTATCAAAATGGCCCACAAGCCCGACAAAAGGAGGTCAAAACATCAAAATGGGGTGGGGAAGTGACCATCGGAGGTAACTTGGATTTTTTTCCTCTTGTTATCAAAAGGATTAAAACATCAAAATGGCCCACAGACCCGATAGAAATAGTCAAAAATTTTCCCTAGTCAATGGTGGAGGTGTGGACTTTTGGGGAAATTTGGAAAATTTTCCTTTTGTGGAGAAGGGAGTTAAAAGGTAAAAAGGAAGCATGGTTCCACTGGGACCCACATCAGAGACTAGAAGTGGAAGGGCGGAGTTATGGGGAAAATTTGGAAAATTTTCCCTTTTCCAAAAAAAGTGAAATAGCAGAATTTGGCCATGGTTCCTTTGGGACCCACCTTAGGACATGTGTCAAGCTCATTTCTCAAGGGTGGAGGTGCGGAGAAAAATGTGAAAATTTTACATTTTTCCAAAAGTTGTAAAAGGAAAAAAGGAACCCGCAGGCCATTTTAAAATGGATCTCCCACGTGGATGGTCCAAATTCAAAATAGAAATCAATGGTAAATTGTGCATCTGTATCTGATTTTTCCACCATTTTCACTCCTAGAGCTCCTGGGATGCGTATTCTTATGGTTTTTATCATTTCTTGGAGTCTCCTGCATGCCAAATGAAGAGGAACATTAATTTGGTATCCTAGTTTGGTGGGGAAGGTCTATAAATGTCTCTCACCATTAATATGCAATCTGACTATCGATTCACGATTTTTCTTTCCTTGGCACGTGAAAGACCTGTTGATATCTTGGGTTTGGTGAGAAAATCCATGGACATCTTTTACCATTAAGATGAGATCTGACCTTTGGGCTTGATCTGATCTTCCATTTCTTCTTCCCGGCACGCAAAGAACCAGATTTGATAGATTAGGGGTGGAAGTGGTTGGTGAGTAAAGGGAAAAGTGATCTACCAGAAGAAGGAGTTGAATGCGGAGATGTTCAAGAGATCTACCCCGAGAGCACCTGACAACTTTTTACATATCTGATTCTGGGAATCATGATCGAGATCATGGCAAGCACTACTACACTCAATGTCTCTAGTTTTGGGGGAAAAGGCTCTATTGTAAAATGTTATAAATAGGCATGATTTTTCCGTGAAAAGGGTTGGGAGTTTGTGAATGTAGAAGTGTTAGGAGTCAAAACTAATTTCCTAAGAGAAAAGTTTGATAGAGCCCATCTTTCTGAGAAATTATCTAAAGAAATGTTTATCTCCTTTGTGTTAAATTTGATCATGTCAAGGTGGTTGCGAGTGTACAACCATTGAAAAGCTCTGAGATTGTTCGAGAAACTTTCCCTGCTGATAAATTTAACCAAACTTGAGTTAATCTATGTTATTCTTGGGAAAAATTTGTGTTTTCTTCATTTCTAAATGTCTGCAAGTAGTTTTTCTTGTTCCCGTTGCATTCTTACATTGAAATCTGTGTGAATCACACAAGATCTTATCCTTGTGATAGTTTGGTGGCATTTGCAATTTCATTTATCAAAGAGCTTTCATTTGATAATGAAATAAACAAATTTAAAATCACTTGTGACTCCTAGCATGACTATAAGATTGTTTGTTATCCTTTGAGGGTATCTTAGGCATGATGAAATAGAGATTGATAATGTTTAGTTAAGTTTTCCAATTTGAGCCTTCATTTTGGATCCTTGAAGTTTGTGTGAAAAGTGTTGATCTGGGCCTCCATTGAAGCACATATTCTAGTTAAAGGAACATCCTAGCTACTCCTAAAGCATTATGTTGTTCAAGCTTTCCATTTTTGTAAAAGTTCTCAAAGATTTGGTATAATCAACTTTATCCTACTTCACCTCCCACCAAAATTCATTCAAAAACAACTAATCATACCCATACTACCCTTTTTTTGTCATGTATGTATACAAATGCATAATTTTACTACCAAAACATGCAAAACAATCAGGTTTTCATTGTCTTTAGTGGCTTGAACCTTGCCTAGAAAATATCTCCATTATCTAGAGTGACAACTCGTGAGAGTTAGGTTTTGTTGCATTGATCATATTTTCTTCAAGGTCTTCTTAATACTTCACAAGGAAGGACATCTCCATCTCCTCCATAAACAACAAAGGCTACAAAAAGGGTCCTCTCACCTTGGTTAAAGGCACAACCATAAAGTAGTGAGGATAGGTCCAGCCTATAAATGACACATGAAGACTTGTGATGCTAGATCTTAGGGAGAATCAATTTGGGTACCAACACCTCCTTTGTATATTAAGGCATTCCTCTATTCTTGAGAGTAGGTGGATTAGTAGTTACAAATAAAGAGTACATACATCCCAGACATAACACCTCTAAGCAATGTTTACAACTCTACATCTAGTGTCTCTTGCTTATTTTCTTTCTTAATGATTACATAAGTCACTAAAACATTTGGAGAGATTAATGGAACATCCCAAAGTATCTGAATACCCGCCCTATATTATATGAGGTATTGTTTTCCAAATATAGTTTTTTTCAAACATTTTGGTTAAGAAATTATTGATAGATGAATATAGCCTAATGTTAAGCTAGCGATATTAGTGTCGATGACTATATCATGACCTTAAGATGAATATATCTAGAAAACAAAATAAATTTATTAGATGAAATTGGAATGATGTTAGCCTATTGAATATGGGCTTACATTAGCCTAAATTTTCCAATTCACAAGCTATCTAATATTGACAATGTCATATCGATATCATCACACAAACTAAGATCTAGAATTATGATTGTATAGGTTTTTTTAATAATATATTTCATAAAATTAAATAATTTTTAATTTTAGTCTATGATTAAATTATAGGGATTCATTTTTAAAAATTAAAATATTTTTTAGCAAAATATATCGATGAAAAAAGTTGGTTAAAGAATATAGTGATGTTAAACAACACAATGTAAAAATCTAACATTTTAAAGGTTTCATGACTAACCTATCCGAGAGCCTCGTAATAGATCATTAAAGTTTTTGTACAAGGCACTAAAATAGGATGTAGAAAACCTCTTCGATGCAAAAAAACAAAATTAAGACTAGGATAAGACAAACACATGAATATTGCACGAGAAAAATTGTATAAATGTTTGACTCATATTGACTTGATTTTTATTAATTTGACCAAAACTATTTCAATTTGACTTTAGTTTCCATAATTTTATGCAATTTACTTAAACATACCTAATTCAAAATAAATGATAATTGTATCTAGCTATATCTAATTTATTGCAATTGACCAAATAGAGCCTAAACTACCCCGATTTGATGTAATTGTTGGGAATATTATTATAGTGTAAACATTATATTATGAGTTGTTGTGGAACAACAAATAATTACCTGGAATTATATGTGAAGTTGTTGTAAACAACTTCACGTATTTAGCTTATTGTTTGCAACCACTCCTAAATTATAGGAGGTTGTTTTGCTATTTTCTTGGCTATTTATTAGCCATGTATTGTGTGTATGTTGATGGAATGAAGATCAATATATTATGTTATTCTGATTTGAACCTGTCATATGGTAGCAGAGCGAGTTTGATGATCTGAGAATAATTTTGAAGGGGCATCGATGATCTCTTGCCCCATGTGATGGCTGTGCAGTGTGGAGGTGTCGTGTCCTTGGAGAACATTGGGCAGTGTGAAGTGCCGTGTCCACGCAGTGTGGAGGATGTAAAAATTAAACACAACCAAAAGTTTTGAGTCTTACTGCGCATCGTTGGAGCAGTCCACGCAATTGGAGAACGTAGTGAGTGAGCTTGGAGAAAAGAACTATTATGTAAGCTAGCAGTTAGCTAAGACTCATTTTATATTTTATATTTCAGTCGCAGTTATATCTAAGCGTGAATAAATTATTATTGAAGTCTGAGGAGATTGTATGGACACGACATATGTATTTTTATATGCTACGCAGTTCGCAGTCGCCACTTGGAGCAGTCACATTTGTTTATGGGTTGCGTTTTTCAGTTCTTTTTATAAAAAATGTCCCAGACCAATTAACAGAGCATTGGATTCCGAGTTGGCTGTCTTTCCTCTATCGACCGAATATCCATCTCAAGTCTGAAGCCAGATCCTAAGTAAGGGCGTGAAGAAGGGATCCTTCACACAACAAATGGTTGTATACAGTGAATTGAATTTTTTAAGATTGATTAAATTGTTTAGAGTATTTAAAAAGTAATTTCTCTTTATTACTTTTTAAATAGTGATTTATTGATATAGTCTTCTTGTAAAACGTATTATATCCATCAATTGGAGTCATTTTGTTTACAAATACAATAGTTGTGAAAATGGAGAAATTGAGTCTCGTTGAGAAGTTCGAAGGACGTGATTTTCACACTTGGCGAATCCAAATGCAGCTGACTTTGATTGAAAAATATTTGTGGGATGTGGTCAAACCAAATGTGACAACACCAACAAATCCAACAGATCTCGCGAAGTGGAATATCAAGGATCAAAAGGCCTTGGGAACTATTGGTCTCGGTTTGTCTAAAGCATACCTACACCACGTAGACTTCACAAAGTCTATAAAGGAAATCTGGGAGACATTAAATAAACTATTCGGATCTGAAGCAGAAAGTGCAAAGACAACACTGAAGCAAAAATTATACGGGTTAAAAATGGATGAAAGTATAAAAATGGTAGAACACATCAGCAAGTTCCGCTCTCTTCTCAATCAGCTTGCAGGTATTAATGAGAAGGTAAAAGATGATGATGCCAAAGCAATTCTTTTGAATAGTTTGCCTAAAAAAATGTCTCATATGGTTTTTACTTTGAGCAAGATTAAAATTGGTTTAGAAGGAGTAGTTTCTACTCTTCTTGATCAGAATGAACCTTCAGAACCAGAAGAAGAGGTCTTATATGTACACAATAAAGCTAGTACATCATCAAAGAAGGGTAAGTACAATTCAAAGCACATTCCTACAAAGGGACAAATCAAATGTTACTATTGTAAAGAAGTGGGGCATGTGATTTTAAATTGTAAAAAGCGGGCACAAGATCTACTGGATGATAAGATTGATCAAAAGGCTTATATTGTTGAAGAAGAAACTGACTGGGAAGATTATGCAACTGATGAAGAACTTTCTTGCCCTAGCGATGAAGATTATCTCTTCTAAAAATAACCAAACTGGAGGTAGGAGGAAATGGAGGATGGAGGCTACTCAACGCCTCTCGTCAGTCGCCAATGACGAGGTCGTATTTTGTGGTGGTGACATATTTATTTCTAGTTGTGTGTTTATTTTATCTGGTGTGCAGAATAAAGAGAAACAGTTTGTGTATTTTTCTTGGTACATGTGAGTATTCCTATATGTTCTCTTGAAGATTTGTGATGTGGCATAGAAGGTGTCGATCATGAAACAGTTGTATAGGAGGGCAGCTTGGTGTCAGAGGAGAGGAGTAGTATGTAGACCTAAAAATATGCGTAGGCATATGATTCTGGTTTCAACTACACTTCACCCCATGTTCACACTAAGGGGGTGTATGTTGGGAATATTATTATAGTGTAAACATTATATTATGAGTTGTTGTGGAACAAAAAATAATTACCTGGAATTATATGTGAAGTTGTTGTATACAACTTCACGTATTTAGCTTATTGTTTGCAACCACTCCTAAATTATAGGAGGTTGTTTTGCTATTTGCTTGGCTATTTATCAGCCATGTATTGTGTGTATGTTGATGGAACGAAGATCAATATATTATGTTATTCTAATTTGAACCTTTCAATAATTCATACAAATTCCTCTAAATTAACTTAATTGACAAAATTGACCATGTTTTGACTTAAATAACCCAATGTAAATTTTAAAAATTCAAATGACATGTAACCTAAACACAACTTGACAACCTAATGCCATTAGTGGGATCCACATATCCATTTGACTTCCCGAGTTAACACATTGAGTGATTAGTTGTATAAGCCCACGAAATATGATGTATCAAATACCCTAGAAGCCAACAAGATACAAATAGTACCAATGTGAAACTATAATCATGAATGTGACACCATAAATAAAATTAATTTGACCCAAATTAGCATGGTTTCCCTAATTTTATGAAAATTCACTCAATTTGAGCTTAATTGTTATAATTCAACACAATTGACCAAAATGGACCCCATTGTGGTGATTAATTTAATTTGAGATAAACTTACCTAAATTTATGTAATTGACCCAATCAAACCTAAACTACCCTAAATTTATTCAATTAATGTGATTTCCCATTATTTGACAAAAAGGACCTAAAATAACCTAAGTGATGAAATTAATGTTATTTTAATGTAATTGCCTTAAATGACGGGATAAAAAAACACAAATGACACAACTAAAATACAACTAGACAATGTAATGTCGTTAAGGGGATCCACACATCCTAGTTGAGTGCCTCAAGAAA
The DNA here is from genome assembly GCA_018340775.1 of Taxus wallichiana var. yunnanensis. NCBI lineage: Eukaryota > Viridiplantae > Streptophyta > Pinopsida > Cupressales > Taxaceae > Taxus > Taxus wallichiana. The sequence goes on along the minus strand of CM031244.1, from coordinate 463,387,040 downwards.
CACATCGAGTGATTGGTTTCATGACGAACTGAACCAAGACATATCAAACCCCTAAATTTCAACCAAAAATGTAGCACTATCTGTTGACACAAAATCATGCACTTTAGACATTATATATTCCCGGTCTCAAACTACTATTTAGAAGTTCTTTGCATGAAGAAAGTACTAAGTAATCCTTTTCTTTTGACCATCTTCTCTTATTTTATTTCATAATTACCAACCTTTTACACCTACATGCCCAGTCGGTTTTCATCATCTATCATCATTTTAGCCCATGACTGGAGCACCCATCCTAATCTTAAGGCACCCATTGGTGCCCGAGTCCCACAATGGGCACCCCGATTCATTTTGATCTAACTTTGCCACTTTTTGGCTCTTTCTAGATGTTTGAGGTCTTTACCTTTTTAGTGGTCAGCCATTTGAGTTAATTATGAAATTATATCAAGACAACCCTATAAATATAAAGTTATGAGACCATAAAGAGAGACCAAGCACTAGTCAATACTATCATCCATCTAGAGTTGCATGTATCTATTGCATTGGAGATCACTTGCATCCAAATAGTTCCATCATAAGGCACAAGGCTAGGTCATCTACATAAAAAACAAAATAGGGAGAGGATCCCATTCTATTGCATGAACACATTCTATTACATTTTTCTACATCTAGTTATTGCTCGTTATTTCAAAAAGTGCGACTAGAAAAAGATCAAGTAGGGTACATTATGCACACACTCACCAAAACTACATTTACGTCAGAAATGTAGTGTAATTCTTAGTTAGTAAGCCCATTTTTGTTGTAGGTGAGGTCGGTTTGACCAACTCATTTTCATTCTTATTTTTTTAGGGTTTTGATACTTCATGGTTTGTTGCATCTCTTTACATCATCTTGGAATATCAGTGACATCCAGAGTAGTGTAACAAAATTAATGCGATAAACAACAAGGATTTTAGACCATATTCGAACTTTGTGAAGATCGGTTTCAAATCATTTTCATAGACCATTGTGCCCATTTTTAAGACTAGAGTGCCCGTAGGTACCCCATTCCCTCTTTAGGCACTCCAGGTCTCCAGCCGAGATAACCCAGATCCATCTTTTTTAGGGCTTCCCCACCATCATTCTTGTTTCAAAATTCTCCAAACAAACTATATGACACAGTCCCATGAGCATCTTCTATTCAGCTGAGTTCTTTCCTCTTCTCTTTTGCACATTAGGGTTAGCATTTCCTTTTTATTGTTTCTTGGGTCATCTTTACATTTATTTACAACATCCATTTACTTTATTTACAGATTGTTCATAGCTTAGATTAACTATAGTACATATATTTACATTTTTAGTTAATCATTTTGGTGAACCCCATGTTTCAACACTTCCTTCATTCACACTTTTAGTTTCTTCATTCATTTCTTGTCATCCTAGGGTTTGGTCATCATGAGTATCTCAATCAATTATTATTTTCTTGCAAATCCTGATTTACTATATAGAGTCCAACACTTTCTTTATACTTCTCGCATTTGTGCTTTGACATGCATCTAGACTCGCTTATTAAGCCTTTTGATGTTTTTTCTTCACATATATTATTCAAGTCTGACCTTCCCACCGACGTTCACTTTTTTCATAATGAACCACCGCTACATATCATCTTTTGTATTCATAATGTCATGATTAAGCATACTTTGATTGATAATGGCTCTGAACTTAACTTGTGTCCTATTTCATTCCTTGAATCTTTAGGTCCTTTCTCTCGTGAGGTTAGTCCATATTATTTATCAATGTGTGCTTATGATGGTTCAACCGCTCATGTCTCGCCATGTTATATTATCTATTATCGTTGGTAAAAAAAAAATCCACATTGTCTTTTTCATTCTTGATTTTCCATTATCCTACAACTATCTACTTGGCAGGCCATGGCTTTATTCCATGCAAGGTTTTGCTTCTACTTTCCACAATTGTGCTAAATTCTTACATGAGAGCATTGAGTATACCATCTTTCATGACCATGACCCCTTTCAGTATTGTGATAGGGATCCTAATACCAACCTTCCTATTCCATGCATAGATATTACAGATGAGCCTCAACCTCGAGAAGAACCACCTCACTTACCACCACTTGATGGTACCATTTTTGTGATAGATGTAGTTTCTTTTATACCACCTACTACTACTACTACTAATGTTGCTGCTATGGTTCCTTATCATGTGCATGCCCAATCTATAGAAATCACTCTATTATACTCACCTTCACATGTACCATCTCCCTTAGCATGCCCACCATTTACTTGCACACTCTTCATGAATAATTCATACTGGGAACATATTCCATTTGATCCTACATGTGATGACACTATGTGTACACACAATGGGTTGGCTCCCTTAGGTTTTTTTTTTTTGAGAACCTCTATCCTACACCATATGCTTCTCATCTTTATTATGGGTATGTCATCATCACTTTGCCACTTATGGTCTTCGTATCTTTCACCTCATGATATTTCTCACATGCACTCCTCGATCCTCACCACTTACATTAGGAAAATCATGGCTTGATTATATTGGGGGAACTCTAGATCCTGATCATATAGACATATCATTTCCTATGCCCTTTGGACATGTTTTCATTTGCAATAGCTCTTTCCTAGGATACACTCAAAATATCACTCATTGGTATGCACATGGTTTTCCACTTCCTCCATTCACCGATGAGGAATATGTTATGGGCATGTACAACTTACACCTTAATGGCTCATTACATGATCAACCAAACACTATTTCTTATCAAGTCACTAATGCTTATCCATTTGACTATGATCCTAAGAGCGATGATCTCTAGATGACATTACATGATAGCCTCTTTCATCACACATACATTGGGGCATAGTATTCACACCCCCTCTCTCATCATCATATCATCATAGGACATTTATTATCTTTACATTATCATTCATTCACATCCTTACATAGTTGTACATCACACTTCTAGCATTTTCACATACTACATTTTCACATTGTTATACATACATCCCATAATCATATGCTTTCATCACTGCATACATCGAATGACAAACCTTTGTTCTTCATTATCATTGGTTAGTTCATTTCACTCATATATACTTAGGGGCATTGCATCTATTAAAATCCCCACTCAACCTAGTATCTATAATATTTGTATTTGCATATAGGCATTCTCATCACATGTTCTTTCATTGACAACTTCCCGATGACACACTCTTGTGCTTCATTTCACGCCATTTTGTTGAGGTATTACTACATATGAACCCCATACACTACACTAGAGGCATTACACATTGTGTTTCATCACACATCACACATTATACATCATACATCATATTAGTCATCATTATGCATATATCATACTTCTATTGTCTAGTGTTGCATATTATTCATCATACTTTCCATTATACATATCACACACTTCATACTATTAGGTTATCTACACATATTACATTTAGTGTCTCTACACTACATCTCGTAACATATGCCTTACATCATACACTACACATCTCTATGTCCCACATATTCTACATATATGAGTTTAGCATTACATTATCCTACATACTACTTTACTAGTATCTCTACACATGTTACATTGCATTAAATTTTACACATTTCACACATCTTGCATTGCATTCTACACATTGTGTATTTACACATGTTATTCATCATATGGTCCTTTCGCATTACTATGCATACTACATTGTCATCGCTACATGTTGGATTCATTACCATATGACACACTTTAGTTCCTCGGTCCATACCCAATAGCTGAGGGTTTACAAATCAAATGGACCTTACACTCATCACATATTTACTATTCAAACTTTCATCATGCAACATTTCTAGCTTAGTGACATACACTTTAGGATAAATCGTCACCTATTCTATCATTTTGTAGTGGTATACACCTTAGGTTACATCACCACTCCATCTTTTCATCTTGTAGTGATATATGATTAGGGATAAATCATCACTCATCCATTCATCTCATAGTGATATATGCTTAGGATAAATCATCACTTATATGTTCATATGGTCGTGATATACACTTGGCTATAGGGTTCATACACACATCATCATTAGGTCACATCTCATCACTACACCTACACATTCACCACAACACGTTAGACACACAACAAAAATTTGACCATTTTCTTATGATGCACTCACGTTTATTTCACTCTTGACTGCTAAGGGGGAAAATGAAATGAACCTCACCGCATACACTTCCATTCACTTGGGGGGCACATGGCTCCTATCACTCCATTTTGAATTCCACTCCATCCATCCACAATATACTACATATTATGGTTTATCTTACTCTTGCTCACTTTTACTTGTTCATGGTCACTTTATTACACATGCTAGTTAGTTTTTTTATATACCATTTATCTATATCATCCACACATGCACATTCACGTATCTTCTAGTTGTGATCATAGATATAAGTCTTTTACAGGTAGCATCGATACTTGTCTTCTACCCTTATGACACTTGTCATTGGGAATGCACATTCATCTCTTCATGGTGCTATTGTTTCATTTTGTACTTATCGCTTTACATTACTTGGTTATACACACTTTTGGAATGTTAGTTATCTTTCTAACATACTAATGGGTGCTTAATGTGCAAAATTTATTATGCATAGGTATTTGTTTCCATACTTTTTTCTACATTGTCTTCCATTGTTTGATTTTGTTTGTGGACCTTGCCCTATGTTTGGTGTGTACACTTGTATGTTGTTTGTGGCCATGATGGCATTATGTGTATTGCGACATCATGAGTGACATTCTATGTTTGTAACCCACTTTTTGAGGCTTTCTTGTCTTCTTGCATGTTTGCATTACTTTTCTTAGTAGCTTATACACTATTTGCATAGATTAAACACTATATTTTATATGCATGCTTGTTCATATTACACTTGTCTTTGGCTTTCCATCTTGGTTTCTACGAAGCGCATTACCTTCCCCTATAAGGAAGAGTTTTAGGGTTCATGCGGTTGGTCCTATTTCTGGGCCACATTCTCCTACCAGCGATGTCACATGTATCCCGAAAGAATGGGGAATCATTTGGAGTTTTATAGTCTACAAAACACGTTTACACATTTAGTTCAATTCCCTTTCTACCCTTGGCATTTTTGGTTTACATACATCGAGTGAGTTCAGACAAGTCTATGAAATCCATACACAAGTTATTTAACAGACATGGAGTCTTTAGAATTTTGGGAAATAGTTACAGGACTTAGAGGTTATAGTTGGCGTACCTCCCTACACTACTTCAGCCAAAGGCGTTAGATAGCCCAAAAAACAAGGATGGTAAAATATCTCTTCACACACATTTTAGGGAAGTAGTTAAAGGTTGGAGGACACAAAGCATTTCCTCCTATACTTCTTCACCCTATGGCGTCGGATCAACAAAAAAAATCAGCATTACAAGATATCCTTCTACACTCTTTCTCTCAACATGGATCAGGTGCACATGTTCCATTTAAACTTTTTCATTTCATGTACTTTAATTTTACATGTGTATTTTACATTGCGCTTTCACACACATATACATACATATTTTTCTAATTGATCATTTTCTCCTTGCATGACCGGCCATATGAGAAACAAGATGTCAAATGGGGAAAACAACAATGGCATCAACAACAATACTTTGTGGCAACACACTTTTCATACTAACCATGTAGGTACACTACACACATCAACATCAGCACACACGTTCCACCCTAGGTTCACTCTCATCATTTTTTGTGTATTTACATATTTAGTTTCCACGCTCCATCATATTTTTTTCATTTCATGCTTTTTCTAGTCCTCCGACATGCATTCTTTGTTACTCTACATCATCATCAGCGATGCATCTCTATCTACTTTATGTTACCAAGCTTTTGGATCACCAATATAAAGTGGGGGAAAATGTAGACACAAAATCATGAACTTTATACATTATATAGTTTGGGTCTCATACTACTATTTAGAAGGTATTTGAGTGAAGAAATTAATAATTAACCCCATCTTTTGACCATCTTCTCTTATTTTATTCAATACTTCCCGACCTTTTAAACCTACATGCCTAATCATTTTTCATCATCTTCCGCCATTTTATCCCTTACTTGGGTGCCCAACCTAGTACTTGGGGTGCCCATGGGGCACCTGTGTCCCATAATGGGTGCCCCGATCCTTTTTATTTTTCATGCCACTTTTTGGGTTCTTTCTATCCATTTGAGGTCTTTATCTTCTTAGTGGTATGCTAATTTGGGCTTAATTAGGAAATTAGATCAAGATAACCCTATAAATATAAAGTTATGAGACCATATGAGGGACCAAGCACTAATCACTATTATCATCCATCTATAGTTGCATCCATCTATTGCATTGGAGATCATTTGCATCCACATAGCTCCATCACAAGGCACAAGGCTAGGTCATCTGCATCACACACAACATAGGGGGAGGATTATATTATATTCCATACACACATTCTATTAATTTTTCTACATCTAGTTATTACTCGTTACTTCACAAAGTGCGAATGACACTAGAGAACCTAGGGCACATTATGCACACACTCAACAAAACTACATTTGGGTTTGAAGTGTAGTGTAGTGCTCAGTTAGTAAGCCCACTGTTGTGGCAGTTGAGGTCTGTCCAGACCCATTTTTTTGTATTCTTGGTTTTTAGGGTTTTGATACTCCTCCTTGGTCTGTTGTAGGTCTTTTCATCTCTTTGAATATCAACAACATCTAGAGAAGTGCAGCGAAGTTAATGTGACAGAAAACGAGGGTTTCGTAAATCATCTTCCAAACCTATGAAGACCAGTTTCAAAGATTTTTCTTAGACTAGGGTGCCCATTTTATAGACTAGAGTGCCCGTAGGTGACGCATCCCCTCTCTGTGGCACTCCACCCAACCGGATACTCCATATCCATCCTTTTTGGGGATTTTTCATAGTAGTTCCTTCTTCTTGATTCTCCAAATAACTATGTGACATAGTCCCGCGAGCATATTTCATTTAACTAAGTTCTATCCTCTTCTCTTTTTCACATTAGGGTTAGCATTTATTTTTTCATAGTTTATTAGGCCATCTTTACATTTCAGCACCATTATGTTTACACAAGTGCATATACTTGAACTCACGATGTGATTGGATAACATGGGTACTATCTCCAAGTTATGGGACTTGCTACTTGAGATAGACCTCCGTGAGAAAGTTAGTTCTTGCTCCTAAAATACTTGCCACAATCTACTCTAATGTAGGGTAAACTAACTTTCCTAATCTAGCTTTCCAAGGGACCAAGGAGGGAGAATGCATGAAAATGAAATCCTACACTAAAGCGGTGATACACCAGAAAAGGAGGTGTGTGAAAATCTATTTACTCTATTTACAGATTGTTCATAGCTTATATTAACTAATAGTACGTATATTTACATTTTTAGTACATATATTTCATAGGTTGTTCATCCGTATGAGAAGTAAATGGTCAAAAATAATAATGTAGTGCCCACCCCTTTCTTGACCCGTTCTGATTAGTGACTCATTATATTTACTAGATTATAGATATTTATTTAAGAACTATTTAGATAGTATGTTGTTGCATTATGGATTATCGATATTGATATAATATTATTTAAGCATTATATGATTTTGTTGCAAATTTATCTTATGACATAGGTTTTGTTTGAGGTAATGCGTTGTGCAAATAGAATGTTGTGATACATATTACTAGTTTCTTATACCCATGCTATTAAGGATACTAACAGGGGATGCTACGTAGTTAGATTTCAATACATATATGGTGGATGAATGCCGAATCTATTTCATGTTGTGATCATTATTTATGATGATTTTGCTTTGGATGTTATCATGGAATAAATTGGATGAATTGTATGTTTTGATCTACTATAGAAACATTTGTGGCACTTTTTGGATAGTTATCTCTTTTGGATGTTGTTTGTTTTCTAGATTTGGATTGTCAATAATAAGTGAAATAATTTTCAATTGTTGTATAGTTGGAATGATTATCCATGTATGATTTTTTTCATTATATTGTATTATTTATCGAACATGTATGTTTAATGTGTTAACTAAGTGGGAGATTATAGGTCACACAAGAGAATGTGGGTTTCAAAGTTGCACCTCAATTACACAAGTGGATGATTGGGGTTTGAGTCCTTTAGCCTTGCTTGATCTTTGTGTAGCCTTGTGTTAAGATAGTTTAAGGACCTAATGGTATCTACATTCCTTAAGGATGTTTTATGTTAAATAATCTTGTTTTTAGTGGTTTAGGACCACCTAATTATCATTTGGGTGGGCCCCACCACCTCTACCCTTGAGCCACTTTACACAATCTCTAATTTGGGCAAAATGTGGAATTTGTAAGGGCATGCATTCACTTTGGGGGTCTCCCTTATTTGGAAATGGACCCCTTGGACCCTACCAATGGGTAGGGGGTCACTTTTCAAGGTTAAATGGGATTTTCCTCCTATTTTCCCCCTCTCATGTCACCATATTATAAGTGTGGTTGATTTTTGTGATTTCTTAAAAGTTGAAGTGTGTTGGCTTATTGGATTTTAGGAAATTTGGGAGTTTCTTCTAAAAGTGTTTTGTTTTATATTTTATTGGTATTTTGGAATCTTTTGTTGGAGGATGAGATGGGTGACACATGTCACCCTCTCATTTGTGAGGATTGGAGTTTGATTCTTCTTTTAATACCTCCTCATGGAGAGGGGTATGGACTTTTTCTTGTCATTTTTACTATGAGATGTTAGAGAGAGCTTGGAGCTTGGAGCTTGGAGCTTGGGGGAGCTTGTTGTGCTTGAAGTTGGATTGCTAATTTTAGGTAGGCTTCATACCTCTTACTTTTTTTCTATAGTATAATGTGGAAAGAAAAAGTGGTTGTTTGAATCTTGTTTGTTGCATGTTTGGTTGTGGGTGTATTGTGTGATTCTTGTTCCTTTCTTTTCTCCATCCATCCTATGGTTGTGGTGGATTTTGGAGTTGTAGGGGAAGAGGGGGATTTCCCCTCTTACACCACATGGCTTGATGGACAAGCCATGATGGTCTATTTTATTATTTCCTCCCCTCATATGGTTTGATGTGGAAGATGACTGTTCATATGGTTTGAACCTCATCTTCCATCCTTGTGAAGGAAACCATCTCATGGTTGAAAATGGTTTGAAAATCCTTACTTGGAGGAGGCTTGGAGTTTGGGATGGAGTGATAAGGTGGGATGTATGATGATTATGAAGATTATTTTATGTGTTCCTATGGTTGGTTCACAATATGGCTTATGGTGAGATCATTGCCACTATTCCCCTTTTAGGAAAAAAATGGAGTTCCTCTCTTGTGATTTTGGTTTTATTTTGGTTGTTTTGCATTGAAATTTTGTGTGTGTGTGTGTTGTCACCCTTTTTTCCCCTTAACGTGTGCAATTTTGAGGCATGCATTCTCTCTCCCATGGGATTGGAGGGAAGCTAGCATGTCCTCTATTGGTGGAAATGGCATGTGATGATGCCATTTGGCGGGTGGAAAACCGGACCTCTTTCTCTTGTGCTTTGGAGACTTTCATTTGTTGTGGATGCTTGGAAAAATATGCATGGAGCATGGAATAATGTTTTTGAAATTTCATCATGTTGTTCCCCTTTTTGGGAGGCTTGTCCTCTTATATTTTAAAATGTTTACCTTATTAATTTTTTTGGGGTTTTCAATGTGGAAAAAAACTATTTAGTATTTATGTTAGTGGAAAAGGATTGAGATCATATTTAAAATCTTGTTGTAGGAGTGAGGTGATTAAGTGGATAATGAAAAAGAAATTAATTTTTTAAAGAGTAGATGGTTTTCATTATTGTGTGTATATATGATTATAAGGGATTTTGAAATATGTTGAAAACTCCATTGCTATTTCTTGTACCTTCTTTGTTTTGATGGAAGATTAAGGGTAGTAAGTCAAATATGTCATTTTATCTTGTAAACCATTCTTGAGAATGAAGGAATGTATAATGAGAATTTTATTGTATAGGGATTTCAAAATGAGGCATGCTATGAAATCTCATACTAAACTAAGATAAGTTGTATAATGTAGTAAGGGAAAGACCTTTCATTATTATTGTTCTAAAGAGTAACTTAGTTAGTCTTATAGTTAGTCTTCATGAGGTTGGAAAGGATTGAAATCGTATCTCGAAAATTTTGTTGAAAGGGAAATGTAATATATATCTATAGTATTCTTGAATGTAAAAGGATTTGTAATAAATGTTTAGATCTTGGCTTTGTAAAAATGAGAATAAAAGTAAAGATAGTAAAATATTAGTAAGCCTTTAAGCTTGGTAAGATTCACTAAGTACAATATCATTTACCTTTAGAAGGTGGAGGATTATTTTATAGCTTTCCAGATTGAACAAAAAAAAATATTACTATTTGGGATCTTACTTGAAAATGGACTCAAATAAAAACAAAAAAAAAAAAAGTATATTTTTATCTCTATGTAAGTGTGGATTATATGTAACTAGGCTTGCTCCTTATCCTTTACAAAAATTTTCTTTTTTTTTGACTCCTATGGTGTCCAAAGAAAATCGTAATAACAATTTTTTTCCTCATAGTTAAAATAATTCTTATTATCCCTTAAAAATATTTTAGGATAAGTACGGGGTTGTTTTGTTACATATATGGATAGTTACGGATATAAGAAAAATAATATATTTTTGAGATTTTAATGTATTATTTTAAAACTTTTTTATAATAAAATAGTAATAATAATACCACAAAACGTATAGTTATTGTATAAATTTATTATTCAAGTCCAATATTCAATTATGGTTAGACACATGTATCTAGCTTTACGAGTGTTACTTTTTAAAAAAATTATTTAATTCATAAAGGAAGGGAGGGGCACCGCGACCTGGCCATGACCCCTACCCCAAACCCTAAGCTCCATCCTCCCATGGTTGTGGCCACCTATGTAGTTTTTTTAATCTGGGGCACGAACATCTTTTCTTGCCATAACTTGCAGTCTTCACATTAATTTAGTTACGCTTATCAGACAGAGTAAGAGAAAAAGAATATATAAACTGTAGTCTAAAAATTTATCTGTCTGCGACTATCAGACAAAGAAATAGAAAAATGAATACATATAGACCTGAAAATAGCTATATAATAGTGCATTCTTCCTCCCCTACATAAATCCTGAAGAGGGTATCTTGCATAAGTAGAAAAACAATAAATAACAGAAATTTACCCTTTCTCCATGAATGAATGTGCCCCTATGCTTCAAAAAATTAAAAAAACCTGAAAATAAAATATCCTCAACTTGCAAAATAAAATGAGAGAGAGAAAAGGGGGAATGGAGAAATGTGAGTGGAAGTATCGGAAGACCAAATTTCATAAGGATATATTAGTGTTTCCTCCAGCCCTAGAAAATCTACGACGGAAAAACACTTAATCCAATAATTCTCATTTGTTTGGGATGGGCTAATATTTAAATGGGGTGTTATTCGGTGGCCATCTATTTTATAATATTAATAAACTCTCATTTTCCCCACATTGTAATTAGGAATGGGGTTTGGTTGTAAATATTTTAAACCTTATAATATAAGGAGAAGTTATTTCAATACTCAAGTGTTTAAGTAAATATACTATGTTTCATGTATATACGTAATAACATAAAAATATATTGGTTTAAAAATATATAAAATAAATAAATATATATACAGTAAATATTATAGTTTTACATATATACATATACATATATACATATATATTAGTAAAGACTACTTGACCTTATATATATATATGTATGTATGTATATAGATATATGTATGTATATATATATATATATATGTATATATATTATATATATATATATATATATATATATATATATATATATATATATATGTGATCGTATGTATTATACGTTACGAATTTTGTGACAAAATAGGCTTGGAACTATCACATTTTTAGGTTAATGGAAAATTTTTGCACACCTTAAGTTGACTCTTTTAAATAGCTTTTTTAATGGAAAATTTTGTGACACCTTATGGCATGTATGTATTCTCGACGCATCCGCTAATATATATATATATATATATATATATATATATATATATATATATATATATATATATATATATATATATATACATATATATATACAATGTTTGTACTTCTCTAGGTCATTTCTAGGTCATTTTGGTTTGGTTTTTAGTGAAAACTAGGGGCATTACAAATAACAACAATATTTTACGGTAGCACACACCTCATACTAACATTCAGTACATCACACACATCAGAAAATACACACACATTTCCACCCTAGGTTCATTCTCATCATGTTTACTCTTTTGCATCTTTAGTTTACACACTCCATATTTTTTTCACTCCACGCTTTGTTGAGTCCTATAACACTCTTTTTAAATGACTCTACATGGACATTAGGTACACATTTCTATCTACTTTATGTTAGTGAATGTCCACTCACTAACCTAAAGTGGGGAAAATGTAGATTTAAAATCACATACTTTGGGTATTATTTAGTCTCGGTCTCATACTACTATTCATATGGTTTTTAAGTGATGAAAGTACCGATTGACCCATGTCTTTGTCCATTTTTACATTACCTGTTATTGCCACTACCAACCTCCCGCATGTACTCACTCAGTCAAATTTTCCATTTGGCATCGTTTTATCTCTTACTGGGGTGTCCACCCTAGTACTAGGGTGCCCCAGACGCCCTAGTCCCATTTGGGGTGCCTTGATCCATTTTACACTTTCCCACCACTTTTTGGGCACTTTCTAGTTGTTTAATCTTTTTGTATTTTTAGTGGTCCACATTTTGAAGGTTAATTACGAAATTAGATCAAGAGAATGATATAAATATAAAGTTATGAGACCATAATGAGGGACCAAGCACTAGGCACTACTATTAACACCTAAGGTTGCATCCATCAAAGGATCCTTTTACATCCACCTAGCTCCATCACCAAGGACAAGGTTGGTTCATCTGTATCACATTTCATAAGAGGAAATTTATTCTATTTCATCCACCATTTTATTACATTTCTTAATCTACTTATTGCTTGATACTTTCAAAAAGTACGATTGGCACAAGAGCACCTAGGGCATGATATTCAAACACACACTTAGAACTAAATTGGGTCTCGAGATGTAGTGCAATGCTCGATTAGTGAGTCCACCATTATGGCTACTCGAGGATAGTCTAACCCATTCATATGCATTTTTCCTTTTTAGGGGTTTTCTGTTTGGTTTAGATTTTTACTGGTCTCATCTTCATTTCATAGTTATAACGAGATTTAGTGCAGTCCAACGACATTAGGGGAGAGGAGAAAAATACATGCAAACACACATGAAACCTTGAAGGTGATTTGTAGAGCTTTTTCATAGAATAGGGTGCCCAGATATCGGACCCAGAGCACCTCGGTGCCCCTTTCCCTCTCCTAGAGCCCCATTCTAGCCTATTATTCTAGATATTTGTTTTTGGAGGTTCTATGTGGTTGTTCCTAGATTTTGTTTATCTAGTCTTCACTTCGACATAGCCCCGAGTAGTCATCGAATAAGATAAGATATTCCTAACTCTCTTTTCTCATTATGGTTTCAAACTTCTAATTTCTTAGTGGCTTGGGTTACTTTATTTATTTACTTATCTTTTATTTATTGTTCTATTAGATTAACTTAGAAAATCCCCATTTTTAGTTATTCACCTACCACTAGTCGGTTCACCTCCTCAATGTGGTTTTTTAACCTTTCATCTCATTTTGTTTGATGTCCTTTCTATCTTCTCCATATATAAATATACATGTATAAAATAAACCTACACACTCATTGAAAAATAAATATGAATAAATAATTCCTCTTTGTTATTTTATAACAGGTGATATCAGAGAAGAATATTTTGATGGTTAGCCTTCATGGAGAAACGTGGAATATAGGAATCTATATGGGATGTTAGTGAGCAATATGCATTTAGGGGATCGGGAGACATGTGGAGGTAGAGGACACGCTCTAGCAAATGTTATCCAAAATTCACCCCAGGGTAATTTTGATAACTTGCATGATTTCTTAAGGCTGGAGCAAGAAAAAATGGTTCGAGGCCCAAAATTAGGTTTTGAGGGATCCCTTGGATTTTATCTAACTTCCATGTCTAAAGAAAAATCAAAGGAGTTAGTGAAAATTTGTAAAAATGAAGTCAAAGGCATTTTTAGTGCAAATCGGGTCTCAGCGGCTACGGATGGAACCGATGTGGGTCGTATCGTGGTTCGTCATAACAAGTTTAGGTCCAATTTGTAAAGGAGGTAGTGCCTTTGGAAAAATTAGAAAAATTTGTCCCATGCGGTCTACGGGAAAATTGGGACGAAGGTATGCGTGTGACCCAAAACTCGAAATGGCCGCAAGTCGATGTATTGTAGATATGACAAAAACATGTCCAAGATTGTTAGGCTGCAGTGAAAAAGCCACGGAAAAAGCCACAAGAAAATCCATAGAACAAAGTGTTGTAGACAAAAGCCTCGAAAATGCCACGAAAAATCCGTAGAACAAAGCCACGGAAAAGCCACGTAACAAAAGCCAAAGAAAAAGCTACGGAAAAGTCGTAAAAACAAAGTCCACAAAATTCCATGGAAAAAGCGTAGAATAGTTCAATAGAAAAATATGTAGAACAAAATCCATGGAAAAGGCCCCCACAAAACCAAGCCATGGAAAAAGCCACAGGAAAAGCCGCAAAACAAGTGCCACATATAAAAGTCATGGAAAATACCACAGAAAAAGTTGTAAACAAAGCACGAAAAGATGCAAGAAAATCCATAGAAAAAAGCCGCAGAAAAAGCCCCGGAATGCCTCGAAAACCAAATCCACAGAATGTTGCAAAAAACTGGAAAATCCGCATAACAAAGGAAAATGATAGTTTTTCATGCGAAACTTCGAATGGGCATAACTTTTGCAATTCTTAACATATTTTAGCAAAATTGGTCTTGCTAGAATCATGATTCCAAGCCCAACGCACAAAAATCAAGAAATGAAGAAATTGATGCTAATTTTTTTGAAAATGTGTCCAGGTTCAAAATAATGTTTTAATTGGTAGTTGTGATGCATTTAATGAGGCATGGTCATCATTATCTCTTTGCTGCAACACATGGAACACCATGGGGAGCTTTTACAAGAAACATACCATCATTTCACTTCATTTATGATAACTTGCAAGTGGTTGAAAAGAAAAATTTAGGATTGCAATTCTCTCTCTTTCTCATTCTATAAATTGTAATCTTGGGCTCATTTGTAAAGGAGTTGGTCATTTTTCTCTCCTGCCCCTCTCTCTTTCTTCCTAGGGTTGAATGTAGAGCTTAATCCTCCTCTCTTTGGTTTGTAATGGCATTTTCTTTCCTCTTTTCCACTAATGATGAACTATGTGAACTCATGGAGCAATAAATTTGTTTCGTGATGCATTTTTTCCATCCTTTGCTTATTTTATTGTCTCTTCTTTCCTCTCACCATTGCAGGGTATATTGTGCATATCTTTTATGTCTATTATAGTTTTGGGAGTTGTGTTTAATGGGTTTGAAGTGGTGTTCTATGTGAACTTTATCTTTGGTTTGTGATGCATCTTGTCCATCCTCTCCATTGCTCACCTCTCTCCATTTCAGGTAGTTGGAATTGTGATCAACAACCCTCCTTTTCTAGTGTATCACCACTTTAGTGTAGGCTTTGTTTTCATGCATCTCTTCCCTAGTCCCTTGGAAAGTTAGATTAGGATTAGATAGTTTTCTAGCCTGCATTAGAGTAGATTGTGGTAGGTAGTTTAGGAGAAAGAACCAACTTTCTCTAGAGGATCATCTCAAGCCCACAAGTCCCACAACTTGAGAGATGATCCAATGTTACACAAATTACACCGAATGCCCCATTCAAATATAAGGCCATTCGGGGTGCTGTAATTTTGTTATGATTCTCATGTGCGGATTTCACTAACGCCTTGAGGTTTTGGTGTAACGGTTCGTTACATAATTGGTATCAGAGTGATCACCCAAGTTCAAGTCCCGGCACGGGTAGCTACGCCGGCATTGCAGTGTTCGCCCGAGGCTCATATAGGGTAGGGTGGGGTCCCGCTATACGGCCAAAAATCTAGCATGGGGTCCGGATACGGAAGTGTGGTGGGATGTTATGATCCTCATGTGTGGATTTCACTAACGCCTTGAGTTTTTGGTGTAACGGTTCGTTACAAATTTCATGATAATAGTTTTGGCTCACCCGGTGGGAGAGGTTTGGACACCCTTACCACTTCATTTCATCAAGTTGATGTGTTCTTGGTGAGATTAAGCCTCTGAGGCACATGCAAAGGACATATGGTGACTCCATTTGATCAAAACCCATTTTATGTGTTGCAGACATTTCTTTTCATTCATTTCCATCCATTTTTTGAATCATATCTTCCATTTTTCTACATCTATGAAGTCATGCAATCATGATATCATTTCCATCATGTAACTCACACTTACAACAGCGGTAGTGCATTCCACCTCAAATGTGTTTCACAACCCCTCAAGATCAGCATTATGATCGATTCGAACCATTATGCTTACCCGTATGAATAATGCCAAAGCTAGTTTGGCTATGAAACATATCAGGAGTAAGGGTATGCATACAATGATAGTAGTCAAATGGAGGACGTTGATCTGCTAGAGAAGATTCAAAGGATAAAGGTTGGCATGGTTCAGTCAAGGGATACAACACAAATGAAGGCATTCAAAATTGGTTGCAAGGCATCTTGTCCATGGGAAGGCCCTTTTCCAAGACATTATAGCCCACAAGAGAAGCTTGACTTCATGGTTGAAATGTTGCCTCAACTTGCATACTAGACCAAGGATATTAAGGCATATGAGAAAAGTGTAAGACAACCTTTTCAATGGGTAAGTCCACCACCTCATATCTTTTCTTTTCCTCTTTCTCAATCAATATCATTTCAGCAAGTGTCAAGATTCAAGCCCATTGTATGCTTCCCCAAGTGTTGATTTCCCTTCTCCATCTTCTAATATTCCATCTCATCTCAATTCTTTTGCCCTTTTCCTTCTAAGTAGTCATCCCCTTGAAACAAATAATAAGTTCTATCTTCACCACCACAAGAAATTGCAAAATCTATTGTAACCCAACCCATCCCTCCTATTGCTATCTCAAGTTCATCTTGGGGAGAAAACAATAAGAAAACCAATCAAGGAGAGCAGCAAGAAGGAGAGCCAAACAGAGAAGAAATGATCAAAATCTTGGTAAGCTTGGCTCTCAGATTTGGGATAAAAAAATCCCCTTGATGGTTAAACCTATGGAGGAGGTCAAAGTTGAAGAGTCAGTGGTGGATAAGGATGATTTGTAGCAGCAGTGGAACAAGAAGATCAGCAATCCATATGCTTTGAATGTAATGTCCATGATGGCACTTTGTTTGAAAATATTGATGATCATATTCTAGCTGCACAATCAGTCAAGGAAGAGGAAGAACAACCAGCTCTAAGTCTAGTTAAAGAGGAGCATATGGAGGTGACCAAAAAAATTTAGAGGCATTGAATCATGAGCCAGTTGCACAAGAGATTATAGATCTCTCTCCCATTCAATCTATCAAAAATCTGATTTTTTGGAAGAGTTTGAGCTCACTAGCTTCATGTTTGAAGATGAAGCTTCATATGGTGAAAATAATGAAGATTTGAAGGTCACCATGCAAGAGGGAGAAATCTTGTTGCAATAGGATAATGAAGATTTTTATTGCCTATCAGACTTGGAGGAATGTTTTGATGAGGAGGAGCCCATAGAAATTACAACTTTCACTACCCCATCATTCATCCTTCAACCACAAGAACTGTTGTCATAGAAGAGAACGTGCAAGCACAACCTATAGTTTGCAACATGCCTCTTGAATCAAAGTTGGAAGAATTTGATCTTCCAAAAGCCATAGTGGACACAGAGAAGGGGAAGTACAAGAGGATTTCATCATCTCTCCCATACCATTCACCAAAAGGGGACATCAATTGTTTGTAGATGTGCAAGAAGAAGAAGATCAAGCTGCAGACAACCCCCTTTTTCAAGAAGGTCCATAGGAAGACTCCATTTTTGGAGTTGAATTTCATAGCAATGGGAAAAATTCATGGATCAAACCATGCCCAATCAAATACTTGGCTTCATTAGAGCCAAAAGAGGATTTTCCACCAGTCATGCTTTCTCCTGAGCATGAGGATGAGTTTTAGAGTACCAAGGATCAATTGCAATGCCTCTTCAATCCAAATACAGAGCAACTAAAAGAGGTATTTGTCTTGTTTCAGAGTATACCTTGATAATTTGGGTGGAGGATTGACCTCTTTTCAATTTTTCACTCATAATAATAGCCATGTTAAGTGTCAAATCATATACATGGCTGCTTATATTGAGAAAGGGAAGCTGCTTCTCTCTGTCGATTATAGGATTTGTTTGATTTCCTTTGCTTTCGCATTAGCATACGAGTAGGTTTCATTTTAGCGAGAACAAGTGTTTGTGCACACTCTGCATGTTCCACTTAGGGCATGTATGATCTTTCTGTTTTGTACATAGTGTGTTGTGGTGTTTTGTTACTCGTGCACAGTACATTGGAGGTAATGTTTGGTGAGATCAACTCTAGTTCCAATAGTGTTTCAAATGGCTTAAGGACAAGATTTTACAATTTGGACAAGTTTTCAAGGTTAGGCTTGACTCCATGCCCAATGGATGCTTCAAGACCACTGATCACTTCACCTAGCAGTGGGTGACCTCGTTGAGTCACTGGCTGTTATCCAAAATTCACCCCTAGGGTAATTTTGATAACTTATATGATTTCTTCAGGATAGAGAAAGAAAAAATGGTTTGAGGCCCAAAATTAGGTTTTGAGGGATCCTTGGATTTTCTCTAACTTCCCTGTCTAAATAAAAATCCAAGGAGTTAATGAAAATTTGCAAAAATCTGAAAAAATGAAGTCAAAGGCTTGTTTTAGTGCAAATCGGGTCTAGGGGCTGCGGATGGAACCTATGTGGTCATACCGAGTTTTCGTACCACATTTGGGTCTTATTTGTAAAGGAGGTAGTGCATTTCGGAAATAGTGGAAAAATTTGTCTCGCGTGGTCCACGGGACAATTAGGATGAAGGTATGCGTGGGACCCAAAACCTAAATGACCGCAAGTCAATGTATTGTGGATATGGTGGAAAAACATGTGCTGGAAAGTCAAGCCACAAAAAATCCACGAAAAGTCGCGAGAATAAAGTGTTGCGAGACAAAATCCATGGAAAATGCTGCGAAAAAATCGTAGAAGAAAGCCGCGGAAAAATCCACGAACAAAAGCCATGGAAAAAACCGCTGAAAAATCCGCATAAAAAATTATGTGGGAAAATTCACAAAAAATGCCATAGAAAAATCCGCAAAACAAAAGCCACGGAAAAGGCCGCAAAAAATTTGTGGAAAAAGTCGTAGGAAAAGCCGAGAACAAAGTGCCATGCATAGACAAAAGCCATGGAAAATGCCATAGAAAAATCCACAGAACAAAGCCGCGAAAAAATTTGTAGGAAAATCCGTAAAACAAAATCCGCAGAAAAATCCACAGAATGCCACGAGAAAACCAAATCTACGGAATGTTGCAAAAAAAAATAGAAAATCCGTGGAATAAAGGAAAACGACAGTTTTTCGCTTAAAAATTTGAATGGCCATAAATTTTGCAATTCTTAACGGATTTTCACAAAATTGGTCTCATTGGAATCGTGATTCTAATCAAGATGCAAAAAAATCTAGAAATGAATAAATTGATGAATTTTTAATGCTAATTTTTCTGAAAATGTGTCCAGGTTTAGAATAGTGTTTTAATTGGTAGTTGGGATACATTTAATGAGGCATAGTCATCATTATCTCTCTTCTGCAACACATTAGAAAGTTTGGGGAGCCTTTTTTAAGCAACATACCATCATTTCACTTCATTTATGATAACTTGAAGTGGTTGAAAAGGAAAATTCGGGATTTCCATTCTCTCTATTTCTCATTTTATAAATTGTAATCTTGGGCTCATTTGTAAAGGAGTTGGTCATTTTTCTCTCCTACCCCCTCTCTCTTTCTTCCCTAGGGTTGAATGTGGAGCTTAAGCATCCTCTCTTTTCTTTGTAATGAAATTTCCTTTCCTCTTTCCCACTAATGATGTACTGTGTGAACTTGTGGAGCAATAAAATCTATTTCATGATGCATTTTGTCCATCCTTTTCTTATTTTATTGTCTCTTCTTGTCTCTCACCATTGCAGGGTATATTGTGTATATCTCTTGATGTCTATTACAGGTTTTGGGAGTTGTGTTTAATGGGTTTGAAGTGGTTTTATGTGTGAAATTTATCTTTGGTTTGTGATGCATCTTGTCCATCGTCTCCATTGCTCACCTCTCTCCATTTCAGGCAAGTTGGAATTGTGATCAACAACCCTCCTTTTTTGGTGTATCACTTCTTTAGTTTAGTCTTTTTTTTCATGCATCTCTTCCCCTGGTCCATTGGAAAGTTAGATTAGGATTAGATAGTTTTCTTGCATTAGAGTAGATTGTGGAAGGTAGTTTAGGAGCAAGAACCAAATTTCTCTGGAGGATTATCTCAAGCCCGCAAGTCCCATAGCTTGAGAGATGATCCAATGTTACACAAATTACACCAAATGCCCCATTCAAATATAAAGCCATTCGGGGGTGCTGTAATTTCGTGATAACGACAACAATGACCAATGTTGGAAAAACCTATGAAGACCAAGTGACCTACAACACAAGAAGACCAAGGGAACATGTACAATGAATCTTACAAGGACTTGCGTAGAAGGAGAGACTTGATGTGAAAATGAGTGATTAAGAATTTTAAAAATAAGTATTGTAATGCTCGGTTAAATAGGATTTAATTGGAGTAAACAAAAATTCAACACAAACCACAAATTCATTTTTTTCATCAATTCTACTATAAAGCTGCAATAGAAAAACATATTCATCTAGAATGAAAGAAACCACACAATAAGGTAAATCTTATGATACCATGAAGTAATCTAACCGCATGAAAATTGTGACTGGAGATGTTAATAGTACTTCTGAAGTAAGCATAAAGATGCGAAGCCTTTGGGATACCAAATTCAACCCCAAGATACTATCGATTTCTAATTTGCATTGCATGAAAGTCTTCAAAACTTGTAATTCGAGGACATAGTGTGTCAAGGACTACTTGACTGATTTTTATTTTCCTATGGTCCCAAATAGAGAATCTTCTGCTAGGCTCGAAGAAGGATACAATACAAATGACAAACATAAGAAAGAACACCCTAGAAGAATCCATGTCTCTTTCCACAAGCATACAATCCCACCTCTTCATCCGCAACTCGAGAAAAGAAAGAGCACTGGTCACGTGATTCATAGAATTCTATACGCGTCCTTGCTAGAGGTAGTAGAAAGGACACATTGCGACTCAACAAGATGGTCACTCAAATGAAGAATTACTGAGAATTAGGAGAAGAAGATGATCTTTTGGGGCTACTTTTATAAAAATCAATGAAATAACATGGGGAATGTTGGTATATTCCATTCAAGTCATCATCTTATCTAACAAATAAAAAAAATTTGAAGACCATATCACAACATTATTTGTTGTTTCCCTTAAGTTTTGGTGGTTGGTTTCTCAATAATGCTTTCTAGTGGGAATGTTGCTAAATGATTTGGGGAAGTGGCTAGTCCCAAAATTTTCCTTTTCACAGGAACACCAAATCAAGGGATTGAACATCTATAAATCAAATGAAAACACTAACTAATTTCATTGATGCATTTTTTGTCTCTTAGTGGAGAGGATTACAATGATGAAAAAGATAAGAAATAGGGAAAATCATGAGAAACTTAGACACATGCAAGATTCCTATATGCAGTGATGGTGAAGGAGAATATGAACACTAGGGTTAATTACCCGAGTCTTTCCCCCTTATGCACTAGTCATCGTGGTCTCTTGGTATACTCTAAAGATCTCGATTTGGAATATGGTAAAACATTTTTAACCTATTACCTCCTTTGATAGGCATGTGCATTATGTTTCAAGAGTTATTCATTCTTGTTAGAATTTTAGCAATCCTATTTGTAACATCCTATGGATTTAGTCAAGGTCCTTCATTTTTCTCATGACATACCATACCTCTATTTTGCATATCATTGTTGGAAATGAGCATTATTGTCTCGCATGTGCTATATTTTCCTTACTTCTTCATTGGTGCTCTTAGTGTTGAGGTCTCCACGGAAAATAACTACCTCACCCAAATTTATTGTCATGGTAGCTAAAGAGGTGTCATGGAGACAAGAACTCCCATGCCACCTCCTTCTTTCTACTCTTTAGTTCTCGCATAAGATAATACTTGTACACATTATCTTGACCTGCTATAATATCTCCCATTGACGAAAATTCCATCTCACTTTCTCTCTATCTATCGGTCTCTAAGCCTCAAAGAAGCAAGATCTTCCCCCACGTCTACCTTGATTCACTCCAAGAAGATTCTTTCCAACATTGAAGAGCCAAGTCTATAAGAAATTATAAAGTGATTATAGCATTTGTATCCCATTCACCTTCTTTTATGATAATACTACCTATCATGTTTATCTTTTAAAGGCATGTTCTAAATCATCCTTTTCTCAACCAATCCTTGTTATAAGGATATGTGAAACTATTGACATCATAGATAAAGAATGACATGGGTCTTAAAGTCAAAAATGTCTCAAGAGTCTATAGCCACCTACATATATTGTTGGCTTCTACATTCAAACATAGTTGAAGATGTCTCACGAGGCCTCCTTCCACCTTAGAAAAAAATAAGAGCGATTAAGGTCTCTACATAGAACTACCTTTTTCATGTGGTTCAATATTTGCTTCTTTCTCTAGATTCAATAATTAATATTCCCTCCTTTCAAATCAATATCTTCACTCTCTTGTACTAAAGCTTCCATTTCCATCTAACACTTCACTTTCATATCCTCCATTATATAAGGAACAATTTATTCTTTTACACATATTAGCGTTTCTACTAAACCCCTTCTATGTAACTGATAGTTAGTAGTTCATTTTAGATATTAAACTCCTATGAAGCTACTATGCCGTCCTTGTTTTAGTGCACCCTTTAGTGACCCCGGATGAATATGAAAATCATGTGGTCCTTGTTTTAGTGCACCCTTTAGTTATCCGTGGATGAATATGAAAAACTCAAGTCAATATCTTGACAGTGATGTTCTTTAATTGAGTTGAAGATAGTGATCCGATGATGAATATGAAAACCAGCGAAGTCAAATTTACCACGAGTGTTTAAAAGTACACGTGTTCTGAATATACGTTTTGTTGTTAAAGAAAGGTGGGCGTACTTTTGCCAATGTGCACGATGAATGGTGCTCCTTTGCTCCTATATTATCGCACTGGAAAACCCTAAAAAGTCGGACGTTCAACTTAGTGGTATATGAATTTTTTTAATCAATTTTAAGGTAGATGAAGTGGTATTCCCTGGTATTATAAGGTAAGGAAATATATTTTGAGTTTAACTTCAAAATCCTATCTACGTGCAAATTACATAACCCAGCGAATGGTGCAAGTTACAAAACTTTTCATATTTTACTTTGTATATATATTATGTGCATATCTGAAAGTGGAGCTCAATGATCGGACAAGGGCAGCCAATTTGCAGGCACCCTGAGCTCCTCACTCACCAAATTAAATCTCTTATTAAGAAAAATGATCCCTTTTTGCATTGGAACGAAATGGAACCACCGAGCTTTGGAAACCATCCACTAAATGCAAATGGGCCTCCAAATTGTGGCAGCAACTCATATCTGCATTGTGTTTAAGATAAGGAGAACTTAAATGATTAATCCTCAACTCACTCCCCACATGACTGTATACCTTCTCCTTTAATCCACCTGCTGATTCCAATCCATCATTCAGTTTTCTGTGTATCCACTCGTTCAAAATAATGCCAAGCATCTTGGGTATTAAATCATGGATATTTACTGTTCCCAATGTTTTCACACCAATCTTCTCCATTCTCTCTTTAAAATCAAGGTTCCCAACTTTGGGGCTTCCCGAAGTGCCCACTTCCCTTTGACACCTTTTGATACTTGATGATTTCATTATAGACATTACTATGTTTTGTTTAGTATGATGGTTAGATGTTAGATCAGGGATTATTATTGATCTAGATTCAATTATTATGCATGATGATTACTAGAGACATTTTTTATATGTGGATGATGATATACTATTTGACATGGACATATTATAGATGTTGATTTGGACATGTGACATTGGATATTGTGAGTAGACCTAGTATGGAAGATTATTGATGATGATATAGTTGATTAATTAACTGAAAATGATAATGTTGATTTCTTGATGTTGTTGTGATTCACATGTTTAGATGATCTTGAGATGTTGTTTATATCATTTTGGATGTTCTGATATGGCCATGAGGCCGAAGGAGGTATTTGTGTTTTGCAGGTTAAAATTATCACAACAATGTCGGGGGACTGGAGACTAACCATATTGAAATTCTGGGTGAATTCAACAAGGTCACCATGGCAACTTGTGTGTGTGTGTGTGTGTGTGTGTTGTGTTATGTTAGGGATTCCCATGGGGGATTTCCATTATATGTGACCATGGGTTTGTGTATTTATTAATGTGGTTTCTTTATTAATGTTTGCATGTGTTTATTTTGTGATGTGTTACCCTTTTCATTAGTTATTATATGTTGTGTTAATGTTGTGGATAATCATGTGTTAAAATAAATAAATCAATATGTCATAAGAATGTAATTAATGAAGTTGTTGATCTTAAATGAAATATTGTAAGAGTGTGTAAGAAATGTTGTAAGAGTGTGTAAGAGAATGTAAGATAGATTTTGGAGTGTGAAACACTTCATCCTCTTAGGAATTCGAATTTGTCCTTGGAGGCTATATTTGGAGGCTTGTGGGACAAGTTATTCACCACACTCTTAACTATTCACCATGGTTTGGAGGTTAAATTTAGACCTTTTTAATGCATTTTAAATGACTAATTGTAATTTTTAATTGCACTTCTCTTACATGTTTTAAATTCAGTCCTTTTGGGGTATGGGTTATTTTGGAGTGTGTAAGTCAATTTGTCATTTTATTTATTATGTTTAGGTGAATGATGTTGACTTTGATCTTGGGGTTGAGGAAGAATGATGTGGCATCCCACATGGATCCACATCATCCTCTTCTCTTCCCTCTCCTTTAAAATTCAAACTCCTTGCTTGTTTGATGGTTGTTGAAACTTTGCTTATTCCTCTTGGGGTGAATTTTTCTTGCTTGTGAAAGGAGTTTGGATTCATTTGCATGCTAGTGTGTTGCTGATTTTGGACTGCATTTTGGCATTGGGAAGCTTGTTGATCTTGGGACAAACTCCATTATGGAGAGGTAGGAACTTGAGCCTTTTGAAAATGTTTCTTCTCTTTCTATGCATGTTTAAAATGGTGAATGTTTTATGTGTGTGTTGGCTGGTTGGGTAGACTGCTTAGGACATGGTGTAGGAGAAGGATATGGGGAATCCATGTGGGGGGGGGGTTAAGGAATGCCAATGGCATCAGTTTTATTGTGGAGGAGTTTGGGATTGGGATCCACAATGGAAAAAGCAGAACATTAGAAATATCTTGCATTTCTTACTTTGTGGGGCATAAGGAAATCTGTGGGGGCATAAGAAAATGTGTGTGATGAATTATTGGCGGTTTATTTTTGGTGGATGCCCAATTCCCAATCCCGTGCGTGAAGGAGGAGTGCTGTCAAAGGAAGCATAAGCAGCTTCCCCATAGGTCCTTGCTCTTGTTGGCTTGCTTGATGAAGCCTCGCCTCGAAAGCAAGAACAGGAAGCAATTTTGGTTTTGCACTTGTTTAATGTAGTTGCTAACTACACTCTTCTTGAAATGTGTTTTGAATGTGAAAATGTTGCATGTTTGTTGTGGAAGCCTTTGTTGCCACGTGTTGTATCATCTCTTATTTCAATATAGTTGGGGCTCTTTGGGGTCAATGAGGAAGGATGGCTTCTCCCTTCTCATTGGATATCTTTGTTGGGTGGAGAGCGTTGCCTTTCCCCTTCCTTGTTGTGATCAAGATCATTGAATGCCATCTGACTAAGCTAAGACTCATTTCTCGTGGATCAGCGTAGTATGCTACGAGACATTCTCTTTGACAAGATTATTTGTGGGAAGATGAAGAAACTAGCATGTTGTTGTTTTTGAGCAAGAGGAATATACAGTTTGACAGTCCCTTCTTTGAGAAAGTTCATTGTAATCCTTCCCACTTTGGAGTGGATGAATTGTATAGCAATTTGTAATGTGAAGATATTTGTATTGATAATGGAAGATTGGAATGTGAAATGTAAAGAAGTTATATTCTACTCTCTGTTTTGAAAGGAAATGTGAAAGGATGTTACATGCATTGCATTTTGTATTTAGAAATCAAATGGAAAAGAGATAAATTGTAAAGTTGTTGGAAATCAATAAAGGAATGCTCTACCTTCTCATACTTGCATGATTGTGTTGGAATTGAATTTCTGTTGTGAATCAAATCTCTGTTGGAATGAAGAATGCGTATGAAGGAAAAGACAATGTTTTATTCTCTTGAAATGAGTTGAATTTGGAAATCAGGCTTTGTATAATTGCTATTGAATGGTTGACTGAATCAATTGAATGCATTAGACTAGAAAGGAAATGAATTCTCACACTTGGAGGATGGAAAAATGTTTAAGAACCTTTAATGTTGATCTCTGTTTTAATTTCCAAACCTGGCAATCAAATTTATCAAAGAAATGAGCAGTTCAAACTTGCACCAAGAAATAAGATATGAAACATTGAAATTTAGATGTAACAAGTCCTAAGGAACTCAAATTGACCTTAACACTTAAGAAAGGACCCTCAGAACTTTATAAAAATCCAATTTGAACTTGCACAACCATTTTGCTGTCAAAAGATGGAAAATTATCAATCAAACTCAATCAACTAAATTGAACCTTGAAACCTCTCTTAAATCCATCCAAGAATAAGTCTCCATGTCTGATTGACATGTTGAGAAAGTAAGAATTCAAAATTGAATGAAATTTTATAAGTTAAAGATTACTAGTTTGCCAATTAAAATCCTACAGATCGTTTTTGTAAAATTGACCCTTTAAAACTTATCAAAAAAGTAATTTATGGTTTCGCTACAGTGCTTCTCTAGAATCATGCAAAGAGGACATCGAGAGATTTCTAAAAAAAGTTCATCATTTTCCCAAAACCGAGCTTTCTAGCCCAAAGTTATGGCACTTTGAAATTTTTGTGCCTTGATGGGAAAATTTGGAAAAAATTTCCCTGGTGGGCCCGCAACCCAAAAAATTTCCCGTCATTGTGCCTTAGAAAAGTTTTTGGAAAAATTTTGGTTCGGGAAATTTTTTCTATTTTCCTCCGCTTGATCTCAGTGATCACGGGAAGTTACACAATCAAAAGGGTGCCACATGTCCTCTTGGAGCTATGGCGGAGGCGCGGTTTCTTTTCAACCCTTAGACCCTTTGAAAATTTTGGAAAAATTTCCATCTTAGCCCCAAGTAGATGGCCTCCTTTCTACGATGCCAATGAGAAGGTGCCACGTGGCACCTTGGGGGGCAAGTAATGGCAAGGGAGGGAGGACCCCTTTTTTTTTGGTTTTGGCTTTGGGAAATATTTAACAAATTTTCCCACTTCGCATGCGCCCCACATCACCGCCCCACCTCGGCTTTTTCTTCAGGCGTTGCTTCCATGGATATAGGACGAAGAGAAACCTGTGTGGCGTGTAGACCTGCATGTCCCTTTCTCCTTTTGTCCTCCGTGTCAGTTAGTTTTGTTTGCACTTGTGTAGTTGCTAATTGTCTTGAACCCTCCCGCCTTATTTCTCTCGCCCTTCCCTCCCCCTCTCCCACTTTGAACCAGGCCTCGACACATGTCCATCCGGGACCCACTTTGAGGTGCGATATAGAAATGTGAAAATGAGAAATGCGTTGCCGCGGGAGAAAATTTTCTAGAGCTTCCCGCGACCCGCCAACCCGCTAAAGGGGATTTCACCCCTGCATGACACGTGTCCCCTTGGGAAAATTTAGCCCCAAAACTCACTTGGCCATATCTTGAGTTCTACAAGGAGTTAGGATGACTTCTTTATATCACCGGAAAGGTGAGAGAAATTTTGGAAGTGTTAAGTATGAGAGAAATCCAACAATGAAACTCGAGCATGCTGAGAGTGGGTATGGGGGTAAATTACTCCCTGAACCTGACTAAAACATGTAACCCTAAAATTTGAACATTGTGAACTTGATATTAGTTAATGAAGGAAACATATGTTTTGGTAAATTGGTGTTGTTTTGGAACCTTCCATCCAATGGAAAACTATTGTTTTGAACCTCATTGTGTTAAAGACACTCCTAAACAAAAAAAATTATCCCATAATTTTCTAGCTAACCCTAGGTTGTTTCTTGGGTCTCAAGTGGGTTGTTTAAATGGGCACTACACTTAAAGGAAAAAATAGTACATGTATATTGTGATTAGAACCGTAATTTGTTAAGCACTCAAGTGTGCCAATGAGGCTCTTAGGCTATGGAATGTAATTGTAATATTAAATTCCTCACCCTTGCAAACATATGTGATGTTTAGGTTGAGTGATCTTTTGATCTTCTCCATGTCATCACTTACACCAAAAATCCAATCTGAATAGATGATTTCTGGTCCCCCTTGGGGAAACAATCTTCAATGGTGGTGGTACTATTTTTGCAAGCTATTTAGGATTTGCAAATTCAGCTAAAGGTTGTTTCTTAGGTCTGGTGGCATAAATGTATTTGGTGGCCTTTTAACCACCAAATTTTAGCCCCACCATGTCAAAAAAGCAAAGGAAGCATGAATTTGATAACTTTTTAATACTTCCAAGAAAAAGAAGATCTGATGAATAAATTGCCAACTAAGTAGTATGACTTAATTATATGATCCGGATTGAATTGGAACATGACTTAATTATATGATCCAGATTGAAATGGAACCCATGGGCAACACATTAACAATGGTACTTAATGTCCTATGATGGTACAATCTACAATATAGGAGCGATAAACAAAACAAATTTTATTGTGAATACAAATTGGAAAACTCCATGAGAGAGATGTATGCCTCAGAGATCTATCTCTTTATTCGAAAACCAACAAATTTAAAGTTATACAAAGAATATGAAGGGTTCCATATGGGAACCAAAAGGTCATCCTACATGGAGACCATTCATATCCACCTTAGGGGTGGATTTAAAAATATAAAAGTGAAAAAACTAAAGTATTTCCTATTATCACTTATTATTTTATTTAGTGTCCCTTGACGGGGCCATATCTCTTAGCTTGTTGATCCATTTTACGAATCCGGTGATCCATTGGAAAGAAAGAGTGAAGCACGAATTGGCAAGAACAAGGCAACTACATAGTTTCGTAAGGTTCTTTGTCATATGCCATTTCTAAATAACCTAAATTTTCTATGGGTCAACATGGACTCCTTCATCCATAACATACCCTAGATATCTGAACCTTCCTCATCCCAAATGTGCATTTGTCTATATTTGCATACAACTTGTTCTTCCTGAGGGTTAAAGTACTTCTTGAACATGTTATATATGTTTCTCCCATGTCTGGCTATAGATGAGTATATCATCTAAGTAGACAACCACAAAGGAATTGGTGTAGGGCCACACATGCCAATCATCATCCTCATGTAAGTTGTAGGTGCATTGGATAGTCCAATTACATGACCAACAACTCGAATAGACCTTCCCAAGAATTAAATGTAGTCTTCTAGACATCCATGGGATTGATGGGAATCTAGTGATGGCAAGACTTGAGATTAACTTTTGGTCAACAATTTTGCATCGCAAGTTGGTCCAACAAATCATCAATCCTTGGAAGGGGTAGTGATTCTTCAAATTAATTTTGTTCTAGGATCTCCATGTTCCATCCTTCTTTGGTGCCAAGACAATTGCTCTTTTGGAGGGTGAATATCTTAGCCTAATGTGTACCCTTTAAATCAATTCTTGGAGCTACCTCTTGATCTTGTAATTTTTAAGGAATGACTTGCACACAAGTCGATTAGGTAAAGGAGATTCCGAGACCAAATCAATAACATGTTTTACCTCACACTGAAGTGGCACTCCTGTGGGTGACTGGAATAGATCATCATACTCAGTTATGATTTTGTCCATCTACTTCTTTTATTTCAAAGAATGTGTGTTCATGCAATCGCAACAACTTTCTTTGTAGTTTTTGGCTTGATCATCAAGATGACGAACTACTTTGTTTTCTCCACCAACTTCTTACATTTCTTGGCACTAATGAGGGGGAAAAATTGTGTGGATGACCTCGAGTATTTAGTAGCACAAAATCCTAATGGTAATGGTCACCCTTCGAGGTTGTGACTCATAGATGCCATGTTTATCCCACATGAATGGCTGCCCAGGAGCACATAACAAACATCTAATGGAGCATAATCACAAAGGACTTCATCTTGGAAAGGTTTGATTGCATATGGGAGGAGACTCTATTTTTTACATGGAGATATATTCCTGGGTTTAACCACTTGATACTATATGGCTGAGGATGTGACTTTCAGGGAAGGTTTAGGATTTTCAAAATATCAATAGAAATTAAATTCTTTTGACTTCCACTATCAAGAATAAAATGTAGAGGCTTACGTTTTACCAAAATATTGAGTGAAATAGCCTTTCCTTCTCATCCATCTTCTTTACTTGTGAGGTGGAAATAATCACATTTGGTTCAACATCTACAATTTCATCTTCTTCATCTTTGACTTCGGGGTGTGTCACTAGTGGAAGAGTGGATACTCAAGGTGATTACTTGGTGAGAAAGGACTTGATGACTCAAACTTATTCCTTGGAGTGACGATTAGTCTTGTGGAGGTCGCATCACTTCCCTGTCTTCTCCATTTTTATTTTATTTCCTTTTGACTCCTTTTGTTTCAACCCCGGCCTCAGGTCCGACCTTACTTATCATTTTTTCCCTTAGAGGTTGGTTTTTGTATTTTTCCTTCCATGTTTTTGTTCAATATTTAATGTGAAGTTATGCTCCTTACCGATGGTATGATACTTAAATAAGTCCATCTCCTCCTATATGTACCATTGTAGGCCACCATGATATTTGAGGATTTTGTGATTTTTTATGTCTTGAATGCCCAATCTTGCAGATATAGAATGAAACTTATTAATGTAATCATGGACTGACTTGTCCTTACTTTGGAAAAGTTGTTGCCACTATATGTACAAATAATCATAGGATCCAATAGGGTATTATTCTTCCTTTATTACACCCAAAACATCATCCCATGTGGGTTCCTCTATGATACCCAACTCATCCTTATTGAGTCCTTTTTGTACACCCCCACCAATTTTTAATAGAAAGTGATGATTTCAATAGAGAAAATGTCATCTTTTCTTTATCAATGAATTGATTGTGACAGAAAAATAAGTGGATAGTTTGTTCAACTAGTTTTCTATTACATGAGAATTTATTTTACCCTAAAAATAGGAATATCATAATTTACTGACACCTTGAATGACATCAAGGCATTGAAGGGTTGGCTCACAGATGAGGAGGCATGATTTCCCATTTGTAGTTGTTGACGGATCTTGGCAAATTTTTGTAACATATGACATTTTTTCTCCATGAGATATTTGTTCACCATTTTCTTGATAGGATCATTCATCCCATTGTTTTTTGCATTTGATGTCTCCTACAAGGAGTAGTCAACTATTCTAAAGCATCTTATCTAGGCCACCTAAACTTCTTATATCTCCACCTCGTTATGGGGATCATACACTCTTAAGAAAACTTCGCTCTATACCACCGATCAAAAACCTTGGGGTTTTAGACTTAAAGAAAAAATAACAATTTTTCCATATGCCTATCTCTATGTATATTTCTCAAATAATGACATTCTAAAAGAGTCTTGTCTTTCCCATGCGAGTTACATATGATTATATAATAATTTTAGAAATATAAAGAGGTGCCTATAATAATATGGAAGGTCACTAGTCTTGAGGAGACAAGGTGTTTCATTTTCCAAGAATTACCTATTTGATAATTTTGTAAAAGTACTAGTTTTAGAATTTACTATTTTTCAACAAAGACTACAAAAATTGTAATTTGAGGCCTTTAAATGCAGATTTAGGGGTCAATCTTTCCCGAAGAAAGTTTTTAACTCTTTCATAATATTCTATGTATTCCAATATTTCCATCACATTTTTAATTGAGTCAATCATAGCTATAAGCGCACAAGTTATGACTCTCGGAAATTGCACCACTACAATTGTTGTTTGGGTTATTGTTTGGATCATTTATTGTGTAAATGAGGTTCAATTTTCCCCACTTGTGTTAACCAATCCATAATACATGTAAAACCCACACTTTTTACACCCTTATTATATTATTTAAATTCTAAGAACTAGTGAATTAGTTACAATACATGAAGATAAGGTTCCATAGTGCATTGGGCATGCAAATCGTAGTTTATAGGTTTATTATTTGGTGAAAAATTAATTGATAAAATCTTAACCTATTTAGTTTAGGTTACTTTATCCAAAATAAATTATTTCTTCTTCAATAATATATCCAATTAAAGGGTTTTCTACTTATCAAATGTATTTGTGCCTAATCCTATTTCCATAATTTTCTCTTCTTTTCCTCTATATATATTTATTTACCATGGCTTACCCATTTGGGATAGAAATATTTGATCATGATTACTCAAATTCTAAGGTTAATTTTAATCAAGGTGGTTTGGGATACCCACCTTTTAGTATATTCATGCCCCTCCTCAATGTTAGAGAAAGCAACAAACCCACAATAAAACATGTTTTTATACACATTTTATATAGCTTGAATATAAACCCATCTATATCAATGTTAAATAAGAGGTCATCCATGTTACTACTTTATTATAGAATTCTTGTATGCAATTGTTTCCCTTCTTCCCCCTCATTCTAAAGATTATTCTAGCCAAAGATCTTCTTGTAGTATTCACCTAAGCTAAATTTAGGATATGCGGTCCATGTTTTAACACAAGATGAAAAAGGCCACCCACTAGAGGAAATCAATATCTTCCTCTACCACCTTCTAATTATACTTATACTTCTAGATCTAGTGCTCCATCAAAGGGTTATGAGAAATAAACATGCTAATATATCTATTTTATAATTACTCAAGTGATCAACTACTTACATGGAAATTGTTCATGAGACATTACAATATACTATTCTTATTTTCAATATTCAACTGCCTTTCTTTGCTTCTATCATGAACATATTAAAAATTATGGATAAGGATACTACTTTTGGTCCCATGTAATTACATCTTAACAATATGAGATATCAATGTCAATGTCTACTTATTACAACATAGATTCATGAATTTGTAATTAACAAGTTACTAATTGATAATGGATCTACCTTGAATATTTTCCTAATTCCTTTCTTCAGCATAGAACAATATTTTATAGTACCCACTTTGAAAGTGTCTTTCATGATAAGATAAAAAAGCCAATTTACGAGTTAAAATTTCACAAAGAATAGAAATAAGAGACCCTTAAGCATGATTCTTAAGGACCTTCATCAAAGAAAACAATCATTATAAACATTTTTCATTGGTCGATACACGATAGTTTTTTCACTCAAGCTTTATTTATAGAATAAAAATGTATTGTGCATTACAAAAGAAAACAATACTATGTGTCTTTTGAAAGGTATTCATTGGTGTGCAATGAATTTGGACATGGGTAGATGCGAAAGGAATAATTTAAACCCATTAGAATAAGTAAAAATGAAATAGAATGCATGGTGCTAAATAATGATGATATCCTCTATATTGCAATTAGTATATGTTGTCATACCTAATAAGCATCCCAAGTAGAGCTTTCAGGATGTGGTCAAGAAATCTAGTTCTAAGCCTATGACTACTGAAATCCACCCCTCGTTAGTTTTGGAGCATAGGTTGTGCAATTTAAATATTTTCTCATGAGAAATGACTTGATCTA
The DNA here is from genome assembly GCA_018340775.1 of Taxus wallichiana var. yunnanensis. Classification (NCBI taxonomy): domain Eukaryota; kingdom Viridiplantae; phylum Streptophyta; class Pinopsida; order Cupressales; family Taxaceae; genus Taxus; species Taxus wallichiana. Next base: position 463,352,937 of record CM031244.1, on the reverse strand, counting down.
CAAATTCAATTTTTTTTGTCCGAACTTCCCACTCTTCATGAATGGATGTCAAGCCATTGGAGGCCCATCATGGAAGGTAAGCGTGATATTTATCCTATTTCACATGGGTTTTTGATAATAGTTTTTCCTAAAACCTCAAATAGAGATTTGATTTTTGGAAGAGTTTACATTTTCAATCTCATCTTCTACTTATAAAATCATGGTTCCCTTTATTTAACCCAGTGTTTGATATTTTCCATGTCAAGCTGGTTTAAATTCATCTACCTTATTTGCCCCTCCATTCTAATGGAGAGCTGATTAACTTCTATAGGTAACACATTGGGAAAATGTTTGGCTATTGATCCAAAGATTTAAGATTATGAGTACACTACATATGTTCGAATATTGGTTGATATGGATACTTGTACTATATATTTTCAAGACACTATTGAACTCAAAGTTGAGGATAGAATTTAGACAAAAAAATATGGACTATGAATAATATACCTTCAGTAAACAAACAACTTTTTTTTTTGGTAATTTACCTTGAGATTGTCATATGGGAAGAAAACATGTTAAAAGTAGAAGCTCTTGGTGGAAGAAATAAATCCTAGCCACCTAGTTGTAAGTGATCCATAAGATTTTGATGCAGATTTTGAGTCTAAGAAAGATGTTGATTTAGACTAAGAGAATGAGGAAGTGTTTCATCCTATTCAGAAATATATATTGCAGAAATTTGAAGATAAGATAAAAAAGATAATTTACAGTTAAATTTTCAAAAGAATAGAAATAAGAGACCCTTAAGCATGATTCTTAAGGACCTTCATCAAGAAAACAATCATTATAAACATTTTTTCATTGGTTGATACAAAATATTTTTTCACTCAAGCTTTATTTATAGAATAAAATGTATTGTGCGTTTATTAAAACAATACTATGTGTCTTTTTCTAGGTATCCATTAGCGTGCAATGAATTTTGACATGGGTATATGTGAAGGAAAATTTAAACCCATTAGAATAAGTAAAAATGAAATAGAATGCATGGTACTAAAAATGCTAATATCATCTATATTGTAAAGTGGTATATGTCGTCATACCTAATAAGCATCCCAAGTAGAGCTTTCAGGATGCGGTCAAGAAATCTAGTTCTAAGCCTATGACTACTGCGAAATCCACCCCCTCTGTTAGTTTTTGAGCATAGGTTGTGCAATATAAAGATTTTCTCATGAGAAATGAATTGATCTAAAGATTCAACAATTTTTGTCCAAACTCCCACTCTTCATGAATGGATGTCAAGCCATTGGAGCCCCATCATGGAAGGTAAGCATGATATTAATCCTATTTCACATGGGTTTTTCATTAATTGTTTTTCCTAAAACCTCAAATAGATATTTGATTTTTGGAAGAGTTTGAGATTTTCCATCTCATCTTATACTTATAAAACCATGGTTCCCTTTGTTTAACCCATTGTTTGATATTTTCCATGTCAAGCATTTAAATTCATCTGCCTTATTTTATACCTCCAATTTATATGGAGAGCTAATTAACTTCTATAGGTAACACATTGGGAAAATGTTTGGCTATTGATCCATCCAAGATTATGGATTATGAGTACAATACATATGTTTGAATATTAGTTGATATAGATTGTTGTATATTGTATATTATCCACCACTATTGAACTAAAAGTTGAGAAAAGAATTTGGACAAAAATATGGACTACTTAATAATATACATTTAGGTAATATAATATATATATATTTTGGTAATTTAGCTTCAGATTTTCATATGGGAAGAAATTATGTTAAAATTAGAAGCTCTTCATGCAAGAAATTAAATCCTAGCCACATGGTTGTAAATGACGCATAAGATTGTGATGAAGATATTAGTCTAAGAAAGATATTGATTTAGACTATGAGAATGAGGAAGTGCTTCGTCCTATTCAAAAGGATCTATTGCAACAATACCTTAAGAGTTACTTCGTCAGTTTATGAGTTCTTTTATTTTCATTTTCCATAATCTTATCTCATTTTAACTTTTATATATGGTTTGGAGAAAGAGGAGGAGAGGAACATGGAAGCCATTGAAAATCCATGGAGGCTTAGCACAACTCCAACACAATTTGTATTATTTTTGTGTTAAAATGAAAGATCTTCCTATATTCTATTATGGGTTTCGTTTACCCATTTTATTTTATTATTATTATTATTATTTGTTTATTCTCTTTTCTATGGTATATTTTACATAGATGAATATATAATGTATATATATTCCTATTTTGGGTGAAAACCATAAAACCTCATATGTTTATATATATATATATATATATATATATATATATATATATATATATATATATATATATATATATATATATATATATATATATATATATATATATACAGACATGACTATATGTTTGTAATGGTCTCGTGCAATTTTTTAAAAAGGTTTGGGAGGGGGTATTTTTTAAACTTTAGGGGCGATATATATATCCCCGCTAATAATACTTTTTAAAGTTTGGGTGAGGGAGGTGTGTGTGTGTGTGTCCCCCACCCACATACATGTTTTATGATTAATAAATAATATGGGGGAGGGGGGCACACACACACACATATTGCTAATATATGTATATGTATAGGTGTGTGTGTGTGTGTGTGTGTACACACACACACACACACACACATACATGTGTGTGTGTGTGTGTGTGTGTGTACACACACACACACACACACATGCATATATTTATATGTATATGCATGTGTGTGTGTGTGTGTGTAAAATTAGAAATGTATATTTTGTTTTTCCTTATTCTAAATAAACAATCAAATTTATATTTAGTTAGATAGGTATATAAGAGGATATAAATGTTTGATAAAAAGGGGTTAGAAAGAAATTTCCCAATTAAAGGAGAAGTGATTTTTTTTTCTCTTGTTAAACAAAGAATTTGTGGTATTCTAAATATGAAATTTCTCTCTAAATGTGACACCAACTTGAATAAAGTTTACTAATTTATCAATTTTGCAAGGAAGAATAAAAATGAAAATCCAACAATATACAATCTTCCTTCATTTTGATCTTTTCCACTTCTTCAAATTCTTCAATTCATGGATATCATTTCAAAGAGAGGGGAATAGACAATGCTCTCTCCACCCAACCTATAATCCAATAAGAGGAGAATACATCCTCCTTATTGGCCCCCAAACCCCAACCAAAGAACAATGAGGGGTATAATGGAACTTTGAAAACTTTTACAAAATTGTTTCCACACCATGCATTCCCAAAATAACACATTCAAATAACACAATCAAACCATACACTCAACAATATTACAAATTTTCCAATAAGCACAAATGTTTGACAACAACAAGCCAACAAGGAGTAATGGAATATGGGCATCACCTCTTTTTATCTCCCAAGTGATGTAGGAGTTCCACCCAAAAGCCTCCATGTGCACAACTCAAAACATATCAACTCCTTATTTGTACACTTACAAGTATCCAAAATAAATCCATGTTATCATTTTCACTCCACATAGGTGGAAATCAAACTAACACTCCCTCCACAATGCATGCCTCACATCTCCCTTTTCCCTCCCCAATGGTCCCATAAATCCATCTCCCACACCCAACTTAAGGCAAGCTACCCATCCACAATCAAACATATCCACAACACTCATATAATATTCAAACAAGCATAATTTCTACATCAAAATACATTAATAAAAAAATGAAAACAAGAGGAGATCCTACCTCTCCATCAAGCTTCCAATTTCTTTACTCTATAAGCCTTGAATTCTTCACACCAAACTCAATCCAGATGTAACTCCTAAAGAAACTCCAGTATAAAAATCAAGACCCATTTTCAAAAATGCAAGAGAAGAAAATAAAGCAAGTAACCCAAAATCCATAAATTCATCCAATAAATAGAAACGTAATGTGAGGATGATGAGGTGGCTCCATATATGTTGCCACTTCAACATCATTCCATTCCAACACACAATTCAAACACCATACCCAAAGCAATTACATTCACATATAAGACTTATGACATGCCCACACGACACTCCAACTTGCACACCATGCTTATCAAGGACAAACTTAAATGTCGTAAGTAAAAAAAAAGTGAAATTATTTTCCCTTTTACACTCAATAATGCATTAAAATGGTAAAAATATGTCCCATAATTCATAGGTAGGGTTGGTAGATATTTTGAGATGTGAGGACAAGGTTAACTTGTCCCTCAAGTCTCTAAAAGTGGCTTACAAGGCCAAATTAGAATTTGGAAAGGATGGTGGAGTACACATGACCTAAATGCATTTAATTCAATTCACATCATGCACCAAAACAAGGACTACATAACCAATTTATTTCCCACATGCCATATCCTCCCTTTTAGTTTAAATTTAAGCTAAATTAGTTAATTAAGATACATTGACCTAAGTGTTAATATAATAAAGTAACAATATTTCCTAGTAATTAAACACATGCACAAAAAAAAAAACAAACAAAATTAAAAGAAAGGAAACACATTACACCCATGGCCACATAAATGAGGTTACCCCCTATAGGAACCTCCTAACAAAGCATGCAATAACACAACATAAAATTATACACAAGTTGTCAAAATTTTCCATGTTGCACAACACTCGATATCCTTCCATGGTTAGTCCCCAATCCCCTTTCTATGTATATGATATAATGTCACTGCAAACACAAAAAAAATACCATTCTGGCCTCAAGGCCGTATCAATATGTCATGGGAATCAATGCATATAAAACATCCGTCATACAATCCTCAACATACATCAAGAAATACAACACACATATATATTTATCAATTTACATCATTTTATAATGTAACTAAATCATTATCATCAATTTTACAAATTTCTATTAATTATTTGAAATCACTTAACATTTTAATTCTACTCTAGAGTATAATTTACAATCATCAATAATTAACCAATATTGTTTACCCTAACTCTTGCAAATGGAGGTGCTTTGTACTAACCCTAACTTTTGCGGCGATAGAGGTTCTTTGCCCAGATCCCATCTGGACTTTGTTCCGCAAACGTTTTAGACCCTTTCTCATTTGGGGTAGGTGTTGTTCATTCACAAGAGTATGGTTTTGATGTCTTGGAAGTGTAGGCTGGACCATTAGCGGAGGGGGCCTTGTTTTCAAAGAATCCATATGCTTTCCCTTCATGTGCTTTGAAGTTTTGAGGGGTGGATTCTCAACTAGGGGGATTTGGATCTAGTCCTTGTGGTGGTATGCATGCCAAGATCTTGGAGAAGAATGGTGGGACGGGGTCCCCTATTTCAAATCTTCACCACGCTTTTCCTTTGAGTGATGGTGGGGCGGCTAATGCTAGGGAGGCGGGGGTGTTGTCACGTGTATGTCCAGGCCTTTAGGGAGATGATGGTGGGGCTCGGGATAAGATCAAATAGGAGTGGCTCAACTGGAGCTATTTCTTACTTGATTGTGACCAAATCCGGAGTATATACCTCCTACTAAACCCATGGCTTATTCCAAACAGACACCTAAGGTCTCTTTTGGAGATGAGGTTACTGAAACTATTGAATATTTTGAAAAGAGGGGATTGATTTGTAGGTTCAGCAATGGGTGCCTTGGGCTTCCTACTTTGCACAGTTGGATTTATGAACAATGGCATCCCCACATTGAAGGTAAAGTTAATATTTACCCTTCTGCCCATGGCATTTTTGTAGTAGTTTTTGACAGCTCCTCGGATAAGGAGATTATTTATGGGAAAATTTGGGATTTCCAATCACATCTTCTTCTCATGAAGCCTTGGTTTCCTCAGTTTGATCCCTCGACTAAGAGATTTAATACCAGACCAAGTATGGATAAGATTACCCTATCTTCCTTTACAATTTTGGAGTGAGGATTGCTTCAAAGCTATGGGGGCTACTTTGGGTAAATTCATGGCTATTGATCCAAAAATTGACTCCTTTGATCATACCACTTATGCCCACATACTGGTGGATATGGACATGATTGCTAATTTTCTGGCCACTATAGAACTCAATGTCAAGGATTCAAAATGGACTCAAAATCTAGATTATGAAGGGTTCCCTTTTAGATGCGAACTTTATTTTCTCTTGGACACTTGGCTTCTGATTGTCATATGGTTAAAAACAAAGTAAAGGAAGGGTTTCTTGGTGGAAGGATTTTAATCTAGAAAATCTTATTGTTTATGGACTTGAGGAAAATGATTCGAAAATGCTTCAATAAATCTTAAGGCTAATAAGGAGGAAGCCCCTTCCCCCACTTGTTTGGCTAAGATTTCAAATCATAATGTTGGTAAGGGGGACTCCTTTCCTCGATCTATGAGCCCCAAGTTGACTCATAATTCTAAAAATGAGGAGGTTCTTGAAATTCGATTACCTATCCATCCTGATGAGAATGTGGATCCTAATGCGGTCGATGGTTGGAAGATGGTGATCAGCAAAAAGAAAGGACAAATTGGAAATTCTTCTTCGAAGATGAGCCTTAGATCCCATAAAGGGAAGCTCTAGGGTAGTTAGTTTGTTCCTTGGGGGTGGTCAAGCCTCTTTGACTTCCCTGTTTAGGGACCCTTTCTTCCTCTGGTGCTTCCTTCTGTGAGGTTTTGGTTTGTTGGTTTTGTTTCTCCTTAGGAAAAGTTGGGCCTTGTTCTTTGTTGTTTCTTCTTTAATCCTTGATGTTATTTATCTTTTGGTCTTGTTCAGGGTTCCTGATCCCTTCAAAATCTTCTTTTTACCCTATCTAATAAAAAAAAAATTCAATAATCTAATTCACATTCTACAATGATCATGAAATTATCTACATCTACTATAGCTCGCAACTATTAGACACACTCAAGAACATATTACTGATCCATAATACCATCATATTGTTAGAAATTTACAAAATCAATTAGATTGCATGGTTAGTTCAACACTTCAAATTACTCAATACGTCAAGAATCCAAATGTTAGTATACAACAAGGTAACCATTATAGATTATTGTCATATCCTTAAGGTCCATCAAGGTCCAAAATGCATCCATATAGTCTAGAGTAACAATCAGACACAATAGCAATCATGATGTCTCTCATATTTTAATCAACATGCTAACTAAGATATAATAATTAGGTCCTATCTTTAATCAACCAAAGTTAAAATCATAGTATAATTAGTGTCGAAGAGGAGTGGGCATTACATCTCCCTCCCCTTAGATTTGACTTCCTCATGGAAGTCACGGAAAGAGGTAAGGAACAAACATATACATTTTTCAAAAATATCTATGAGGTTAACCAAGTTACACCAAAAAATTAAACACGGAATTTCCAATCGAACCCCAGAGAGAATAACAACCAAGTTCAATGAAGAACAGGAAGGGTTACACACATACAGGGTCCACATAGTCACACATGGGTGTAGCACATGAGAGAAGGGGAAGGTAAAACCTCCATTTAGGTAGAATAATACTTCAATGTTTGTTATTTAGAAAAGGTTAACATCTACCAATCATGACCCTCAATTTTTCATGAGGAAAAACACACCTACTCTAAGGTCTAGAAAATTTAGGACCACACAAGATGAGGTTTAATAACAAGGAAAACACCTAAATTAGAAAAAGTGTTTTCAAGGATAAATACTATTCATTGGAAGAACTTTTATAACTCAAGGGACTCAATTAAATTTTCAAGGTAATACTAAGCATGATCTTGGCCACAAGGTTTCTATAACTTAAATTTGTACTCAAATATTGAACACAAAACACTAATCTTGATTTAGAAACCCCAAACACATAGATAATATTTCCACTAGAAAGAGAAGTAATCTTTGCCCAGACTAACATATCGACACAAGAGATACCATTCTCTTTGTCTAACAAAACATCATTAATTAATTTTAAATATACCCTAGTTCAAGATCCTTAAAACGTTCAAAAGCAAAAATTATAATCCATAGGAACACTCAAGTGAGCTAGGAGAACTAGGAAACAAGAGAGGTCCAACTATAATTTATGAGAGGAACACACAAGACATTCTTGTAGAAACTTATGAAGACAAACTTGTACCACTCTCTTCCTTAAAGGACAAGGGGAACAACATCATGGTTTTGTAACAGGAAAGAGGATTCCAAAATTCTCCATATCCTTAACATATGTTTCCTAAGCTTTCCACTAAGCCTAGTTCACCAATGACCTATTCCAAACACAAGGAGGGTGCCTTTCTTAAGACTAGAGATATAGACTCACTCCTAAACCACAAATCATACACTTGTCGAGAAAAGAGGAAACAAGGTTACGAAGACCTGAAAGGCTCCAACAATGGGAATCACACACACTTAGGTTCAAGGGAGTTCAACACAACTAAAACACATCACTATCAACAAGGTGTTTCATTAATCATGGTAGGAGGACAGACCTAAAGGTTCAATTAGTTTCCACCTTTGGCATGATGGGATGTAGGGTCCATCAAAAATGAACATAACAATTAATCCATACTAACAAGGATAAAATATTTATGTACTTCTAAAACTTAGCACTACTCAAAGAGAGATCCAAAAATGACCTGGCATGTACTTGTTTTATAACCATTTTACATATGTTTATTGTTTGGTATAACAAGGGGGTATGGAAAGTACTCAACCATATCACAACCCCAAAATCTTAGGCCACAAATGAGATTAGATAGTCCTACAGTAGTTCAAGGGAACCTTTCAATTAGTTCAAACATTTTAGATTATGTACTTTATAAATTTAGGGTGTGCAATAGCCATTTATACAATCAAGGTTGTTTATTTATACATTGTGCCCAACCAATAAAATTACTCATTCCATAATCCAAATTATAAAACACAAGTTATAGTTATGCTCACTAATCACATTTCTTATAAGTTTTCTTAATTAATGCATTCCTTGGGTTATGATATCACATATTTTATGTCATTAAGGAACACCACGAATGTTGGTATGATATCTCGCCATTCTATATAGGTAGAAAAATTATTCATTTTACTTAGGGAAAGTATAAAAAGGTTTCTTGCTATTTTCACATAGTTTTATTTCTTCTATTAGACTACCAAGTTGGAGTAAGGAACCTCTTCTAGAATGTTCCAGTTTACTTATTAATTTTCATAGTCCAAGCCCCTTAATTAGAGTTTTATTATGTTCAGATTAATCATGTTACCAATTATACTTTAAATGAGTAGGAAGAGTTAAGCATATCACATTAATAATTTTATAGGAACAAGAGATCATTAGCAAAACATAGTTCACACAAAGATTACATGAGCTTTCCCAAAAGTTCCATGCATACAAAAATATCATAGAAAATACGATGAAGGTGCACATTAAAGTTATGAATTTGATTTTATAAGTTCAAGGAGTAAAATAAGTAGGAGGAGGAAACAAAGTTGGTTTTCTAGACTCTAAAATAGTTCACTAAATAAGAAAAGGAGAGTTTCCAAATAATACTCATACTTCCACAAGATACCATCAACCAAGCAACAAGGTGACAAGGGAAAATTTACTCCATGGGCACCACACTACCCCATCAAGAGGACATAAAAACAAGAGGAAAATCAACTAATTTACTCAAACATGGCCTCTACGACCAAGAGTTATAGCTTTAGAAGAAAGAGCATGACATAAACATAGCTAAGATCAGAAACTTAAGACCTATAAAACCAAAATCTCTAAAGGAAAGGTCCAAAAGGACCCCAATGCATTCATATCTATCTCAATATAACTCAATACTAATAGATTATAGTGTGTATACATTTTCAATTTAAGAGGTTAAGACAAGGGTAGGTCTATATATGGGTCATCAAGAGAAAAAAAAACACACCTATTTAAGCATAATGCCTGAAGGGGATCATGTATAATCACATTTACCCAAGGTACAAACAGTTTCAACAATCGATCCTTTCTATAAAAAAATAAGGGGACCACATTAGAACCTAGTATACCCATCATTGGACCAAAAACTCCAAACAATACACTATCATACATAACCTATAACTATCCTAGAGTTAGTCCATCCCTAAAAAATCCATAAGTCTAAAGCGAGAATCACAGCTATTGTGATGGAGAACAAATCTCTAATCAGGGTGCAAAAGATACACAACCCCACCAAAAACTACCAATTATACCACATGACACAAAGAAATCTCTCCCTAGAAGGGATGAGTATCAAAAGAGGCACTCCAAGATCCTAGACACACAAAGTTCCATCATTCTAAAACCAAAGGCATGACTTGAAGCACCTAAGAAGACAATCGAGACACCTAGGGTGTACCCCCATACGACGAGAGATTATAATACAACAAAGTGTAGAACCAGATCATCAATCGAAAAGAAGAGGATCACGTAACATTATTGACAACATTTAGCCAAGTGGCCATCAAAACAAATGAGGTCAAAGTCACAAATCAAAGAAAAAATCCAACAAATCAAGACAATAAAAATAAATGGCTAAAAAGATGCATTGCAATCCTAGAAAATCTTGCAATAAGATGAAAAAAAAAAAACGAGCCTCAGAGCTTCTCAATCAAATCATAGAATAAAATTTTGGTCCTTGATAAAATAACTTAAGTTTACGAATATAAAACACATGAAATGTCCACATCACATTCACTTCGCAGCCCTTCACGAGCCACCGGTAGGGGTATTATACATCAAGCTCAGATCTAAGAACACACATATAAAACTGGATCAAATGTGACACCATGACCTGACATCTACTCTCCCATACGGGATTAAGTCAAAAGTGAAAATCAAACCAACTCGTCTAACCACTAAAGAAAAAAAAAACTCTATCAACTAACCAACCTCTTTTTTTTCCCAAACTGGCCCCTAAATGCTACCTCTAGCACTAATCCACAAGATTTGCACCACACAATAACACTCCAATATAAGGGAGGGTCTCTACGGGGTCAACACATCTTACGTCTATAACCAAGAACCATGAATCCAATAACTAACATCTCCGCAAGGAACCAAATTCCTATCACTCAAGAAGTTCACAAGAATATCAAACTAAATAACATCTCCCATTAACAAGTTCGAAAGACACCCACTTCAAGGGTGAGTACAACAACCCAAAAAAATATATATTTTTGTTATTATTATTTTAATCTTAGAGTTCCATTTTCCTAGGTTTAAGTTTCGTTAACTACTTTTTTGTTCTCACTTTTTCCAGGGTCCAAGCATTGAACCCATGACTCTGATACCAAGTGTAATGCCCACAAAAAAATTCAAAACCACACCAAACTATAAAATTTCAATAGTAAAATGTTTACGGAATTTATTTTATTTTTTATATAGAAAGGTTACGAGGTTCAACAATATTCACAAATTTATTTAATCTCTTGATTAAATCTTCTACACAATCATGTGGCGTACGGAAATAATTTAATAATTAATTATTATAAATTTATTTCCCCTTACGTTTATTATAAGCACTTACCAAGTTCCATTAATTTATTTAATTACACTCTTACAAGTAATTTAATTAAAACTCCTTTAGTTCAATAATTAAAAGCCATGCACAAGCTTATTTAAATTCCTACCCCATAAGGTCACAACTTGACCTAGCCACCAAGTGGCCCCATTTAACCAATTACCCATGTCCTTTTTAATTTAATTCTCATTCCCATAGAAATGCCACCCACTTAAGTGATGTAGGGTTTATTTTCAACCATTAGATGTGATCTATTTGGGCCATTGGATCTAGATTGCCCAAAGTTTCATTATGAGTTCTTTTATTTCCATTTTCCCTAATCTTATCTCATTTTCACTTTTGTAGGTTTGGAGAAAGAGGAGGAGAGGAAGCCATGGAAGCCATTGAAGAGCCATGGAGGGTTAGCTCAACTCCAACACATTTTGTATTATTTTTGTGTTAAAATGAAAGATCTTCCCATTTCCTATTATGGGTTTTGTTTACCCATTTTATTTTTATTATTATTATTATTATTATTTCTATTATCTTTTTATTCTCTTTTCTATGGTATTCTTTTGCAGGTTAGATGAATATACAATGTATATATTCATATTTTGGGTGAAAAAATAAAACCCAAAATGTTTAGTTTTTTTTTAATATACATATATATATAGAAAAATTATATTAAAATTTATATTTAAGACACACCTATGTTTGTAATGGCACACACGTACACACACATTAGTGTTTGGGTTGCGATAAGGAAAAATTATTTAATTATTTAATATTTAAGGAGCGTGGCGGGTTGGTTTTCCCCCCCCCACATATTTTAATTATTTAAATAATATGAGGGGACACCCGTGGGGGGACGGCCCCTCATATTATTTATTAATAATTAAAAAAACATGGCCCCCTACGCCTCCTCCACCTATTAAATAATTAAAATAAGTGGGGAGATATATATACATATATATATATATATATACACATTTACATATACATATACATATACATATACATATGCATTTATACAACACATACACATATACATATACATATATATATATATATATTATATATACATATACATATATATATATACATATATAAATATACATATGTATATATATGTGTGTGTATATATATATATATATATATATATATATATATATATATATATATAGATATATATATATACATATATATATATACACATATATATATATACACATATATATATATACACATATACATATATACATACACATATATACATACACACACACACACACACACACACACACACACACACACACACACACACACACACACATATATATAACACTTTATTTTATAAGCCATACAACTCTATATTAGGTTTTATAATATATATTTTTAAATTGTTTATTATAAGAGTTTTATTATGTTCAGGTTAATCATGTTACCAATTATACTTTAAATGAGTAGGAAGAGCCAAGCATATCACATTATTAATTTTATAGGAACAAGAGATCATTAACCAAAACAGAGTTCACACCAAGATTACAAGAGTTTTCCCAAAAGTTACATGCATACACAAGTATCAATAAGAGATATGATGAAGGTGCACATTAAAGTTACAAATTTTATTTTATAAGTTCAAGGAGTTAGATAAGTAGGAGGAGAAAACAAAGTTGGTGGTTTAGACTCTAAAATAGGTTCACTAAATAAGAAAAGGAGAGTTTCTAAATAATTATCATACTTCCACAAGATACCATCAACCAAGCAACAAGGTGACAAGGGAAAATTTAATCCATGGGCACCACACTACCCCATCAAGAGGACATAAAAACAAGAGGAAAATCAACTAATTTACCCAAACATGGCCTCTATGGCCAAGAGTTATAGCTTTAGAAGAAATAGCATGACATAAACACAACTAAGATCGGAAACTTAAGACTTATAAAACAAAAATATCTAAAAACAAGGTCCAAAAGGACCCCAATATATCCATATCTATCTCAACATAACTCAATACTAATATATTATAGTGTGGTAAACTTTTTCAATTTAAGATGTTAAGAAAAGGGTAGGTCTATCTATGGGTCATCGAGAGAAACCCAAGCACACCTATTTAAGCACAATGCCCAAGGGGCTTAAGTATAATCATATTTACCCAAGGTACACATAGTTCAACAGTCGATCCTTTCTAAAAAAAAAACAAGGGGACCACATTAGAACCTAGTATACCCATCGATGGACTAAAACATCCCAATAATACACTATCATCAGAAACCTATAACTATCCTAGAGTTATTGTATCCCTAACAAAATACATAAGTCCACAGCAAGAATCACATCTATTCTGACGATGAACAAAGTTCTAACCAAGGTATAAAAGATACACAACCCCACAAAAACTACCACATACGACACAAAGAACTCTCTCTCCCTAGAAGGGTTGAGTATCAAAAGAGTCACTCTAAGATCCTAGACACACAAACTTCCATCATTCTAAACCTAAATGTATGACTTGAAGCACCTAAGAAGATAATCGTGACACCTAGGGTGTACCCCCATATGATGAGAGATTGGAATACAACAGTGTAAAACTAAATCATCAATCAACAAGAAGAGGTTCATGTAACATTCTTGATAACATTTAGCCAAGTTTCCATCAAAAAAATGAGCTCTGAGTCACCAATTGAAGAAAAAAATCTATAATGCCCACAAAATTTTATGTTCTAAAACCACATTACTCCTTAAATAATTATTCATAAAGGTTGTGACATTTTTTTTTTGTTTTAAGTTATAATGTTGCAACGGTGTCTAACCCTAATGTATGTTTAATTAATTTCTACATAGAAGGTTGTATTTCATGGAATAGGTCTAGTCTAGATTATTAATTAATTATTCTTACACCAATTCTAATGTCCATTTAATTATCATTACTAAGTGTTCACTAATTCCTTTCACTAGGTTAATTAGTTTCCCCCTTAGGAATTAATATTCAACCCACATTAAATAACCCTTACCCTCAATTACCTTAGTTCTCTTAAATCATTTACCTTTAATCCCATTTAAATAATTATTAAAACATACTAGGAAATAAATAAATAAACTTAACATACAAGGGTATTAAATGGCCCCATTCACCCATTTACACATACCTTTAAGGATTATTTAAAAAACCCATAATATTCATTCCTACCTAACAATTGTAGAGGTTGGTTCTCAACCCTTGGATCAAATAAATTGTGGCGATTAGATCCTAGGGTTCCATACTAACCCTAGATATCCTTAATAAATCTTATTAAACCATTTTCTTTTCCCTAGCCTCCCCATTTGGTCATTTTTATTTTGTTCAAATTGAAGGTTGGAGAAATGGAAGCCATGGGAGAAAAGAAAGGAAGAACCATGGAGGAATTCAAAAATCCATCTTAGTTTAGTCTAGGTTATGGATTTATTGTTGTAAGGTCTTTCATTTGAAGATTGAAGGGGTTTCCACTCCAAATCTGGAGTTGTGATTTAGTAAATTCCATTTTGTCTTCTATTTGGGCAAGAACCATACTTTATTTTTTTATCCATGAGATTGAATGCTTTTAAATACCCATTTAAAGATTTACAAGTTTGAAACATTGAATTTATTCCTTTATCTATTCCTGGAGGTTTCCTCTTTAATTTTTAGGCTTAAATTTTTAATTAAACCAAGTTTAAATTTACACAAACGTAGATTTGTATGTTTCCACCGTCAGTGATGAAACCACCGCCCAAAGCAAGACCGGTGGTCATAGGACTATTGCCTTACCTAGGTGATGATTTAGGAATCACCACTTTTCCTAAGTGGTGGTTCAGAGACCATCGCTCTACATAGGGTGGTGGTTCTGTTCTTTAAAAACATAACCTTCATTTCTGTAATTTTTCAAAAACAAAATTTACTAGAGTGTTTTAAAGATCATCCTTAGCTTGAATTTATATTCCTAAAGTCTCTAGTTGAAGGGTTAATCCATTTATTCATTCCATGCTTAGAATTACTACATTTAAAGATTTACTATTTCTATAGTGACAAGAAACACATCTATAAGATTATTTTTCCCACAAAATTGTTTTCAACTCAAAGTAAGAAATGAAACTTAATCTAATTCTAATTATCATTGTTTTCCTTTACAACAAAATGTAATTTATCAACAAGGTAACTTATTTCACATCCAAGTTTGTAGTGAATACACCATTAATATTTTACAACTTCTATGTTCTTCCTTTCATTTTTACAATAATGCAACTTTAACAATGATAATGAACTTTCCCTTTATTTTTCATTACAAGTAACTTTTAAACATGATCTCTATCGTAATTCATTCCTTTATACACTACAATTTGAGGAGAAATGGAAATACATATTCCTTAAGGAACTTCCTTAACAATAATAATACAACTTGGTAAATGAAATTTACAATGCAATATTTCTTTTAAAAAAACACAAGTCTACAAGTCTTCCACCTAAGTGGGGATTACAAGAGGGTTTTCCCACAAGCAAATGATTTCTTTTAGGACTTCCACAAATGCTCCAACTCCAAATCACCAAAAAAGCTCCACCATGTCTTCACTTGAATCACAATAACCAAAAATGGGGAGAGACAACACTCTCCACCCAACCAAAATTCCAATTAGGGAGAAAAAGCTATCCTCCTTATTGGTCCCCGATCCCAAACCAAAAGGAAATAATGGATGGATCCAACTCATGGAAACAATACAATTCTTCCACATGAAAATAAAAATTTTCACAAATATTCAACACAAAATTTCACAACCATATAACACTTCACTCAACACAAGAAAAAAATCACAATAATAAAACTTTTCAAAATAACAAGGCTTCCACACTTACTTTCACACAACATTCACACAAGAAAATAACCACAAAACATTCATTTTTCAACACATAAACTTCCCAAAACATTGGCTCTAAAACAAGCCAAGTAGAGAAAGGAATATGGGGATACCCTTGTGCCTCCCAAGGGTTTGGATTCCCACCTCAAAACCTCCAAAACTCAATCAACCCCAAAAATATCTTATGTCTCCCTCACTCTTATGCCTCCCTCTCTCTTATGTCTCCCACAATGAACAAAATAACAAGATGAGAACAAGGTGGGACACCCAACCCACTCCCTCCTAAATACCCAAGAGAACTCTTATGCCTCCCAAAAAAATTATCCTCATTTCACTTTCTCATACATATCCTAGAGCCATTTCATTACATAACAACATCATGTAATAATACATTCATAAAACCCATAACACGCAAATCAAGAGAAGAAAACAAGGTTCGAGACCCTACCTTGCCATACCAAGAATCCAACTCCACAAGAAACTTCCAAAATCTTAAAAGCTCAAGTAATTCCTAGCAATCTTCAACTCCAACATGAACTCCAAAAATCAAGCATTCCAAAATGAGAAAGAGCCAAAAACCATGCAAGTAACCCAAAAACTTCACAAAAATTCTAATAAATTGAAAAGAGGGAGAGGGAGATGATGTGGTTCCATGTAGGATGCCACATCATTTCTTCTCCACCCCACATCACCAAGGTCAAACCCAAATCCCAAAGCATAATAAATTGGTGGTTGGGAAAATGACCACATTCTTACATACTCAACCCAACCCACACCCCTTAAGGAAAAATTAAATATGCATGTAAGAAAAATGTAATTAAATTTCACTTTTGTCTTA